>JAMPIV010011176.1:0-132810 GCA_024509875.1 Oreohelix idahoensis
ATTTCTGGTTTTCTTGTCATCTTTTTTTTTTTTTTTTTTCTAGCTTTTCTCCAAATTCTTCCCAGGACTTCTGTTTTGCTGCTAGCACTTTGTTCTTTGCTTCTGTTCTGAGTGTCACATATTCTCTATATTTTTCCATTTGTCCTGTTGTGCTTTTAGCTCCTAAGTATTGTTTCCATGCCATTTTCTTCTCTCTTATTTTCTCTTTGACTTCCTCTGTCCACCAAGGTGTCCTCTTTCTCTGGTTCCCAAGTCGGACTTCACCGCATGCTTCTGCAGCAGCTATCTTTATGATATCCTTGAATTTAACCCAGAGGGTTTTCAAGTCATCAGGTCGTTCTTCTGTGTTGCTCACCGCTGCAGCAATAAGCCCCTGATATCTGGTCTTAATTTCTGACTCTCTCAGCTTGTAGGTCCTAATGCTCATTTCTCCTGCTCGTTTACTTGGTTTCTTGCGTGATGTTGGGCAGTTCCTAGGCTGAGCAACTCTTTCAGTTGTTCTTTTGATTGTTAGCAGGTAGTGATCACTTCCAATCTCTGGCCCCCTCCAGACTCTTGCATCTCGGACATATTTGAATGAGCTTCTCCGAACAATGGCATAGTCGATCACTGACTTCTCATTCTTTGTTGGTTCACATCTAGTGTATGCATGTATGCGCTTATGGGGGAACTTTGTGTTTGTAATGATCAGATTCTGCTCACTGCAGAATCTAAGGAGTCGCTTTCCATTGTCATTGAGAGTATCTTCTCCATATCTTCCGATAACTCCACCCCATCTAGCATGGTCATTTCCAACTCTGGCATTAAAATCTCCGAGCATGATAACTTCATCTAGGCAGTCATCCACTGTCCTTTGAAGCAGCTCGAAGAATTCCTCCTTGACCTCTGCTCTCTCATCCTCATTTGGCCCATACACTATGACCAGGTTGACTATGGTTTCTCTTTCTTTTAGTTTAACAACCATAATGCGCTCCGAGACAAAGTTCCATCCCTTGATACTATCTTTTTGATTTTGGGCCACAATGCAACCCACGCCCCCTTTAGCTCTTTCAGACATGGGTACACCACTGTAGAGCAGCGTGTTGCCATCGAGATCCATGACTCCTTGTCCTTTTTTCTTTGTTTCCGTTATAGCCAGGATTTCTAGTTTTGCTTTCCTCATCTCTTCCACCAGCTCCTCTTCCTTCCCATTTATACTTCTTGTGTTCCAAGTTCCATAAGTCGTAGTCCGTAGTCCGTTCCAGTTCGTCGCCTTTAGAATCAGTCCAGTTTTCTCTCTTGTGTTGCTAGTAATCATGATTTAAAGCAAACAGGTGATTGGCCTGTTGTGCCTTTGCATGGTGGAGGGGCTGCCTCCTTACGGCCTCCATGCAGGCCGCCCTCCTCCTTTTTCATCCGGGCTTGGGACCGGCATTGGCGGAGTTAAATGTTAGTCTTACGAAGGTAAATCCCGTTGTAGAGATGATTTTTGTCTACCAATACTCCGCATGTTAGAATTTTATTACGATTTTCTAGATAGGTTCGTCGATAGATTCGACTTCCAACTGTGCGAGATGGTAACGGACAGCCTATATTTAGCGCTGACGACACCCTATGCTAACGGAATTTTATAAAGTATACGATCAATGGTTTCCTCGCGAAGTCTGCCCCGACCATCGAGTTTATTACTAGCGGTAAAAGAACGTGAGTGTTTGAACTTTATTAAAAATGAATGAAAATGACCTCGACATTGTTCCAGTTGCAGACTGTACAGCGACACTAAGGACTGTCTAGTTGACGCCATAATCTAGTCTGCATATGACATATATCTCTACGGAGCATCTTTGTGTTCAATAAAACTGTCTATTTGGAATTGTCCAGTCTGGCCTTTGACAGTATTTTTTATGTTGGAGAATACGGATGTGTGCGGGGTCACTTACATACCACTAGCTGGACAAGGCCTGAGTAGACTTATTACTCATGATATAATATAAATAATAAAGAAAACTACTCCGTGGACCAGAGCTCGTATAAATATGTAATTACATTCACCCAACAACGGAAATTCTCTGTCCGATTTTTACATAAAAAGACAGGTTCACGCCGACAATGTCACCACTTCACCTCTCAATATCTAGTCTTTCTGCTGAGCCTACCGTGTGCCTGTGATCTTGACTGCTGAGATAACTCTTACATATTAATAAAAACGTAAACAATCATTGGCATTTGTATAAATGTTGTCTACATGTTGTAAAATATATATTGTATGTATGTTGTATATATGTGATACAAGATGGCGGCGTGGTAGGCCGCACTTTTTGTGTCGTGCATTTCATGTCGTCGTTTTGGAGTCTGCATCTGTGGTAGCAGCCCTCATTAATGTTACCTTTAAATATCTCGGGTCCACTATATGTAGTGATGGAAGATCAAATAAAGAAATCAAGACAAGACTTGAGATGGCCTCAGCTGCCATGACAAGGTTGAATGTGATCTGCAAAAGTAACATCAGTTTTCCTGTGAAGATCAAATTATACAAATCACTTGTATTATCTATTCTCTTGTATGGGTGTGAGGGCTGGACACTCACTGCAAATACGGAGCGAAGGATTCAGGCTTTCGAGCATAAATGTTATAGAAGAATTTTGCGCATTTGCTATAAAGAGCACAAAACAAATGTCTATGTTAGAGAGAAGATAAACACCTATGCAGGCCATCAAGAACCACTTTTGTCAATAGTGAAACGTCGAAAGCTTGCCTGGTTTGGGCATGTAACTCGTCATGACTCCCTTTCGAAAACGATCCTCCAGGGAATAGTCGAAGGTAAACGGAGAAGAGGAAGGCAAAGAAAATCCTGGGCTGATAACATCAAAGAATGGGCAGGACACGGTTTCTCCACACTTGTACGCATTGCTGAGAATAGAGAGCAGTCGAGGACCCTGTCTGCTGATGCTTCCACCATGGCACCCCTACGACCCATGACGGGTTATGGGTTGAGATGATGATGATGTATATATATATATATATGTTGTATATATTTTATATACTGTATGAATGTTGTAACACCTGAATAAAGAAGAATAACAACACACTGCTGAGTCATACACAACACTTAAAATACCACCACAATACAACCTACCTACTTATCTCCCCTAACCCACGCCGCCATTCTTGATCTAATATTTTTCCTTATATAAAAGACACGCTCATCCTCCGTTATCGATCGGTATATTTCCCTATATAAAAGTTTCGCTCATCCACCGGAATACGACTCGTTTTGCACCTACTATACTACTGGTGCTTAGAGTAGTTGCAGCTGCTTTCGCCCCTTTTGCGTGTTTCGTAGTACTGGTAACTTTCTATTGCCCTTTGATATGTCTGCTGCGCTTATACTCGTATACCCAAACATGCTCGAAGTGATCTTTCTAGAATTTACGCAGTTCATTTTTATCTGACACAATCAAGAGCTTTCTGGAATTCTCGAATAGTACGTCTGCCTCAAGAGCCTTCTCGAAAATTAAATTTCCATAAAGGCAGACAAATACAATGTACTTATATATATATATATATACGCACAAATTAATCAGTCATTGATCTATTTAAAAAAAAAAAATATTTTCATAATTTTTTTTAAAACATCTTTATTCACATTCCGTGGAAATGTACAAAGACATATGCATTGAAACATTGACATTAATAGCGTGAATATAAGTATAAAAATGAAAAAACATTGAGCAGCTGTATAGAAAAAAAAACTTTCACTCCTTGTACACACTCATTTACACACTCTTTCTTGAATTCTAAAGTTATACATTGCACATTTTTTTTGTAATGGTTATGTGGATTTTTTAAAAGCGAGGGGCGGGGGGGGGGGGAGGGGGAGGGTGGAGCCGCGCTAGCAGAGTGGTTACCACACCGCGCTGGCGACCGGGTGACCTAGGATCAAACCCGGGCGAGGACATTTGAAGATCTTTCTTCGACCGGGATTTGGACTGGATTAACTCGAGCCCTGGCGACGACATTTGAAGTAGTGTCGTCGACCAGAGAGTGGCGGCTCCTGAGCCGAGCCAGCTCTAAGGGGTACCTCCGAAATCGGCGAGTACCTGCCTGAATGGCGAGGGACACCTGTCTCTGTACAAGAAAAAAGGGATACTCACGTAAAATCAGTCTCAGGTTAGATATAATAACCTGAGATTTCGCCTGGAGTATTAGCGGGCGATCGAAAAAAAAAAAAAAAAAAACAAGAGATAGAAAAATCTTACACCCTCTTTTGGGGGGAATTATAGAGCACACTCCTTTTCTTGTAGTGATAACAGTTGAAAATAAGGGAGAGGGAAAAAAACCGAATAGACCAAAACCATCTATTTAATTGTATATAGCGGCTTTTTTTCTTTTTTTTTTCAATCTTTAATCGTATTCCATTTGACTTTATAAAACATGTTCATTTTACATTTCAATAAGAAAGTTTGAATGAACATACAATGACACAATGGGCAGCTGTATAGGACCCAAAAAAAAAAATTTCACTCCGTCTAGCACACTCTTTTACACACTCTTTATTCCACTCTCAAGTTGTACATTGCTCATTTTTGTGTGATGATAGTATTGTCGTAATTTTTATCTGAGAGAGTTCTGATGGATATTGGTCCTTTAGAGTGTAGAATGATAGTGAAGGCTCTGTGAGAATAAGGATTTAGGAAAGTGAGATAGTAGATTCACAAGGGCTGGGGAAGAGTAAGGACAGTCTCTTATTACGACAATATTTGTCTCCCAAAAACTATTCCTACCACTCTTCTGAACAAACAACTGTTTGTCAGTTCCAGTTGCTCATGCGCACACACCGATTTGGTGATCCTGACGCACAACGTACATGAATACCCACTACATAACAAAATATGGGAAATGTTTGGGTTTTGGGCCAGCCGACACCAATGCTAATAAAGTTTTTAATACATTTATTATTATAAAATCAAGTTACAAGTAAGTATCAATGTACAGTCAGAAATCATGGGTTACATAACACAAAGTAACAGGGGGGAGGGTTTCTGAGGAGAAGTATCCAATGCACCTTTTCCCGCTCGTATTTACTAACAGAAAAGACCGGGTCCCAAAGACGAGAAGGGGGGTGGGGGTGATGATGATGATCAGAGATAGGCAATTTAACCCAATGGTAAATTTATTACTCTGATCAAGGGGGTTACAGTAATAAGGGGTAAAGGAAAAGCTAGGGGTCATCAAATGTTTTCCTTTAATCAACCAATTTTTCCCGGGAGGGGGGAATGCTCACAGTTAAATAATCCCGCTAGGAGAAATCCCGTACAATGAATACAATACACCTTAATACTAGGTTGAACTAACTATAAGGGTAAAAGATTTAAATCTCCTTTCATTCAAAAACAACACGCTAGGGCTGGCCAGCACACAGTCGCACACACACAGACTTACCAAAAGGTGAATTATGGCACTTCATAGGAAATACATCAAAAAACAGCACTAAACCTTGGCTTAGATAAAAGTATTTTCTTCCGTGTACAGCCCCAGATTAGCGGGTTGTTGAATTTAACAAAGTGTCCCGAAATCGCTGGACGTTGAAGTTTAACGGTACTGTTTGTTTATTAGATAAAGTTCCTAAAGAATGGCACAGGCACTTGGCTAGGTGTGAGGAATGGTGTGGTGTCTAAGATTGGCACAGCTGGTGGAGATAACTTTCTTTTGCAGTAATGTCACAAACTACAAAAACACTGAGGTAAGTTCTTCAGGGGGTTGGTACAATCCAATGATTATGCTTGACAGACAGTGTCAGGGAAATGTATGTTCCTCTTCACAAATAGAGCAGTGAGTAAAATATTTCTACTGTTGACTGTTCTTCTTCCGGTTTGATAACTATAAAATGACTTTATGAATTGGGATTTTAAAATAGTCTTTGGGTTTGCTTTGTTTCTGTATACTTCAGATAGCTGAATCCCAACAGGATCGCCACAAAGATTAAATTTCAAATATGTTCATAAGTCACTGGAGTAATCGAACTGAGTCGACAAGACTCTAGATATATATTATTGCTGCGAAATGGCTGCTTAAATGATGTTTCATTGCTGCTTAATTGCTGCTTAAATGATGTTTCATTGCTGCTTAATTGCTGGGATGCGAGGTTCAAAAGATCATTCTGGATGTAATAGAAAAACATGAAATGCAATAAAATCATACTAAAATCTAACGCGCGATACATTTACAATTTAACTATTTTCTGCACTCGCGTCTTCAATTAATAAAGCAAGAGAGAAAAAAAAACTCCCCGTGAGGTTAATAGTTGAAAGCACATCTATTTATACAGAATTAAACTGTATTAAAGTTATAATTCCCTTAAGCGGCTATTGTATTAGGAAATAAACTTATAGATGTAACATTTAGTTGGCACTAGAACTTTGAAGATGGGCTTATTTAATAAGGTTAAATTTACACCACAATCCAGTGAACTAAACATGAAATAACTAGACCACTGATCACTCGAAGCTAATGTATAAATTACCGTCTGCACAGAAAAGAATTTCACTCCAACAGCCAACAATTTAGATGAAATCTAACAGGAATATTTTTTCTATATGCTAGTGAATCTTAGAATTCTGTCAGAACGAATGATACGTTGCCCTTTTCAGATTCTGTATTTATCTATTAGAAAGGCTAGATAAATGGTACATGTGAAAATTTCGCGCCTCTTCAGGTCCCAGGGGAAGTCAAAGTTATTTAGCCGCCATGCTAACCACGATGGCCCGACTGGCTTCCGATCTACGTTCGTCTCAGGCTGCTCACACGAGGATGTGAAATTTCGGCGAGACTAGCCTCGTTTGCGGTGAGTTTCCTGATTCCTCAGATCGTATCCGCTACGCTGAGCGTTCCGTCTTTCGGGCAAGTCTGCCGGTGGCCACAGACGTGCGAAGTCTGCAAGAAGCTTTCTTCGGACCGCTCGTGTCCGTCTTGCGAACGGTTCAGTGTTCGTACGGAGATGCTAAACTTCTGATTCTCTGTTCTGGGGATCTTCTTTGACTGCTTTGATCATAGCCGCTACTCTTCGTTGATGAAAAGTTACAACAATACTGATGTTCAGGGATTCTAATGTTATGAAAAGCTAAAGTCCCTTTAATCATCCATCAAATCAGGGAAAATTCACTTGACAAACTAGACGTACGTCACAATCGTCCCCACTTTTAGACATGAAACCATTTTTCATGTTTCCTTCTTGACAATGGAGGTGACCTGATTGGTGACTTTAGGATGAGTGGTATCTTCAGTTTGCTCTACTTCCTCTGTAGACCAGTTTCTACTCAAGAAGTCAGCTCCGACATTCTGTTTTCCTGGAATATATTCCACTTTGAAGGAATAGACGCTCAATAATAATGCCCAGCGCATAATCCTGCGTTGAATTCCTTATTGGCACCAAGGAAAGCTAATGGAGCGTGGTCGGTTTGTACCGTGAAAGAAGTACCATACAGAAACTCATGATGGCGTCTGATGCCATGAATCAGAGCGAGACATTCTCTTTCAACGACACTGTAGTTGCGTTCATGTTCAGTTTCCGACTGCCGTAAGCTACTGGGAATAGCATATTCGGTTCACTGTCCTCGGCTTGCAACAATGTTGACCCGATGCCCTGACCTGACGCGTCAACTCTCAGTACGAAAGGCTTCTTAAGGTCAGGTAACCTTAGGATGGGGTATGCCGACAACTGTCCTTTCAAAGTGCTGTATGCATGTTCGCACTTTTGATCCCACATGACCTTATCAGGACAACCTTTCTTGGTGAGGTCAGTCAGAGGTGCCGTAAGTCCGTTGAAGTTCTCGATGTATTTCTGATAATATGCACATTGTGATAGGAAGGAACGCACGTCTTTCTTCGTTCTGGGCCTTTTGGCATCAGTTATTTTCTCTACGTTCTTCTGAACAGGCCAACTACAGCCGTGGGAAATAGTATGCCCCAAGAAGTCTAGCTTTTCGAACCCGATGAGACATTTGCTAGGTCTGGCTGTGAGACCAGTTTCCTGTAGTCTCCTGAGGAGCATAGCAACCGTAGCAATATGTTCGTCGTAGGTTTCCGATGCAATTAATATGTCATCCATGAAATTATGGATGTGGGGACTTTGCAAAGGTTCTAACAGCTTCCTCATCATTCTGGTGAACACTCCTGGTGCGTTATGCAATCCGAACGGCATCATATTAAATGTGTAATGTCCTTCACTAGTGCTGAAAGCTAGCAAAGGTTTAACTTCCTCCTTGACTTGTATTTGATAATAACCTTTACTGAGGTCAATCTTGGAGAAAATCGTTGCCTTGCTGAGCTTGGTGAACAACTCAGAAACAGTTTGGAGAGGTTCGGGCTGGAATTCCGTAACAGCGTTTAGCAGCCGGTAATCTATACACAGCCGAACTTCCTTATTGGGCTTCTGCAACAGCACTACACTAGAACTGTAAGGAGATGTAGACTCACTGATAATTCCTGCCTGACGCAGCTTGTCTATTTCTCCGCGAAGTGCATCAGCTTTAGCGTACGGGATGGGGTAAACTCTGGTTCGAACAGGGGTCTCATTTGTTAATTTCATATCAAATTCAATGAGATTTGTTCGACCAGGTACATCCGTTAAGACTGCACTGTACTGTTTTAGTAGAGCCCTGGTTTCTGTTTGTTGTTCTGGTGAGAGATTGTTGCCGAACTTTACATCTTTAAAGGATTCTGTGGGTTGCAATGGATACTCCATGCAACCATCATCATCTTCCTCGTCTTCCGTTGCTATGGCGACAGCCAGGAGATGCTCGGAGGATGACACCGGTCTTTCCAAATATTTCTTAAGCAGATTTATGTGGAAGACCTTCTCCTTTCCTTTGATGGAGATCTTGTAATTGTTACGAGAGATCTTTTTAAGGACGGTAAACGGCCCTTGCCATCCGATGCAAAGTTTATTGCTTCCGGTTGGAAGTAGCAACAAAACTTTCTCCCCTGGTTGTAGTTCTCTCTCTTTTGCAGCTTTATTGTATCTTTTAGCATGTTTAGCGCGTGCTTTCTTAAGGTTGGTAGTAGCTAGATCCCCTCCTAGCTTTAGCCTTTTCTAGAGCTCAGATACATACTTACTTGCAGAGACGACTGTCTCGTCAGCCTTTTGGTCTGTCAGGGACCGAAGTAAGGCTTCTAGTGGCCCCTTAATAGGTCTGCCAAATAAAAGTGTAGCTGGCGCGAATCCTGTAGACGCTTGGGGTACCTCTCGGTAGGCGAATAAGGCAGCCGATATATATAGGTCCCAGTCTTCCGGTTTCTCCTGACCCAGCTTACGTAACATGGTGGTGAGGGTGCCGTTAAAACGTTCCATGAGCCCATTTCCGGCCGGATGGTAGGGACTTGTGTGGATATGTTGGCCCTCAAGATCTTAAAGATCTCCTCCATTAACAGGCTACGGAATTGGGATCCATTGTCCGTCAAAACTTGTTGAGGGAATCCCAACCGTGTAAAAATTTGCACGAGGGCTTCTGCGACATGCTTGGAATCTGTGCATGTTAGCGGTATAGCTTCGGCCTACATTGTGCAAGTGTCGACTAAAGTCAGGATGAACCTGCTCTTTCTTTTGGTCCTTTCCAGGGGTCCAATGATGTCGACAGCAACCCGTTCAAATGGAGTACCCATTATTGGCATTTGCCCCATAGGTACTGGGGGTGTCAAGTGCTTTGGTGCTACCCGTTGGCACTGGGCGCAGGATTTCACATACCTGATAATGTCAGAGTTCATTCCTGGCCACCAATAGTGGTTTTTTATTCGCTGAATAGTGGCGTTTTGTCCCATATGTCCGCTAAAGGGAAGAGAGTGCCCCATTTCTAAGATCTGGCTTCTGTACTGCGTCGGTGCTAGGAGCTGGTTATTCCCCGTGTCCGGGTTGCCCGTTCTACGATACAATACGCCGTCCTTAGAAAAGATGTCTCCGTTGTGTCTTGGGTCCTTAGCCATGGGCAGTTTTCTAAAGCAGGGCTCCAGAGTAGGGTCCTTTTGTTGCGCCTCCTTCAGTTCGTTCGGCAACAAATTTGGCGCAGGCTCCCTCTCCTTCTTGGCTTGCCCTCTTGTGGTTACCGCTTGTGGTGAAGTGGGATGTTATAAATATTTATAGGGGACTTAGTGTACTGACTGAGATCAGCTGTGAAGGTATATATATATAATAAGAGTAGTGTATTATATATAACCTTACTTGCTGCCACATATGTATACCTCAGTCAGAATTATTCTGGAATAGTGTGATGACTACGTTGTATGTCTAGGGTATGTGTATGATGAAGTGTAAGTCATAACAACAACAGACAGATAAACAATTTAATTTATTCCACCACACTTGACAACACTGTGACACTCACATACATATAACACTCTAAAGGATATCTTAAAGGAGTCACTGATAACTTTTCAAATAACAATGTGTATTCATTGCTGTTATGAATGAATATGTGTCCTGATTCAAATACAAAGGGAACCAGGAATCACAATCAATTTTACTTACAAGTTATATGTACAGAATTTATCAATATGAATATTGTAATGACATATATTATTATTAAAAGTATCCTATGTGTGTCAGTTGTGTAGTAGTAATATGAGGTAATACTGGTTTTGTTTTGTTCAAGCTCTGTTGGTATTTGTCATCATGACTTCAATAGTTTGTCTTTATGGGAACTATTATTGGAGATGTTCTCAGTTCCTGATATTAACACAATTTAATTCCCCTCTTAATGTTATTTTTACAAGGTCATTTTAAGCTGGGGGTACATAATTTTGAGCTCAGCTGGCCACATCAGCTTATCTTGCGTGATGGCGGCAGGAACAGACTCCTCTGCTCGATTCTCCCCTCGGCTCTGGAGACACCTCACTGATAGCTAAATGGACCAAGGAGTATGCTGTCCGACTCTGGATTCAGCAAAGCTCTGACCAGGTGCTGCTCAATACCATCAAGACCACGGTCCCTGAAAACAAGAAGGATGTACCTTCTACTTCATAACTAACTTATACTCTCTTTTTACACTGATCACAACACATCACAAACATTGAGTTCAGAGCGTTAGGCCAACTGTCAGCTTCATCTGAAATACTTTATACCAGTATTAACCTCCTTAATGGTTACCACGCCTCTGCACTTCCAGCATTATTTCTGTCTAATCAATAATCTAGGTGTCAGTGTACTGTTTGGCCATTCCATGCAGTTTTACTTTCCTCCGACACCTTCTGTTCAGGCTGGAGCATATAGGCTTTACATCATGTTTGCTACTGAACTACACATATATACAGGCATAAATTAACAATTCACATTCAATTTTCATTAAAAGATACTGAATGTTTCAAGCTTACCACAATTCATGGAAACAAACACAGATACGTTGATTAGCAATGAATTCTGGCACAATTACTGGCACAAATTCCCATCTGCTTATGTTCCAGGCTTTTATTTAGCAAAAATATGAGCTGGCTTCAACGCACTGTTGCTTTATCAAGCTTATTTGACTAGTGGTCTCGAACTAACGCTCCTAAGTGAGTATATCAGCGAGTCTAGCCAATGGAGCCACGTTTCGACAAGTATTTGAAAAAATTTTAACTTCCTACGTCTCCCCTAACAACGAAAGATAGTATTTATAGCCCGACCAATCGTGGTTAGTCTTTCATTTGTTGCGCTCCAATCAATTTGGAGTTTACATGGTAGGCTATTTCTGTAACGTAAGTTTTTTTTTTCAAACACGTTATAAAAAAAATTTTATGAGCAGAAATGATTTCATGTTGTCAGGCATCCCCACTATTTTATTTTGGTTATAATTTATTAATTCCTGGACTATTTGCGTAACGTTTTACATATTCTTTGTCAGCAAGCCCTAAGGAACCCAAATATCCAAATTTAAAAGAGCTACGTGGCTGCGTTCAAAATATGCAATTTCTTCTACCTCCTGTTTCGAAGATGTGCTGTCTGGGTACTGTAATGTTTTCAAACGTAAACCCATCTATTGTTATCTTTCCTAATAAGCGTTTTTTGTGATTTTAAAACCTAACTCTGGGAAGGGTAGTGAATTTATCACTGTTCGTCCGAAAAAGTTAGTGCATGTAGCCTAACACGCGTGATAGTAGTAATTGTGTATCGCGCGACGCGTGTTGGGGGTGGCATTAATAGCGAGACGCGTGTTTAATTTTGCATGCGTTCGGCTTTATTCGCCCCTCTCTCTTTCTATTTGAGTCCATCTGTTCGTTCGTTTTGGTAACGTAATATAATTAATGTTAGGATTAATCTAGGTCATTACGCAGTCTGCCTCTCAATGTTTTTCTTAGAAATACAGCACACGTTTCATTGAAGAAAGCGGGTAATAATACAGTAGGCTTTTACTATCAACGTGAAAGCGTTACAATTTGCAGACGAAGCAGAAAACAAGGGGGATTTCGAGTACCTTCTTTGTGACAGCACTGTTATTTTACCATTGCTCTTTTCTTTATTAATTTTATTTGTTAGGCTTCATATTTACCTAATAATTTATATATGTGGATTAGAATATTCCACGACACCTCCCCTCTTAAAACAGACATTATATGTCAGTCCTTTATTCTATATACACATAGAGAAATTTATTATTATTTCTGGGGTTTACGGTGATTCTCATCACACGGATGGCGGCTTAAAAAATCCGCTCCCAAATTGGTTTTTCCAGATATATACTCAATGCTAAAATTATAGGGAGCCAGAAGTAAAGACCATCGGAGTAACCTAGAGTTCTCATGCTTAGCCTGTGCTAGAAACGATAAAGGTTTGTGGTCTGTTTGCAACTTAAATGCCTTCCCATATAGATAAATATTGAATTTCTTTATCGCCCATATTACTGCAAGACATTCTTTTTCGCTAGTTGAGTAGTTGATTTCAGCTTTATTCAACTTTCTGCTAGCATATGCCACTGGGCTTAATTCCCCATCCAATGCATCAGATCTCTGTAGTAGAGTTGCACCCAGCCCAATATTACTTGCATCCGTCCTTACTATGAATTCTTGACTTAAGTCAGGTAATTTCAAAATGGGTTTACTTGTGAGCTTTTCCTTCAATTCTTGGTAAGTCATTTCACATTGTGGTGTCCATGTAATGCGATCTGGATGTCCTTTACGTGTCAATTCAGTTAACGGTGCACATATGGAATTAAAGTTTTTGATATACTTCTGGTAGAAACCACATAATGAGACAAAGGATCTCACGTCCTTCTTGGTTTGTGGTCTCGGGGCTTTCTGTAGTTTCTCTAAATTCTTTGGGTCAGGGGTCATGTTTCCCTGATAAACTGTGTGTCCCAAAAATTCCAATTCTTTACATCCAACGCAACATTTGGTTGGTCGGGCTGTTAACTTTGCCTCCCTAAGTCGATCAAACAGCATGTTCAGAGAGTCAATGTGTTCCTCAAATGTTTCTGTTGCTATAAGGATATCATCCATAAAATTTGTTATACAGGGATTATTCAGAGGATCCAATAATTTTCTCATCATTCTAGAGAAGACACTAGGCGCATTCTTCAATCCAAATAGCAATCTATTAAACTCATAGTGTCCTTCTGAGGTACTAAAAGCTAGGTATGGTCTAACCTCAGGCTTTACTGGAATCTGATAGTATCCTTTACTCAGATCCACTTTTGAGAAATATTTAGCTTTATTTAGCCTGGCAAACAGCTGATTTGTATCCGGCAATGGATCCACCTGTCCTTCTGTAATAGCATTCAGTCTCCTGTAATCTATACAGAGTCTATGTTCTCCAGAGGGCTTCCTTAAGAGTACCACACCGGAACTATACGAAGACTCACTGTGCGAAATAATTCCTTCCTTCAATAGATAGTCTATCTCTTCCTTCAAAGCTTTCTCCTTAGCAAACGGAATCGAATATGGTTTCATACAGACAGGTGTGGAGTCTATTAGTTTCATATCATATTCCAATAGGTTTGTATGCCCTGGTCGGTCTGTTAACACCTCTGCATGATTATTTAGAACCTGTTGCACTCTCTCTTTCTGAGTTTTCGTTAAATGTGTACTGATTTTCACCTGTGCTGCTGTCTCACAGGGGTGTAATGGATATTCAAATGATGAAAGTGGTTCCTTTTTCATCTCCATGGCGATGGACAAGGTCAACAAGTGTGTGTCTCTTCCTGATGTTCTCTTTCCAAATATTTCTTCAGGAGATTCACATGATAGATTTTTTCTTTCCCCTTCTTATCTATCTTATAATTTGTTCTAGACACCTTCTCTAAAACTGTATATGGACCCTGCCATCCAATTTGTAACTTATTCTGACTCCCAGGCAAAAGAAGCAGTACTTTCTCTCCCACAGCCAAATTTCTGTCTTTCGCCTTCCTGTTATAATAGGCAGCATGTTTCTTCCTGGCTTGTTTCAAATTTTCATTGGCAAGTTTCCAGCCAGTTTTTAACCGAGTGGTCAGCTCATTCACATATTGGTATGAAGATGTAATGTTTTCCTCTGCCTTTTCATCAGTCCACGTTCTTAACATAGCTTCGAGTGGACCTTTTATTGTGTGGACCTATTTGTCCATGCACCGGTATGGTCTCTTCCACTCGAAGCTTTATAGTGATGATTTTTCCTCCCAGAATTATCATTCACAAAACGACCGCTACCAATTTTTCTTTTGGGGCTTTCTCCCCACTTAAAATTCTTGATGAGAGATTTCCTCCCTACATCCTCTTCCTCCAGTTTGTTTAAGTCCGATTGAGGGATTGTCGGCTTATCCTGGGGTAAGACATCTTTTTGCACTCTCCGCATAGTGGCCATTGTAAAACAGTTAAGTGAAGCTTGTCCGTGAAAAGGGGCTTCCCATTCCATTTGGTCCACTTTTCCAAATCTATGTTTCTTTTTATTATCAGGCCTAATTTTGCCCCGTGGCGTGTCCAGGTCCTGATCAATATTCCCACTTGTGGGTGTTCCCTCATGTGCTATGCTACACCTTTCTACAAAATTCTCAATGTCCCATCTTGCTTTGGGCCAATAATAATTGTGAGCCACCTTTTGAATGATGGTACCTATTTTCTCATGGTCCCCATCTGGTTTCACATGTAGGCTCCTTATTAAGTCTGCCCTATATCTTTTTGGAAGAACCAGCTGTCCGTGACCTTTGGATCTAGCTCCAGTCTTCCTATACATCAACTTGTTTTTCATGTAAAAACCTCCCTTGCCTGGAGTTGTATGACAAGTTGACAATTTTCTGAAACAAGGCTTGAGTGTTTTATCCCCAGCCTGTGCCTTCCTCATCTCTTCTGGAGTGGTATCCAACATAATATCCTCCTCCTGTCTTGAGGTCGACCTGACCTGAAGGGTTGCCATATACACAGGTTTCCTTCTGCAACGGTCAGTGTCATGATTGTCCATCTGACAATTCTTACACCACCTTTTTCCTTGGTTGAAAGATTTTCTTTCATCATATTTCCTTTCATCGAATTGTGGGAATTTATTTTTATTTTCATACCGTGGCCTATCAAACTGGTGCTTACCTTTGTTTTGATCCCTAGGATCAAATTTATTAAAGTTCTGTGGTGCCCTAAAGTTATCCACATGTTTCTTTTTATTACCTGTTACCTCTGCTTGAGCTGCTTGATACCTTTCAGCAACATTTAGCAACTCACCCAGCCTCTCTGCACCTTGTTCCATGAGAAACTTTCTCAGGTCTGGAGCCATGGACTCTCTTAGTTGCTCTATAAGGACCATTTCCTTAAGATCTTGGGTTTTCCCCAGAGAAGTCCATTTCTCCAAGTATGTCTCTATTCGTGCAGAGAACTGGTGATAGGTTTCACCTGACAGTAGTTTAGCATTCCTAAATTTTTTCCTATAAAATTCTGCATTCTTTTCATATCTTAACAAAAGAGCCTGCTTTAGCATGTCATAATTTTCCTGATCACCTCTGCTCATTTTTGCAAAAACTTCATAAGCTGCCCCACGAAGTCCCTGAGATAACTTTAAGCTCCACCTTTCTCTCTCTAACCCATACGTGGTAGCTAATAGCTCATACCTATTTATATAGCTCTCAATATCATCGTCTTTCTCAACAAAATGATCTAAATGAAAATTCATAGCTGAGGTTGAGGCTCCTTGGCTAGCAGTGGCATCAGAGGCAAAGGGACTGGCACCATTTTCAGGAGCATGGCCCTGAAACTCAAACTCCCTTAGTCGTAACTCATGTTCCCTTTGTAATCTCTTCTCCTCCTTTTCTGCTTCCCTTTCTGCAGCTAATCTCTTCTCTTCTCTTTCTACAGCTAATTTCTTCTCTTATCTTTCTACAGCTAATTTCTTCTCTTCTCTTTCTGCAGCCTGTCTTCTTTCCTCGGCTTCCCTTTCTGCAGCTAATCTTTTGTCTTCTCTTTCTGCTTCCAATTTCTTAGCCTCAGCCTCAATCTGCAACCTCTTAATTTCCCTTTCAGCCTCTAACCTTCTTTCGGCTTCAAACCTTCTTTCTTCGCGTTCAATAAATTTGTCACATTCCGTGGTGACATAGGCAACCATAACTTGCCCATCTAATCCTAACTCTTTTGCAGTCTGAACAGCAGCAGATCGAAATTTGGCCAGGTCCGCCATTGTCTATCAGGTAAAGTTATACAATGTCTAACCAACAATTTAATCTCTAAATATATCTAATGGACAACACAGGCACCGTGAGCTCAACCTTATTCAATTCCACCCAAGGATACCTTTTAATTCTTATATTCTCTGAAGTGAATTACCCCCAATATTTTTAATAGGGAAAGATTCAAAATCCCGGACGAGCGAGACCCCAATATATGTGGTGAAGTGGGATGTTATAAATATTTATAGGGGACTTAGTGTACTGACTGAGATCAGCTGTGAAGGTATATATATATAATAAGAGTAGTGTATTATATATAACCTTACTTGCTGCCACATATGTATACCTCAGTCAGAATTATTCTGGAATAGTGTGATGACTACGTTGTATGTCTAGGGTATGTGTATGATGAAGTGTAAGTCATAACAACAACAGACAGATAAACAATTTAATTTATTCCACCACACTTGACAACACTGTGACACTCACATACATATAACACTCTAAAGGATATCTTAAAGGAGTCACTGATAACTTTTCAAATAACAATGTGTATTCATTGCTGTTATGAATGAATATGTGTCCTGATTCAAATACAAAGGGAACCAGGAATCACAATCAATTTTACTTACAAGTTATATGTACAGAATTTATCAATATGAATATTGTAATGACATATATTATTAAAAGTATCCTATGTGTGTCAGTTGTGTAGTAGTAATATGAGGTAATACTGGTTTTGTTTTGTTCAAGCTCTGTTGGTATTTGTCATCATGACTTCAATAGTTTGTCTTTATGGGAACTATTATTGGAGATGTTCTCAGTTCCTGATATTAACACAATTTAATTCCCCTCTTAATGTTATTTTTACAAGGTCATTTTAAGCTGGGGGTACATAATTTTGAGCTCAGCTGGCCACATCAGCTTATCTTGCGTGATGGCGGCAGGAACAGACTCCTCTGCTCGATTCTCCCCTCGGCTCTGGAGACACCTCACTGATAGCTAAATGGACCAAGGAGTATGCTGTCCGACTCTGGATTCAGCAAAGCTCTGACCAGGTGCTGCTCAATACCATCAAGACCACGGTCCCTGAAAACAAGAAGGATGTACCTTCTACTTCATAACTAACTTATACTCTCTTTTTACACTGATCACAACACATCACAAACATTGAGTTCAGAGCGTTAGGCCAACTGTCAGCTTCATCTGAAATACTTTATACCAGTATTAACCTCCTTAATGGTTACCACGCCTCTGCACTTCCAGCATTATTTCTGTCTAATCAATAATCTAGGTGTCAGTGTACTGTTTGGCCATTCCATGCAGTTTTACTTTCCTCCGACACCTTCTGTTCAGGCTGGAGCATATAGGCTTTACATCATGTTTGCTACTGAACTACACATATATACAGGCATAAATTAACAATTCACATTCAATTTTCATTAAAAGATACTGAATGTTTCAAGCTTACCACAATTCATGGAAACAAACACAGATACGTTGATTAGCAATGAATTCTGGCACAATTACTGGCACAAATTCCCATCTGCTTATGTTCCAGGCTTTTATTTAGCAAAAATATGAGCTGGCTTCAACGCACTGTTGCTTTATCAAGCTTATTTGACTAGTGGTCTCGAACTAACGCTCCTAAGTGAGTATATCAGCGAGTCTAGCCAATGGAGCCACGTTTCGACAAGTATTTGAAAAAATTTTAACTTCCTACGTCTCCCCTAACAACGAAAGATAGTATTTATAGCCCGACCAATCGTGGTTAGTCTTTCATTTGTTGCGCTCCAATCAATTTGGAGTTTACATGGTAGGCTATTTCTGTAACGTAAGTTTTTTTTTCAAACACGTTATAAAAAAAATTTTATGAGCAGAAATGATTTCATGTTGTCAGGCATCCCCACTATTTTATTTTGGTTATAATTTATTAATTCCTGGACTATTTGCGTAACGTTTTACATATTCTTTGTCAGCAAGCCCTAAGGAACCCAAATATCCAAATTTAAAAGAGCTACGTGGCTGCGTTCAAAATATGCAATTTCTTCTACCTCCTGTTTCGAAGATGTGCTGTCTGGGTACTGTAATGTTTTCAAACGTAAACCCATCTATTGTTATCTTTCCTAATAAGCGTTTTTTGTGATTTTAAAACCTAACTCTGGGAAGGGTAGTGAATTTATCACTGTTCGTCCGAAAAAGTTAGTGCATGTAGCCTAACACGCGTGATAGTAGTAATTGTGTATCGCGCGACGCGTGTTGGGGGTGGCATTAATAGCGAGACGCGTGTTTAATTTTGCATGCGTTCGGCTTTATTCGCCCCTCTCTCTTTCTATTTGAGTCCATCTGTTCGTTCGTTTTGGTAACGTAATATAATTAATGTTAGGATTAATTTAGGTCATTACGCAGTCTGCCTCTCAATGTTTTTCTTAGAAATACAGCACACGTTTCATTGAAGAAAGCGGGTAATAATACAGTAGGCTTTTACTATCAACGTGAAAGCGTTACAATTTGCAGACGAAGCAGAAAACAAGGGGGATTTCGAGTACCTTCTTTGTGACAGCACTGTTATTTTACCATTGCTCTTTTCTTTATTAATTTTATTTGTTAGGCTTCATATTTACCTAATAATTTATATATGTGGATTAGAATATTCCACGACACCTCCCCTCTTAAAACAGACATTATATGTCAGTCCTTTATTCTATATACACATAGAGAAATTTATTATTATTTCTGGGGTTTACGGTGATTCTCATCACACGGATGGCGGCTTAAAAAATCCGCTCCCAAATTGGTTTTTCCAGATATATACTCAATGCTAAAATTATAGGGAGCCAGAAGTAAAGACCATCGGAGTAACCTAGAGTTCTCATGCTTAGCCTGTGCTAGAAACGATAAAGGTTTGTGGTCTGTTTGCAACTTAAATGCCTTCCCATATAGATAAATATTGAATTTCTTTATCGCCCATATTACTGCAAGACATTCTTTTTCGCTAGTTGAGTAGTTGATTTCAGCTTTATTCAACTTTCTGCTAGCATATGCCACTGGGCTTAATTCCCCATCCAATGCATCAGATCTCTGTAGTAGAGTTGCACCCAGCCCAATATTACTTGCATCCGTCCTTACTATGAATTCTTGACTTAAGTCAGGTAATTTCAAAATGGGTTTACTTGTGAGTTTTTCCTTCAATTCTTGGTAAGTCATTTCACATTGTGGTGTCCATGTAATGCGATCTGGATGTCCTTTACGTGTCAATTCAGTTAACGGTGCACATATGGAATTAAAGTTTTTGATATACTTCTGGTAGAAACCACATAATGAGACAAAGGATCTCACGTCCTTCTTGGTTTGTGGTCTCGGGGCTTTCTGTAGTTTCTCTAAATTCTTTGGGTCAGGGGTCATGTTTCCCTGATAAACTGTGTGTCCCAAAAATTCCAATTCTTTACATCCAACGCAACATTTGGTTGGTCGGGCTGTTAAATTTGCCTCCCTAAGTCGATCAAACAGCATGTTCAGAGAGTCAATGTGTTCCTCAAATGTTTCTGTTGCTATAAGGATATCATCCATAAAATTTGTTATACAGGGATTATTCAGAGGATCCAATAATTTTCTCATCATTCTAGAGAAGACACTAGGCGCATTCTTCAATCCAAATGGCAATCTATTAAACTCATAGTGTCCTTCTGAGGTACTAAAAGCTAGGTATGGTCTAACCTCAGGCTTTACTGGAATCTGATAGTATCCTTTACTCAGATCCACTTTTGAGAAATATTTAGCTTTATTTAGCCTGGCAAACAGCTGATTTGTATCCGGCAATGGATCCACCTGTCCTTCTGTAATAGCATTCAGTCTCCTGTAATCTATACAGAGTCTATGTTCTCCAGAGGGCTTCCTTAAGAGTACCACACCGGAACTATACGAAGACTCACTGTGCGAAATAATTCCTTCCTTCAATAGATAGTCTATCTCTTCCTTCAAAGCTTTCTCCTTAGCAAACGGAATCGAATATGGTTTCATACAGACAGGTGTGGAGTCTATTAGTTTCATATCATATTCCAATAGGTTTGTATGCCCTGGTCGGTCTGTTAACACCTCTGCATGATTATTTAGAACCTGTTGCACTCTCTCTTTCTGAGTTTTCGTTAAATGTGTACTGATTTTCACCTGTGCTGCTGTCTCACAGGGGTGTAATGGATATTCAAATGATGAAAGTGGTTCCTTTTTCATCTCCATGGCGATGGACAAGGTCAACAAGTGTGTCTCTTCCTGATGTTCTCTTTCCAAATATTTCTTCAGGAGATTCACATGATAGATTTTTTCTTTCCCCTTCTTATCTATCTTATAATTTGTTCTAGACACCTTCTCTAAAACTGTATATGGACCCTGCCATCCAATTTGTAACTTATTCTGACTCCCAGGCAAAAGAAGCAGTACTTTCTCTCCCACAGCCAAATTTCTGTCTTTCGCCTTCCTGTTATAATAGGCAGCATGTTTCTTCCTGGCTTGTTTCAAATTTTCATTGGCAAGTTTCCAGCCAGTTTTTAACCGAGTGGTCAGCTCATTCACATATTGGTATGAAGATGTAATGTTTTCCTCTGCCTTTTCATCAGTCCACGTTCTTAACATAGCTTCGAGTGGACCTTTTATTGTGTGGACCTATTTGTCCATGCACCGGTATGGTCTCTTCCACTCGAAGCTTTATAGTGATGATTTTTCCTCCCAGAATTATCATTCACAAAACGACCGCTACCAATTTTTCTTTTTGGGGCTTTCTCCCCACTTAAAATTCTTGATGAGAGATTTCCTCTCTACATCCTCTTCCTCCAGTTTGTTTAAGTCCGATTGAGGGATTGTCGGCTTATCCTGGGGTAAGACATCTTTTTGCACTCTCCGCATAGTGGCCATTGTAAAACAGTTAAGTGAAGCTTGTCCGTGAAAAGGGGCTTCCCATTCCATTTGGTCCACTTTATCAAATCTATTTTCTTTTTATTATCAGGCCTAATTTTGCCCCGTGGCGTGTCCAGGTCCTGATCAATATTCCCACTTGTGGGTGTTCCCTCATGTGCTATGCTACACCTTTCTACAAAATTCTCAATGTCCCATCTTGCTTTGGGCCAATAATAATTGTGAGCCACCTTTTGAATGATGGTACCTATTTTCTCATGGTCCCCATCTGGTTTCACATGTAGGCTCCTTATTAAGTCTGCCCTATATCTTTTTGGAAGAACCAGCTGTCCGTGACCTTTGGATCTAGCTCCAGTCTTCCTATACATCAACTTGTTTTTCATGTAAAAATCTCCCTTGCCTGGAGTTGTATGACAAGTTGACAATTTTCTGAAACAAGGCTTGAGTGTTTTATCCCCAGCCTGTGCCTTCCTCATCTCTTCTGGAGTGGTATCCAACATAATATCCTCCTCCTGTCTTGAGGTCGACCTGACCTGAAGGGTTGCCATATACACAGGTTTCCTTCTGCAACGGTCAGTGTCATGATTGTCCATCTGACAATTTTTACACCACCTTTTTCCTTGGTTGAAAGATTTTCTTTCATCATATTTCCTTTCATCGAATTGTGGGAATTTATTTTTATTTTCATACCGTGGTCTATCAAACTGGTGCTTACTTTTGTTTTGATCCCTAGGATCAAATTTATTAAAGTTCTGTGGTGCCCTAAAGTTATCCACTTGTTTCTTTTTATTACCTGTTACCTCTGCTTGAGCTGCTTGATACCTTTCAGCAACATTTAGCAACTCACCCAGCCTCTCTGCACCTTGTTCCATGAGAAACTTTCTCAGGTCTGGAGCCATGGACTCTCTTAGTTGCTCTATAAGGACCATTTCCTTAAGATCTTGGGTTTTCCCCAGAAAAGTCCATTTCTCCAAGTATGTCTCTATTCGTGCAGAGAACTGGTGATAGGTTTCACCTGACAGTAGTTTAGCATTCCTAAATTTTTTCCTATAAAATTCTGCATTCTTTTCATACCTTAACAAAAGAGCCTGCTTTAGCATGTCATAATTTTCCTGATCACCTCTGCTCATTTTTGCAAAAACTTCATAAGCTGCCCCACGAAGTCCCTGAGATAACTTTAAGCTCCACCTTTCTCTCTCTAACCCATACGTGGTAGCTAATAGCTCATACCTATTTATATAGCTCTCAATATCATCGTCTTTCTCAACAAAATGATCTAAATGAAAATTCATAGCTGAGGTTGAGGCTCCTTGGCTAGCAGTGGCATCAGAGGCAAAGGGACTGGCACCATTTTCAGGAGCATGGCCCTGAAACTCAAACTCCCTTAGTCGTAACTCATGTTCCCTTTGTAATCTCTTCTCCTCCTTTTCTGCTTCCCTTTCTGCAGCTAATTTCTTCTCTTCTCTTTCTGCAGCCTGTCTTCTTTCCTCGGCTTCCCTTTCTGCAGCTAATCTTTTGTCTTCTCTTTCTGCTTCCAATTTCTTAGCCTCAGCCTCAATCTGCAACCTCTTAATTTCCCTTTCAGCCTCTAACCTTCTTTCGGCTTCAAACCTTCTTTCTTCGCGTTCAATAAATTTGTCACATTCCGTGGTGACATAGGCAACCATAACTTGCCCATCTAATCCTAACTCTTTTGCAGTCTGAACAGCAGCAGATCGAAATTTGGCCAGGTCCGCCATTGTCTATCAGGTAAAGTTATACAATGTCTAACCAACAATTTAATCTCTAAATATATCTAATGGACAACACAGGCACCGTGAGCTCAACCTTATTCAATTCCACCCAAGGATACCTTTTAATTCTTATATTCCCTGAAGTGAATTACCCCCAATATTTTTAATAGGGAAAGATTCAAAATCCCGGACGAGCGAGACCCCAATATATGTGGTGAAGTGGGATGTTATAAATATTTATAGGGGACTTAGTGTACTGACTGAGATCAGCTGTGAAGGTATATATATCTAATAAGAGTAGTGTATTATATATATAACCTTACTTGCTACCACATATCTATATATCTCAGTCAGAATTATTCTGGAATAGTGTGATGACTACGTTGTATGTCTAGGGTATGTGTATGATGAAGTGTAAGTCATAACAACAACAGACAGATAAACAATTTAATTTATTCCACTACACTTGACAACACTGTGACACTCACATACATATAACACTCTAAAGGATATCTTAAAGGAGTCACTGATAACTTTTCAAATAACAATATGTATTCATTGCTGTTATGAATGAATATGTGTCCTGATTCAAATACAAAGGGAACCAGGAATCACAATCAATTTTAATTACAAGTTATATGTACAGAATTTATCAATATGAATATTGTAGTGACATATATTATTAAAATATCCTATGTGTGTCAGTTGTGTAGTAGTAATATGAGGTAATACTGGTTTTGTTTTGTTCAAGCTCTGTTGGTATTTGTCATCATGACTTCAATAGTTTGTCTTTATTGGAACTAGTATTGGAGATGTTCTCAGTTCCTGATATTAAAGACAATTAAATTCCCCTCTTAATGTTATTTTTACAAGGTCATTTTAAGATGGGGGTACATAATTTTGAGCTCCGCTGGCCACATCAGCTTATCTT
This sequence comes from Oreohelix idahoensis, assembly GCA_024509875.1. Classification (NCBI taxonomy): domain Eukaryota; kingdom Metazoa; phylum Mollusca; class Gastropoda; order Stylommatophora; family Oreohelicidae; genus Oreohelix; species Oreohelix idahoensis. The sequence goes on from JAMPIV010011176.1 coordinate 24,135, forward strand.
GCGTGATGGCGGCAGGAAAAGACTCCTCTGCTCGATTTCTCCCCTGGGCTCTGGAGACACCCCACTGATAGCTAAATGGACCAAGGAGTATGCTGTCCGACTCTGGATTCAGCAAAGCTCTGACCAGGTGCTGCTCAATACCATCAAGACCACGGTCCCTGAAAACAAGAAGGATGTACCTTCTACTTCATAACTAACTTATACTCTCTTTTTACACTGAGCACAATACATCACAAACATTGAGTTCAGAGCGTTAGGCCAACTGTCAGCTTCATCTGAAATACTTTATACCAGTATTAACCTCCTTAATGGTTACCACGCCTCTGCACTTCCAGCATTATTTCTGTCTAATCAATAATCTAGGTGTCAGTGTACTGTTTGGCCATTCCATGCAGTTTTACTTTCCTCCGACACCTTCTGTTCAGGCTGGAGCATTATAGGCTTTACATCATGTTTGCCACTGAACTACACATATATACAGGCATAAATTAACAATTCACATTCAATTTTCATTAAAAGATACTGAATGTTTCAAGCTTACCACAATTCATGGAAACAAACACAGATACGTTGATTAGCAATGAATTCTGGCACAATTACTGGCACAAATTCCCATCTGCTTATGTTCCAGGCTTTTATTTAGCAAAAATATGAGCTGGCTTCAACGCACTGTTGCTTTATCAAGCTTATTTGCACTAGTGGTCTCGAACTAACGCTCCTAAGTGAGTATATCAGCGAGTCTAGCCAATGGAGCCACGTTTCGACAAGTATTTGAAAAATTTTTAACTGCCTACGTCGCCCCTAACAACGAAAGATAGTATTTATAGCCCGACCAATCGTGGTTAGTCTTTCATTTGTTGCGCTCCAATCAATTTGGAGTTTACATGGTAGGCTATTTCTGTAACGTAAGTTTTTTTTTTTTTCAAACACGTTATAAAAAAATTTTATGAGCAGAAATGAGTCCATGTTGTCAGGCATCCCCACTATTTTATTTTGGTTATAATTTATTAATTCCTGGACTATTTGCGTAACGTTTTACATATTCTTTGTCAGCAAGCCCTAAGGAACCCAAATATCCAAATTTAAAAGAGCTACGTGGCTGCGTTCAAAATATGCAATTTCTTCTACCTCCTGTTTCGAAGATGTGCTGTCTGGGTACTGTAATGTTTTCAAACGTAAACCCATCTATTGTTATCTTTCCTAATAAGCGTTTTTTTGTGATTTTAAAACCTAACTCTGGGAAGGGTAGTGATTTTATCACTGTCCGTCTGCAAAAAAGTTATTGCATGTGGCCTTACGCGGGTGATAGTAGTAATTGTATATCTCGTTACGCTTGTCGGGGGTGGCATTAATAGCGAGACGCGTGTTTTAATTTTGCATGCGTTCGGCTTTATTCGCCCCCTCTCTCTTTCTATTTGAGTCCATCTGTTCGTTTTTCGTTTTGGTAACGTAATATAATTAATGTTAGGATTAATTTAGGTCATTACGCAGTCTGCCTCTCAATGTTTTTCCAAGAAATACAGCACACGTTTCATTGAAGAAAGCGGGTATAATACAGTAAGCTTTTACTATCAACGTGAAAGCGTTACAATTTGCAGACGAAGCAGAAAACAAGGGGGATTTCGAGTACCTTCTTTGTGACAGCACTGTTATTTTACCATTGCTCTTTTCTTTATTAATTTTATTTGTTAGGCTTCATATTTACCTAATAATTTATATATGTGGATTAGAATATTCCACGACACCTCCCCTCTTAAAACAGACATTATATGTCAGTCCTTTATTCTATATACACATAGAGAAATTTATTATTATTTCTGGGGTTTACGGTGATTCTCATCACACGGATGGCGGCTTAAAAAATCCGCTCCCAAATTGGTTTTTCCAGATATATACTCAATGCTAAAATTATATGGAGCCAGAAGTAAAGACCATCGGAGTAACCTGGAGTTCTCATGCTAGCCTGTGCTAGAAACGATAAAGGTTTGTGGTCTGTTTGCAACTTAAATGCCTTCCCATATAGATAAATATTGAATTTCTTTATCGCCCATATTACTGCAAGACATTCTTTTTCGCTAGTTGAGTAGTTGATTTCAGCTTTATTCAACTTTCTGCTAGCATCTGCCACTGGGCTTAATTCCCCATCCAATGCATCTGATTTCTGTAGTAGAGTTGCACCTAACCCAATATTACTTGCATCCGTCCTTACTATGAATTCTTGACTTAAGTCAGGTAATTTCAAAATGGGTTTACTTGTGAGCTTTTCCTTCAATTCTTGGTAAGTCATTTCACATTGTGGTGTCCATGTAATGCGATCTGGATGTCCTTTACGTGTCAATTCAGTTAACGGTGCACATATGGAATTAAAGTTTTTGATATACTTCTGGTAGAAACCACATAATGAGACAAAGGATCTCACGTCCTTCTTGGTTTGTGGTCTCGGGGCTTTCTGTAGTTTCTCTAAATTCTTTGGGTCAGGGGTCATGTTTCCCTGATAAACTGTGTGTCCCAAAAATTCCAATTCTTTACATCCAACGCAACATTTGGTTGGTCGGGCTGTTAAATTTGCCTCCCTAAGTCGATCAAACAGCATGTTCAGAGAGTCAATGTGTTCCTCAAATGTTTCTGTTGCTATAAGGATATCATCCATAAAATTTGTTATACAGGGATTATTCAGAGGATCCAATAATTTTCTCATCATTCTAGAGAAGACACTAGGCGCATTCTTCAATCCAAATGGCAATCTATTAAACTCATAGTGTCCTTCTGAGGTACTAAAAGCTAGGTATGGTCTAACCTCAGGCTTTACTGGAATCTGATAGTATCCTTTACTCAGATCCACTTTTGAGAAATATTTAGCTTTATTTAGCCTGGCAAACAGCTGATTTGTATCCGGCAATGGATCCACCTGTCCTTCTGTAATAGCATTCAGTCTCCTGTAATCTATACAGAGTCTATGTTCTCCAGAGGGCTTCCTTAAGAGTACAACACCGGAACTATACGAAGACTCACTGTGCGAAATAATTCCTTCCTTCAATAGATAGTCTATCTCTTCCTTCAAAGCTTTCTCCTTAGCAAACGGAATCGAATATGGTTTCATACAGACAGGTGTGGAGTCTATTAGTTTCATATCATATTCCAATAGGTTTGTATGCCCTGGTCGGTCTGTTAACACCTCTGCATGATTATTTAGAACCTGTTGCACTCTCTCTTTCTGTGTTTTCGTTAAATGTGTACTGATTTTCACCTGTGCTGCTGTCTCACAGGGGTGTAATGGATATTCAAATGATGAAAGTGGTTCCTTTTTCATCTCCATGGCGATGGACAAGGTCAACAAGTGTGTCTCTTCCTGATGTTCTCTTTCCAAATATTTCTTCAGGAGATTCACATGATAGATTTTTTCTTTCCCCTTCTTATCTATCTTATGATTTGTTCTAGACACCTTCTCTAAAACTGTATATGGACCCTGCCATCCAATTTGTAACTTATTCTGACTCCCAGGCAAAAGAAGCAGTACTTTCTCTCCCACAGCCAAATTTCTGTCTTTCGCCTTCCTGTTATAATAGGCAGCATGTTTCTTCCTGGCCTGTTTCAAATTTTCATTGGCAAGTTTCCAGCCAGTTTTTAACCGAGTGGTCAGCTCATTCACATATTGGTATGAAGATGTAATGTTTTCCTCTGCCTTTTCATCAGTCCACGTTCTTAACATAGCTACATATGGACCTTTAATTGTGTGGACCTATTTGTCCATGCACCGGTATGGTATCTTCCACTCGAAGCTTTATAGTGATGATTTTTCCTCCCAGAATTATCATTCACAAAACGACCGCTACCAATTTTTCTTTTGGGGCTTTCTCCCCACTTAAAATTCTTGATGAGAGATTTCCTCTCTACATCCTCTTCCTCCAGTTTGTTTAAGTCCGATTGAGGGATTGTCGGCTTATCCTGGGGTAAGACATCTTTTTGCACTCTCCGCATAGTGGCCATTGTAAAACAGTTAAGTGAAGCTTGTCCGTGAAAAGGGGCTTCCCATTCCATTTGGTCCACTTTATCAAATCTATTTTTCTTTTTATTATCAGGCCTAATTTTGCCCCGTGGCGTGTCCAGGTCCTGATCCATGTTCCCACTTGTGGGTGTTCCCTCATGTGCTATGCTACACCTTTCTACAAAATTCTCAATGTCCCATCTTGCTTTGGGCCAATAATAATTGTGAGCCACCTTTTGAATGATGGTACCTATCTTCTCATGGTCCCCATCTGGTTTCACATGTAGGCTCCTTATTAAGTCTGCCCTATATCTTTTTGGAAGAACCAGCTGTCCGTGACCTTTGGATCTAGCTCCAGTCTTCCTATACATCAACTTGTTTTTCATGTAAAAATCTCCCTTGCCTGGAGTTGTATGACAAGTTGACAATTTTCTGAAACAAGGCTTGAGTGTTTTATCCCCAGCCTGTGCCTTCCTCATCTCTTCTGGAGTGGTATCTAACATAATATCCTCCTCCTGTCTTCAGGTCGACCTGACCTGAAGGGTTGCCATATACACAGGTTTCCTTCTGCAACGGTCAGTGTCATGATTGTCCATCTGACAATTTTTACACCACCTTTTTCCTTGGTTGAAAGATTTTCTTTCATCATATTTCCTTTCATCGAATTGTGGGAATTTATTTTTATTTTCATACCGTGGTCTATCAAATTGGTGCTTACCTTTATTTTGATCCTTAGGATCAAATTTATTAAAGTTCTGTGGTGCCCTAAAGTTATCCACTTGTTTCTTTTTATTACCTGTTACCTCTGCTTGAGCTGCTTGATACCTTTCAGCAACATTTAGCAACTCACCCAGCCTCTCTGCACCTTGTTCCATGAGAAACTTTCTCAGGTCTGGAGCCATGGACTCTCTTAATTGCTCTATAAGGACCATTTCCTTAAGATCTTGGGTTTTCCCCAGAGAAGTCCATTTCTCCAAGTATGTCTCTATTCGTGCAGAGAACTGGTGATAGGTTTCACCTGACAGTAGTTTAGCATTCCTAAATTTTTTCCTATAAAATTCTGCATTCTTTTCATACCTTAACAAAAGAGCCTGCTTTAGCATATCATAATTTTCCTGATCACCTCTGCTCATTTTTGCAAAAACTTCATAAGCTGCCCCACGAAGTCCCTGAGATAACTTTAAGCTCCACCTTTCTCTCTCTAACCCATACGTGGTAGCTGATAGCTCATACCTATTTATATAGCTCTCAATATCATCGTCTTTCTCAACAAAATGATCTAAATGAAAATTCATAGCTGAGGTTGAGGCTCCTTGGCTAGCAGTGGCATCAGAGGCAAAGGGACGGCACCATTTTCAGGAGCATGGCCCTGAAACTCAAACTCCCTTAGTCGTAACTCATGTTCCCTTTGTAATCTCCTCCTTTTCTGCTTCCCTCTCTGCAGCTAATCTTCTCTTCTCTTCTTTCTGCAGCTAATTTCTTCTCTTCCCTTTCTGCAGCTAATTTCTTCTCTTCTCTTTCTGCAGCTAATTTCTTCTCTTCTCTTTCTGCAGCTTTCTTTTCTCTTCTCTTTCTGCTTCCAATCTTCTTTAGCCTCTTTCTTTCTGCTGCAATTTCTTAGCCTCAGCCTCAATCTGCAACCTCTTAGTCTCAGCCTCAGCCTCAAATTGTAACCTCTTAATTTCCCTTTCAGCCTCTAACTTTCTTTCGGCTTCACACCTTCTTTCTTCGCGTTCAATAAATTTGTCACATTCCGTAGTGACATAGGCAACCATAACTTGCCCATCTAATCCTAACTCTTTTGCAGTCTGAACAGCAGCAGATCGAAATTTGGCCAGGTCCGCCATTGTCTATCAGGTAAATTTATACAATGGCTAACCAACAATTTAATCTCTAAATATATATCTAATGGACAACACAGGCACCGTGAGCTCAACCTTATTTAATTCCACCCAAGGATACCTTTTAATTCTTATATTCCCTGAAGTGAATTACCCCCAATATTTGTAATAGGGAAAGATTCAAAATCCCAAGAGCGAGACCCCAATATATGTGGTGAAGTGGGATGTTATAAATATTTATAGGGGACTTAGTGTACTGACTGAGATCAGCTGTGAAGGTATCTATATCTAATAAGAGTAGTGTATTATAGATAACCTTACTTGCTGCCACATATATATATATCTCAGTCAGAATAATTCTGGAATAGTGTGATGACTACGTTGTATGTCTAGGGTATGTGTATGATGAAGTGTAAGTCATAACAACAACAGACAGATAAACAATTTAATTTATTCCACCACACTTGACAACACTGTGACACTCACATACATATAACACTCTAAAGGATATCTTAAAGGAGTCACTGATAACTTTTCAAATAACAATATGTATTCATTGCTGTTATGAATGAATATGTGTCCTGATTCAAATACAAAGGGAACCAGGAATCACAATCAATTTTACTTACAAGTTATATGTACAGAATTTATCAATATGAATATTGTAGTGACATATATTATTAAAAGTATCCTATGTGTGTCAGTTGTGTAGTAGTAATATGAGGTAATACTGGTTTTGTTTTGTTCAAGCTCTGTTGGTATTTGTCATCATGACTTCAATAGTTTGTCTTTATGGGAACTAGTATTGGAGATGTTCTCAGTTCCTGATATTAACACAATTTAAATCCCCTCTTAATGTTATTTTTACAAGGTCATTTTAAGATGGGGGTACATAATTTTGAGCTCAGCTGGCCACATCAGCTTATCTTGCGTGATGGCGGCAGGAAAAGACTCCTCTGCTCGATTTCTCCCCTGGGCTCTGGAGACACCTCACTGATAGCTAAATGGACCAAGGAGTATGCTGTCCGACTCTGGATTCAGCAAAGCTCTGACCAGGTGCTGCTCAATACCATCAAGACCACGGTCCCTGAAAACAAGAAGGATGTACCTTCTACTTCATAACTAATTTATACTCTCTTTTTACACTGAGCACAATACATCACAAACATTGAGTTCAGAGCGTTAGGCCAACTGTCAGCTTCATCTGAAATACTTTATACCAGTATTTACCTCCTTAATGGTTACTACGCCTCTGCACTTCCAGCATTATTTCTGTCTAATCAATAATCTAGGTGTCAGTGTACTGTTTGGCCATTCCATGCCGTTTTACTTTCCTCCGACACCTTCTGTTCAGGCTGGAGCATTATAGGCTTTACATCATGTTTGCTACTGAACTACACACATATATATACAGGCATAAATTAACAATTCACATTCAATTTTCATTAAAAGATACTGAATGTTTCAAGCTTACCACAATTCATGGAAACAAACACAGATACGTTGATTAGCAATGAATTCTGGCACAATTACTGGCACAAATTCCCATCTGCTTATGTTCCAGGCTTTTATTTAGCAAAATATGAGCTGGCTTCAACGCACTGTTGCTTTATCAAGCTTATTTTCACTAGTGGTCTCGAACTAACGCTCCTAAGTGAGTATATCAGCGAGTCTAGCCAATGGAGCCACGTTTCGACAAGTGTTTGAAAAAATTTTTACTTCCTACGTCTCCCCTAACAACGAAAGATAGTATTTATAGCCCGACCAATCGTGGTTAGTCTTTCATTTGTTGCGCTCCAATCAATTTGGAGTTTACATGGTAGGCTATTTCTGTAACGTAAGTTTTTTTTTCAAACACGTTATAAAAAAAATTTTATGAGCAGAAATGATTTCATGTTGTCAGGCATCCCCACTATTTTATTTTGGTTATAATTTATTAATTCCTGGACTATTTGCGTAACGTTTTACATATTCTTTGTCAGCAAGCCCTAAGGAACCCAAATATCCAAATTTAAAAGAGCTACGTGGCTGCGTTCAAAATATGCAATTTCTTCTACCTCCTGTTTCGAAGATGTGCTGTCTGGGTACTGTAATGTTTTCAAACGTAAACCCATCTATTGTTATCTTTCCTAATAAGCGTTTTTTTGTGATTTTAAAACCTAACTCTGGGAAGGGTAGTGAATTTATCACTGTCCGTCCGAAAAAGTTAGTGCATGTAGCCTAACACGCGTGATAGTAGTAATTGTGTATCGCGCGACGCGTGTTGGGGGTGGCATTAATAGCGAGACGCGTGTTTAATTTTGCATGCGTTCGGCTTTATTCGCCCCTCTCTCTTTCTATTTGAGTCCATCTGTTCGTTCGTTTTGGTAACGTAATATAATTAATGTTAGGATTAATTTAGGTCATTACGCAGTCTGCCTCTCAATGTTTTTTCTTAGAAATACAGCACACGTTTCATTGAAGAAAGCGGGTAATAATACAGTAAGCTTTTACTATCAACGTGAAAGCGTTACAATTTGCAGACGAAGCAGAAAACAAGGGGGATTTCGAGTACCTTCTTTGTGACAGCACTGTTATTTTACCATTGCTCTTTTCTTTATTAATTTTATTTGTTAGGCTTCATATTTACCTAATAATTTATATATGTGGATTAGAATATTCCACGACACCTCCCCTCTTAAAACAGACATTATATGTCAGTCCTTTATTCTATATACACATAGAGAAATTTATTATTATTTCTGGGGTTTACGGTGATTCTCATCACACGGATGGCGGCTTAAAAAATCCGCTCCCAAATTGGTTTTTCCAGATATATATACTCAATGCTAAAATTATAGGGAGCCAGAAGTAAAGACCATCGGAGTAACCTAGAGTTCTCATGCTTAGCCTGTGCTAGAAACGATAAAGGTTTGTGGTCTGTTTGCAACTTAAATGCCTTCCCATATAGATAAATATTGAATTTCTTTATCGCCCATATTACTGCAAGACATTCTTTTTCGCTAGTTGAGTAGTTGATTTCAGCTTTATTCAACTTTCTGCTAGCATATGCCACTGGGCTTAATTCCCCATCCAATGCATCTGATTCTGTAGTAGAGTTGCACCTAACCCAATATTACTTGCATCCGTCCTTACTATGAATTCTTGACTTAAGTCAGGTAATTTCAAAATGGGTTTACTTGTGAGCTTTTCCTTCAATTCTTGGTAAGTCATTTCACATTGTGGTGTCCATGTAATGCGATCTGGATGTCCTTTACGTGTCAATTCAGTTAACGGTGCACATATGGAATTAAAGTTTTTGATATACTTCTGGTAGAAACCACATAATGAGACAAAGGATCTCACGTCCTTCTTGGTTTGTGGTCTCGGGGCTTTCTGTAGTTTCTCTAAATTCTTTGGGTCAGGGGTCATGTTTCCCTGATAAACTGTGTGTCCCAAAAATTCCAATTCTTTACATCCAACGCAACATTTGGTTGGTCGGGCTGTTAAATTTGCCTCCCTAAGTCGATCAAACAGCATGTTCAGAGAGTCAATGTGTTCCTCAAATGTTTCTGTTGCTATAAGGATATCATCCATAAAATTTGTTATACAGGGATTATTCAGAGGATCCAATAATTTTCTCATCATTCTAGAGAAGACACTAGGCGCATTCTTCAATCTAAATGGCAATCTATTAAACTCATAGTGTCCTTCTGAGGTACTAAAAGCTAGGTATGGTCTAACCTCAGGCTTTACTGGAATCTGATAGTATCCTTTACTCAGATCCACTTTTGAGAAATATTTAGCTTTATTTAGCCTGGCAAACAGCTGATTTGTATCCGGCAATGGATCCACCTGTCCTTCTGTAATAGCATTCAGTCTCCTGTAATCTATACAGAGTCTATGTTCTCCAGAGGGCTTCCTTAAGAGTACCACACCGGAACTATACGAAGACTCACTGTGCGAAATAATTCCTTCCTTCAATAGATAGTCTATCTCTTCCTTCAAAGCTTTCTCCTTAGCAAACGGAATCGAATATGGTTTCATACAGACAGGTGTGGAGTCTATTAGTTTCATATCATATTCCAATAGGTTTGTATGCCCTGGTCGGTCTGTTAACACCTCTGCATGATTATTTAGAACCTGTTGCACTCTCTCTTTCTGAGTTTTCGTTAAATGTGTACTGATTTTCACCTGTGCTGCCGTCTCACAGGGGTGTAATGGATATTCAAATGATGAAAGTGGTTCCTTTTTCATCTCCATGGCGATGGACAAGGTCAACAAGTGTGTCTCTTCCTGATGTTCTCTTTCCAAATATTTCTTCAGGAGATTCACATGATAGATTTTTTTCTTTCCCCTTCTTATCTATCTTATAATTTGTTCTAGACACCTTCTCTAAAACTGTATATGGACCCTGCCATCCAATTTGTAACTTATTCTGACTCCCAGGCAAAAGAAGCAGTACTTTCTCTCCCACAGCCAAATTTCTGTCTTTCGCCTTCCTGTTATAATAGGCAGCATGTTTCTTCCTGGCTTGTTTCAAATTTTCATTGGCAAGTTTCCAGCCAGTTTTTAACCGAGTGGTCAGCTCATTCACATATTGGTATGAAGATGTAATGTTTTCCTCTGCCTTTTCATCAGTCCACGTTCTTAACATAGTTACATATGGACCTTTAATTGTGTGGACCTATTTGTCCATGCACCGGTATGGTCTCTTCCACTCGAAGCTTTATAGTGATGATTTTTCCTCCCAGAATTATCATTCACAAAACGACCGCTACCAATTTTTCTTTTGGGGCTTTCTCCCCACTTAAAATTCTTGATGAGAGATTTCCTCCCTACATCCTCTTCCTCCAGTTTGTTTAAGTCCGATTGAGGGATTGTCGGCTTATCCTGGGGTAAGACATCTTTTTGCACTCTCCGCATAGTGGCCATTGTAAAACAGTTAAGTGAAGCTTGTCCGTGAAAAGGGGCTTCCCATTCCATTTGGTCCACTTTATCAAATCAATTTTTCTTTTTATTATCAGGCCTAATTTTGCCCCGTGGCGTGTCCAGGTCCTGATCAATGTTCCCACTTGTGGGTGTTCCCTCATGTGCTATGCTACACCTTTCTACAAAATTCTCAATGTCCCATCTTGCTTTGGGCCAATAATAATTGTGAGCCACCTTTTGAATGATGGTACCTATTTTCTCATGGTCCCCATCTGGTTTCACATGTAGGCTCCTTATTAAGTCTGCCCTATATCTTTTAGGAAGAACCAGCTGTCCGTGACCTTTGGATCTAGCTCCAGTCTTCCTATACATCAACTTGTTTTTCATGTAAAAATCTCCCTTGCCTGGAGTTGTATGACAAGTTGACAATTTTCTGAAACAAGGCTTGAGTGTTTTATCCCCAGCCTGTGCCTTCCTCATCTCTTCTGGAGTGGTATCCAACATAATATCCTCCTCCTGTCTTGAGGTCGACCTGACCTGAAGGGTTGCCATATACACAGGTTTCCTTCTGCAACGGTCAGTGTCACGATTGTCCATCTGACAATTCTTACACCACCTTTTTCCTTGGTTGAAAGATTTTCTTTCATCATATTTCCTTTCATCGAATTGTGGGAATTTATTTTTATTTTCATACCGTGGCCTATCAAATTGGTGCTTACCTTTGTTTTGATCTCTAGGATCAAATTTATTAAAGTTCTGCGGTGCCCTAAAGTTATCCACTTGTTTCTTTTTATTACCTGTTACCTCTGCTTGAGCTGCTTGATACCTTTCAGCAACATTTAGCAACTCACCCAGCCTCTCTGCACCTTGTTCCATGAGAAACTTTCTCAGGTATGGAGCCATGGACTCTCTTAGTTGCTCTATAAGGACCATTTCCTTAAGATCTTGGGTTTTCCCCAGAGAAGTCCATTTCTCCAAGTATGTCTCTATTCGTGCAGAGAACTGGTGATAGGTTTCACCTGACAGTAGTTTAGCATTCCTAAATTTTTTCCTATAAAATTCTGCATTCTTTTCATATCTTAACAAAAGAGCCTGCTTTAGCATGTCATAATTTTCCTGATCACCTCTGCTCATTTTTGCAAAAACTTCATAAGCTGCCCCACGAAGTCCCTGAGATAACTTTAAGCTCCACCTTTCTCTCTCTAACCCATACGTGGTAGCTAATAGCTCATACCTATTTATATAGCTCTCAATATCATCGTCTTTCTCAACAAAATGATCTAAATGAAAATTCATAGCTGAGGTTGAGGCTCCTTGGCTAGCAGTGGCATCAGAGGCAAAGGGACTGGCACCATTTTCAGGAGCATGGCCCTGAAACTCAAACTCCCTTAGTCGTAACTCATGTTCCCTTTGTAATCTCTTCTCCTCCTTTTCTGCTTCCCTTTCTGCAGCTAATCTCTTCTCTTCTCTTTCTACAGCTAATTTCTTCTCTTATCTTTCTACAGCTAATTTCTTCTCTTCTCTTTCTGCAGCCTGTCTTCTTTCCTCGGCTTCCCTTTCTGCAGCTAATCTTTTGTCTTCTCTTTCTGCTTCCAATTTCTTAGCCTCAGCCTCAATCTGCAACCTCTTAATTTCCCTTTCAGCCTCTAACCTTCTTTCGGCTTCAAACCTTCTTTCTTCGCGTTCAATAAATTTGTCACATTCCGTGGTGACATAGGCAACCATAACTTGCCCATCTAATCCTAACTCTTTTGCAGTCTGAACAGCAGCAGATCGAAATTTGGCCAGGTCCGCCATTGTCTATCAGGTAAAGTTATACAATGTCTAACCAACAATTTAATCTCTAAATATATCTAATGGACAACACAGGCACCGTGAGCTCAACCTTATTCAATTCCACCCAAGGATACCTTTTAATTCTTATATTCTCTGAAGTGAATTACCCCCAATATTTTTAATAGGGAAAGATTCAAAATCCCGGACGAGCGAGACCCCAATATATGTGGTGAAGTGGGATGTTATAAATATTTATAGGGGACTTAGTGTACTGACTGAGATCAGCTGTGAAGGTATATATATCTAATAAGAGTAGTGTATTATATATAACCTTACTTGCTGCCACATATGTATACCTCAGTCAGAATTATTCTGGAATAGTGTGATGACTACGTTGTATGTCTAGGGTATGTGTATGATGAAGTGTAAGTCATAACAACAACAGACAGATAAACAATTTAATTTATTCCACCACACTTGACAACACTGTGACACTCACATACATATAACACTCTAAAGGATATCTTAAAGGAGTCACTGATAACTTTTCAAATAACAATATGTATTCATTGCTGTTATGAATGAATATGTGTCCTGATTCAAATACAAAGGGAACCAGGAATCACAATCAATTTTACTTACAAGTTATATGTACAGAATTTATCAATATGAATATTGTAATGACATATATTATTAAAAGTATCCTATGTGTGTCAGTTGTGTAGTAGTAATATGAGGTAATACTGGTTTTGTTTTGTTCAAGCTCTGTTGGTATTTGTCATCATGACTTCAATAGTTTGTCTTTATGGGAACTATTATTGGAGATGTTCTCAGTTCCTGATATTAACACAATTTAATTCCCCTCTTAATGTTATTTTTACAAGGTCATTTTAAGCTGGGGGTACATAATTTTGAGCTCAGCTGGCCACATCAGCTTATCTTGCGTGATGGCGGCAGGAACAGACTCCTCTGCTCGATTCTCCCCTCGGCTCTGGAGACACCTCACTGATAGCTAAATGGACCAAGGAGTATGCTGTCCGACTCTGGATTCAGCAAAGCTCTGACCAGGTGCTGCTCAATACCATCAAGACCACGGTCCCTGAAAACAAGAAGGATGTACCTTCTACTTCATAACTAATTTATACTCTCTTTTTACACTGATCACAACACATCACAAACATTGAGTTCAGAGCGTTAGGCCAACTGTCAGCTTCATCTGAAATACTTTATACCAGTATTAACCTCCTTAATGGTTACCACGCCTCTGCACTTCCAGCATTATTTCTGTCTAATCAATAATCTAGGTGTCAGTGTACTGTTTGGCCATTCCATGCAGTTTTACTTTCCTCCGACACCTTCTGTTCAGGCTGGAGCATATAGGCTTTACATCATGTTTGCTACTGAACTACACATATATACAGGCATAAATTAACAATTCACATTCAATTTTCATTAAAAGATACTGAATGTTTCAAGCTTACCACAATTCATGGAAACAAACACAGATACGTTGATTAGCAATGAATTCTGGCACAATTACTGGCACAAATTCCCATCTGCTTATGTTCCAGGCTTTTATTTAGCAAAAATATGAGCTGGCTTCAACGCACTGTTGCTTTATCAAGCTTATTTGACTAGTGGTCTCGAACTAACGCTCCTAAGTGAGTATATCAGCGAGTCTAGCCAATGGAGCCACGTTTCGACAAGTATTTGAAAAAATTTTAACTTCCTACGTCTCCCCTAACAACGAAAGATAGTATTTATAGCCCGACCAATCGTGGTTAGTCTTTCATTTGTTGCGCTCCAATCAATTTGGAGTTTACATGGTAGGCTATTTCTGTAACGTAAGTTTTTTTCAAACACGTTATAAAAAAATTTTATGAGCAGAAATGATTTCATGTTGTCAGGCATCCCCACTATTTTATTTTGGTTATAATTTATTAATTCCTGGACTATTTGCGTAACGTTTTACATATTCTTTGTCAGCAAGCCCTAAGGAACCCAAATATCCAAATTTGAAAGAGCTACGTGGCTGCGTTCAAAATATGCAATTTCTTCTACCTCCTGTTTCGAAGATGTGCTGTCTGGGTACTGTAATGTTTTCAAACGTAAACCCATCTATTGTTATCTTTCCTAATAAGCGTTTTTTGTGATTTTAAAACCTAACTCTGGGAAGGGTAGTGAATTTATCACTGTTCGTCCGAAAAAGTTAGTGCATGTAGCCTAACACGCGTGATAGTAGTAATTGTGTATCGCGCGACGCGTGTTGGGGGTGGCATTAATAGCGAGACGCGTGTTTAATTTTGCATGCGTTCGGCTTTATTCGCCCCTCTCTCTTTCTATTTGAGTCCATCTGTTCGTTCGTTTTGGTAACGTAATATAATTAATGTTAGGATTAATCTAGGTCATTACGCAGTCTGCCTCTCAATGTTTTTCTTAGAAATACAGCACACGTTTCATTGAAGAAAGCGGGTAATAATACAGTAGGCTTTTACTATCAACGTGAAAGCGTTACAATTTGCAGACGAAGCAGAAAACAAGGGGGATTTCGAGTACCTTCTTTGTGACAGCACTGTTATTTTACCATTGCTCTTTTCTTTATTAATTTTATTTGTTAGGCTTCATATTTACCTAATAATTTATATATGTGGATTAGAATATTCCACGACACCGCTGCCACAATCGGCTCCTTTGGTCTCCCAATAAACACATATCTACATCCCAGGATAACTGGGTAGATAGGATCATCCATAATGGCCGCTTTAATAACTCCTCTGACAAAGTCAGAGTGTATTTCTACCAATGCGATAGGAAGCGTCCTGGGTGCATCACTCCTGAAAACTCCACTAAGTTTGACGGTTTCCTCTGTCTCCTGACCTGGTTTGACTAGGTGTCTGGCGACAATACAACTAAAGCTTAGTCCAGTGTCAAAGAGACAAGTAGTTGAGGTACCATTCAAAATTACAGTTCCTCGAGTTGAGGGTCGGTCCCCCTCAGGTTTAGAATCCCTGACATTGACTCTACCTTTCGAGGCTGTATGCAAACATCCAACGCGGTTTGAACCGGTTTGTTTGACCTGATCAGACGTTCCTGGTGTAGGGGTCTTCCCTTTTCCTTGACCTTGGTGGCCGCGCTGCCACGTAGGCTTGGTGGGTTGATCAGAATTGTTGTGGGGGGGGGGGGGGGGTAATCGGGTTTTGTATAATTTCGATTTTTCCTGGAGAGGTCTCTGGGTATTATTTTTTCGTTGGTTATAGTTCTGAGAATGGAGCCGCGGTAGCATAGTGGTTAGTGCACTGGCTTCCTAGCGCAGTGGTCTATGGTTCGATCCCCAGATGAGGCGGAAAATTTTTAGGCCACAAACGGCTCCTGGGTCGACCCAGCCCCCAGATGGGTACCAGAGCTACTCTGGGAAGGTTAAGGCGGCCGGCGTGATGCCGACCACATCACCCCTCGTGTGCCGACGGTCAAGATAATATGGGCCTAACACCATATTCCCAATATGCCTCAATGGGCGTGTAACGGGTTCCTTTTATAGTTCTGAGAGGAATTAGAGGAATAGGATGACTGCTCTAGATTTTGTTTACGAGATGGCTCATCTGTGGGTTTACGTTTAGTGCTGGGAAGTTCGGCCATTGCATTGGTACAGCGTTCTGCCTTATTGAGTATGTCCTCAAGCCTGACTGCGCCCTGTTCAGCCAAAAATCTACGGGTTTCGTTTGACAAAGTTGACTTTATCTGTTCCACAAGAACAAGTTCAAGTAGTCCCTCATATGTAAGAGGTAGGTCATATAATTCAATGCACTTTGTCAAATAGCCCGTGAGACGTGAAGAGAACTGCGGGAATGTTTCCGTGCTCTCTTTCCGACTGTTTCTGAACATTTGCAGAAATTTTCGGGCGGTCATCTCAAACCGCTCTAGCAAGGCCTTTTTCAGCATGTCTTAATCATGTTGGTTGGTTCCCAGCTTTGTATATACGTCATAAGCAGTACTTTTTAATGACGTTGAGAGTTTAAGTGCCCAGCGGGAACTCTCTAACCCATACAGATTTGCGAGCCTCTCGAATTTTTCTAGATAGCTGTCAATTTTGTCATTGGGACTAGGAAAAGACTCTAAAGCAAAAGACATCGCAGTTAATTGGGCAGATTGAGTGCTGGAGAGGTCCATTGACTGAGACTAGGGGCGAAGACGGCTCTCCGTTATTCGAAGTAGAGGCGCCCCGACTCTCTAAAGCCTTAAGCGCCAGTTCATGCTGTCTCTCTCTCTCTCTCTCTCTCTCTCTCCCTGCGAGTTTCCATCTCTGCCTCAATTTTCTTCTGCTCCAATAGACGATCTTCCGCTTCTTTCCTATCTGCCCTCTCCTGTGCTTCTCTCCTCTCTGCTCTCTCTTGCTCCGCGTCATACCTTTCAAGTTCTTTGTTGACAAACAGGTTCGCGGCTTCTCCTTCTAATCCTGAGTCCTTCGCCTCCTGTCTCAAAATGGATCTTATCCTAATTCTCTCTGCCATACCAAAGAACTGGATGCTTCTAAGACTAGAGAATAGTAAGATGGAACAAGAAGGGGAAAAAACTCAAACTCGCTACGAGAAAAAAAAAACACAAAGTATAAATTTACTTGTGTCACCTCCTACCTTAAATGTGTTAACTTATCGCTGCTGTTTTCTGGCAATTAAGGCTCTAAACGCAAGCGACTAATGCCACTAAAATGGTAAGTTACACTGGAAAAAATTTTACATTTACTAAAAGTAGAGAAAAATTTTTATTAAAACAATTAAATAAAAAAAAAAATTCCTGAAATTTTAATTCTCCACTACAAAAACTCCCCCTGAAGTCAATTATATGAGAAGAGACGATGTTAACTAGACTTAAAAAGTCAGAACAAGGCGTCTTTAGCTAAGCTCAACTCTTTTTAACTTCAAAAACCTTTAGTGACTGAAAAACCAATCACGCCATCGCAGCAATTATATAACAAAATTTCAATTTTCTCTGCCAGAGAATACAAAGGTGACAAATATTTTAATCACTAACTTCTTGCTCCTGTGGAAAGAACAAACCTGTAATACTTATTGTGTGGTCGGCCCAAAATACTAAAAGGCTTTGTCTAGGGGAAGTAATCACTTTTTTTTTATTATACCCTACTTCACAAAGACAATCAACTACACTCTATTTAAACTAGGCTCAGAATCCGGGACGAGCTAACCATTTATTGTCGTAATTTTTATCTGAGAGAGTTCTGATGGATATTGGTCCTTTAGAGTGTAGAATGATAGTGAAGGCTCTGTGAGAATAAGAATTTAGGAAAGTGAGGTAGTAGATTCACAAGGGCTGGGGAAGAGTAAGGACAGTCTCTTATTACGACAATATTTGTTTCCCAAAAACTATTCCTACCACTTTTCTGAACAAACAACTGTTTGTCAGTTCCAGTTGCTCATGCGCACACACCGATTTGGTGATCCTGACGCACAACGTACATGAATACCCACTACATAACAAAATATGGGAAATGTTTGGGTTTTGGGCCAGCCGACACCAATGCTAATAAAGTTTTTAATACTTTTATTATCATAAAATCAAGTTACAAGTAAGTATCAATGTACAGTCAGAAATCATGGGTTACAAAACACAAAGTAACAGGGGGAGGGTTTCTGAGGAGAAGTATCCAATGCACCTTTTTCCGCTCGTATTTACTAACAGAAAAGACCGAGTCCCAAAGACGAGAAGGGGGGGGGGGTGATGATGATGATCAGAGATAGGCAATTTAACCCAATGGTAAATTTATTACTCTGATCAAGGGGGTTACAGTAATAAGGGGTAAAGGAAAAGCTAGGGGTCATCAAATGTTTTCCTTTAATCAACCAATTTTTTCCCGGGAGGGGGGAATGCTCACAGTTAAATAATCCCGCTAGGAGAAATCCCGTACAATGAATACAATACACCTTAATACTAGGTTGAACTAACTATAAGGGTAAAAGATTTAAATCTCCTTTCATTCAAAAACAACACGCTAGGGCTGGCCAGCACACAGTCGCACACACACAGACTTACCAAAAGGTGAATTATGGCACTTCATAGGAAATACATCAAAAAACAGCACTAAACCTTGGCTTAGATAAAAGTATTTTCTTCCGTGTACAGCCCCAGATTAGCGGATTGTTGAAGTTAACAAAGTGTCCCGAAATCGCTGGACGTTGAAGTTTAACGGTACTGTTTGTTTATTAGATAAAGTTCCTAAAGAATGGCACAGGCACTTGGCTAGGTGTGAGGAATGGTGTGGTGTCTAAGATTGGCACAGCTGGTGGAGATAACTTTCTTTTGCAGTAATGTCACAAACTACAAAAACACTGAGGTAAGTTCTTCAGGGGGTTGGTACAATCCAATGATTATGCTTGACAGACAGTGTCAGGGAAATCTATGTTCTTCTTCACAAATAGAGCAGTGAGTAAAATATTTCTACTGTTGACTGTTCTTCTTCCGGTTTGATAACTATAAAATGACTTTATGAATTGGGATTTTAAAATAGTCTTTGGGTTTGCTTTGTTTCTGTATACTTCAGATAGCTGAATCCCAACAGGATCGCCACAAAGATTAAATTTCAAATATGTTCATAAGTCATTGGAGTAATCGTACTGAGTCGGCAAGACTCTAGATATATATTATTGCTGCGAAATGGCTGCTTAAATGATGTTTCATTGCTGCTTAATTGCTGGGATGCGAGGTTCAAAAGATCATTCTGGATGCAATAGAAAAACATGAAATGCAATAAAATCATATTAAAATCTAACGCGCCATACATTTACAGTTTAACTATTTTCTGCACTCGCGTCTTCAATTAATAAAGCAAGAGAGAAAAAAAAACTCCCCGTGAGGTTAATAGTTGAAAGCACATCTATTTATACAGAACTAAACTGTATTAAAGTTATAATTCCCTTAAGCGGCTATTGTATTTGGAAATAAACTTATAGATGTAACATTTAGTTGGCACTAGAACTTTGAAGATGGGCTTATTTAATAAGGTTAAATTTACACCACAATCCCGTGAACTAAATATGAAATAACTAGACCACTGATCACTCGAAGCTAAAGTATTAATTACCGTCTGCACAGAAAAAGAATTTCACTCCAATAGCCAACAATTTAGATGAAATCTAACAGGAATTTAGCTATATGCTAGTGAATCTTAGAATTCTGTCAGAACGAATGATAACGTTGCCCTTTTCAGATTCTGTATTTATCTATTAGAAAGGCAAGATAAATGGTACATGTGAAAATTTCGCGCCTCTTCAGGTCCCAGGGGAAGTCGAAGTTATTTAGCCGCCATGCTAACCACGATGGCCATACTGGCTTCCGATCTACGTTCGTCTCAGGCTGCTCACACGAGGATGTGAAATTTCGGCGAGACTAGCCTCGTTTGCGGTGAGTTTCCTGATTCCTCAGATCGTATCCGCTACGCTGAGCGTTCCGTCTTTCGGGCAAGTCTGCCGGTGGCCACAGACGTGCGAAGTCTGCAAGAAGCTTTCTTCTGACCGCTCGTGTCCGTCTTGCGAACGGTTCAGTGTTCGTACGGAGATGCTAAACTTCTGCTTCTCTGTTCTGGGGATCTTCTTTGACTGCTTTGATCCTAGCCGCTACTCTTCGTTGATGAAAAGTTACAACAATACTGATGTTCAGGGATTCTAATGTTATGAAAAGCTAAAGTCCCTTTAATCATCCATCAAATCACAGAAAATTCACTTGACAAACTAGACGTACGTCACAAGTATTAATTAAAAAGAGAATAAAATAAAGTGATTAAAAAAAAAATATATATATATATATATCACCCGTGTGTTACCGGGGCCCGAAAGGGGAGCAAAGAATAGTAACACTGCACCCTACCACGCATGTCGTAAAAAGCGACTAAGGAGGGTATGGGCATGGGGCTGTTTACCCCATCCCGTAAAAACTTCGCACAGTGGGCTGATCACCTGCTAGCCAACCAATCTGATTACGGAAACAATGATAGATTGTTTGGTCTGTTTTTGTTCCACAAAGACGCCACTAGGCGTGGTGGAAACAGCGATAGATTGATCAATTTGTTGTTGTTGTTGATATATATATATATATATATATATATATATATATATATATATATATATATATATATATATATATATATATATATATATATATATATATATATATATATATATATATATATATATATATATATATATATATATATATATATACGCTTTCTTTCTTGAAATTTCAAAGATCTTTTTTTTTTTACAGCTGGAGAAAAAAGGGAAACGAAAACAAACAAACAAAAATAGACAACATTTTCCACTAAGACGTTTCATTGAAGGTATAATAAAGACACGTTTTGTCCTTTCTTTTTTTCCGTTAGTGTGTTATAAAGTAACCCTGTCTTTCGTAAGTCCTGTTCCATTTTATTTTCCCAGATGAGTTTTTCTTGCTTTGCGCTGGATGAACCAGCCTCGTTCTCTGTCGCAGAATAGATTTCACGGCCGAGCCTGAAGACATTATCTGAGCCAGGCCTGGCATTTTGACATCATAAGTAAGAGAAACTGGACTACTGGGATCAAGTAGAAACTAAAGTTAATGTCGAGGTGTCACGTGCTGGCCTTCGAAGTATGTATACACTGCTTAGACAGCGCAGACTTACGCTGGTTTGGCCATGTTCACCGCGTGGAAGATGGTCTCAAAGTAGTTTAAAAGGTCGAGCGAAGCTGAGTGCATAGAGGGACTGGGGAGGGGAGCGGCCACAGAAGGCTGAAAGCGGACTTACAAAATGTTAGAATAGACAGAGAATGAGATAGTTAGTGAGAGGGAGGGAGAGACAGTGGGGGAAGAAAGATCGTTATATGAATCCAGGCTGCCTCGTTAAAGAAGAAGTACCATCTCAGGGGCGATTGATAAAACTTTCTAGCCAATGAACCCGATTTTTTTTTTTTAATAGATGTATGCTACTTTTCTTTGTAGCACGCCCTTTCAACCATCTACCATATACATGCAGCTGATAAAACCCGTTCAAATTTTGTTTAAATAGGTGTTTGCTACTTTTCTTTTTTATTCACATTCCGTGGAAATTTAAAAAGACATATGCATTGAAGCATTGACAATAATAGCATCAATAGGTATAAAAAATTAAAATACAATGAGCAGCTGTAATTAAAAAAAAAACACTTTCACTGCTTGCACACACTCATTTACACTCTTTCTTGTACTCTAAAGTTATACATTGCATGTTTTTATAATGATATTGTTCATTATAAAAAAAAAGAAGAAAATAAAAGTAAAGAAATCTTACACCCTCGTTTTTGGAATTATAGAGCGCACACTTTTTCTTTAAGTGATAACAGTGGAAAAAAGGGAGAGGGAAAAAATATACTGAATAGACAAAAACTATCCACTAAGAAGTGTCTCTTTTCCTGTTCCATTATATGTCCCCTGTTGTGTTCTCCACTGGATAAACCAAAACTCGTTCTTTCTCACAAGAGCCAACTTCGATTAAGATTACATTTCCATTTTCCGGCACTTTTTTTTTCCAATCTTTATTCGCATTCCTTTTGAGTTTACAAAACATGTTCATTTTACACATTTCCATAAAGAAATTTCAGTGAAAAGACAATTACATAATGAACAGTTGTATAGAAAAAAAAAAAGAAACGAAAAAAAAAAACTTTCACTCCCTCGCACCCCCTCATTTACAAAAAAACTCTTACTTGCTTATTTAAAAAGGTTATACATTGTACATTTTTTGTAATGATAGTAGTGATTAAAGGGAGACGGGGAAATGGGATAAAGGAACCATACTACCTTGTTCTTGAAATTATAATAGACTATTACTAAACTATCAAGTTCATGTCCATGATCCTCTGCTACATTCTCGTATAAGTCGCATTATAATGTAACTGTAAGCACGATATGATTGTAGTAGTTGCATCCCCTTGACCAAGCGAAGAATTCTTGAGTACTGTCCCTTCATCTTGAGACGTCGTGGTAATAATACCATGAAACAAGATTTTCATTCCAAAAATCCATATATGTGACATATGTCTGCAATAACCCACAACTGTGTGTGTTTATGCATATAAATTACGTATGACAACTGTTCAAAAGGTCGAAAACATCCCCGTAATGAGCTGAATAACATGAGATCCAACTTGAAATCAGCGACATCAGCATTCATCATCATCAGGTGCCGAGCAAAACGAAAATAACTTTAAGTACTGTCAAAAGAGTCCTTTAGCGATTTCTTTCAATTTCCGATGCAAAAGTTATGATTGTTCTCAGCTTTGGCATGCATCACAGAGCGTTTGTACATACATTCCTTGCACAGCAACGATAAAACTGGAACTTTCTGTCAGAATCAGCATTGTCAGCAAACAAGTTCATAAAAAGTAGAATGTTCCATCGGTAAACACGTGAGGCAGTCAGCCAATAGGTTAGCTGTAATCTCACAAGATACTTGCATCTGCCGCGTTGTCAACTCATAGTGTGTCTTTCATACAACGTGACAGCACATCCGCCACCACATTATGACTGCCCTTGATGGCACGAATGTCTTAGTCGTAGGGTTGGAGCGCAAGTGATGCTCTGGCAGCACTCTCATTGCGAAACTTTGCAGTTTTCAAATATGACAAGGCTTTTTGATCTGTCTCCAAGACAAATTTTGCGCCAATGAGGTAGCGCTGCGACTTTGAGAAACAATAAACCACAGCGAGCAACTCCCGCTCTACAATTGGATATCTCTTCTCCGTGGGTGTCAATTTTCGGCTGACATACAGAATTGGATGTAGACGATTATCGAATTGCTGCATAAGTGTACCACCGATTCCCGATCCAGAGGTGTCGACTCTAAGGACAAAAGGAAAACGAGTGACAGGCAATCTTAAAATTGGTGATTTTCAAAAATAACATTTAAGTACAATTAATGCCACATCACATGAATGTGACCAAACATTCTTATGTGGAGAGTTCTCTCTTCTTCTTCTTCTTCTTTCGTTCGCTTGAAATATATTGTCTATATCTGCAATGTTGTTTCTTGTATAAACGTTACTGTCTATTGTAGTTCATACAGAGGTCCATATAGTTTTGCTTCCATTGTTGTTTCTCTGGGACAGTGGGTTTGCCTCAATATATCATATTCGGGGCAATCTTGAAGTACGTGCTCCGCAGTCTGGGGTGCCTGTCCACATGTACACATTGCTGAATTGCCAATCTTAAATTTTGTATACATGTGGCTGCGGAGTCGGTTGTGTCCTGTTCTAAGGCGCAGAATGACAATTTGTTCTGATCTGTTCATAACTTGGTAGTCGTCCTGCGCTGGTGTTGGTGGCTTTCTGATTGATTTGATCATCTTTTTCTTCTGATGGTACGGAGTTCTCTCTTAATAACGAAGACAGAACTGAAGTAATTTCTGAAGTATTAGGCAAAAATTTCCTATAGAATCCGACAAAACCTTGAAGACTGTGAACCTTTTTTTTTGTCTTAGGAGTCCCTTAGTACTGAAACACGTTGATTGTTCACAAAACCCTTATCAAATACCACTGATCCTGTCCCATTATAAGAAGACATTACTGGTAAAGGGTGTCCACAACGGAGCCTTGGAACTCCCTCCAGCTGAAACAAAGAATTACATTCAAGACAATTTGCACTATGGGATAAATCTACACTGCATGCATTTTCATGTAAAATAACATTGGTATTTTGGACTGTATTATTGTCACTTTGATGATTATTGTCACTTTGATGTCTAACAGCATTAGAACGTTCGGGATTTCTAGAACGTCGAAAGTTATGGTTCTGCTGAGAACCTCTGTTGTTGTAATAGTTGTCATTGTTATTATAACCTGCCCTTTGGCCTCTGTTTGACTGGTAATTATATCCACCTCTATTCCAATCACTGTTAGGTCTGAAAGATGATTGATGCTGTCTATATCCGTCATAATATCAATAGAAGCTCCTTTGAGGTTGTTGTGACCTGTTATTAAAATTATATCTTCCTCTGAAAGATCCAGTATTATTATCTCGATTAAATCGAAAATCTCTGCCCATGCTATAAGATCTTTGTCTGGGTGGATTATATATTATAGTTCTAGCTGATGCCACTGGCAACGAATCCTTTATGTTATTCTTGCCAAGATGTCTTCCAGGATGTGCAACTTGGTACTTGTTGCACGAGCTCCCAATGTTGCTTTATAATGATTTAACATTGTTGATGAACAATATGACTTGTGGGTTCATCTGCAAGATAACAGGCTACTTCAGACACCAGTGGCGATAATATATATTGTCATTCAGTCCATCAGACACACTTGATAACTTTTATGTTGGAGATGCTGTAAAGGCCAGTTAGGACGTTTCCACAACATATTTATTGACGAGTTGAAGCTCCAAATGTTTCATGCATAATTATGCTCATATAAATGGCATTCATAAGTCCGTCTCTAGCGTCGCTAGACAGTCTGCTGCAGAACACATGTCTCCGACATTGTCATGCAGATTTATTAAGTATTTCATAATTCACTTGTATCAATATTCAGAATTCCATACACACAAATAACTAGCATCGACCCATTGAGGTACATAGGCGATCTAGACTTAGAACACTTCCGGAATCTGTAGAAATTCAAACATATAGGAGCTCGACACATATACGTCCGTCCACCTTGGAACACACACAGAAAAGAACTAGAAGGATCTTTCACTTCTGCTAAGTGAGACCGGCTAACTTCTGCTATCCTGCCCAAAAGACAGTGACGTACTTCCGGGTAACCCAGGATACCGTGCATCAACAAACATGGTCCAAAATAGAGCCCTATTGATATCGACCGATATGTTATGAGTTTTAATCATAACATCTACCCCCCCCCCACGTGAAATAATGGAAACACAGTTTACATTATTTACGTGGTGTGAGTTTAAACATCACTGGAGTGAAAAAAATGGTATCATTACATTTCACTGTTAGTATGAAATAGTATAGCACCCATATTTGCGCCATACAGTAGGCAATTAAACACTGGAGGTGAGGACAGTAGCAGAGAATGCTAACACCTTTGTCTACGAAGGACACAAATTAATTTAACACCGAAGGTGAGGTAACCATAGCATAATCAGCCAACATGTACAAATGAAATTATTATATAAGTCCATGCATTCTCATACTGCACACCGTCTAAAACACCTATTTGTCTCGTCAAGTAATAGTAATCACTTAAAGTCATCAAAATTAATCATAATAATGCAAAGCATTAATTCTATCGATAATGTAATAAAAACAATAGATGACATGAGGCAGACAAATAACCAATAAGGTGAGTGACTGCGGCATATTGTCAAATGAATAAAGTTATGTGTAACTCTGAATGATATGTTATTAATATATCATATTGATAGTAAGAGTAGCGAGGACATTCTGTATGTAACACATGAATGGGGGCATTAGATACAACTATGCCTAATGCGTAATAGTGTTAATATACAATCATATGGCGTCTTAGCCACTTCATGTTGCAAAGTACAGTGTGAGTGTGACATAACTTTGTGTCAAAAAACTCAACAATCTGTATTGACATCCAAGTAATAACTAATTAATATTATTCACAATATTAAAAGTCTCCAAGGAAATGTTATTCCGTAAAGTTATAAATGTTAATCCATAGTCCTTTCGACCAATGTAGAAATACATCGTTAAATATGTCCATGATGTTGTCAATGCGATATTATGTCATTACGAATCCACATGTCCTTATACACAGCGATTAACCATCACAAATTAGTTCCATATTAAATATCTGTGTTATTTCCCTTTGAAATTATTAAGTCATTTATTTTGGAGTTGTTTCCCTTTTCTTGGAAATATATAGTTTCTTGCCAACACACGTTCACATCAGAAATGTTTGGAACTGAACATCATTTTAAACATTATACATATGGTGTGTTTGAACGTCTGGAACATGATTTCACGTATTGTCATGATGGCACAATCTATATACGAAGGGTGCTGAGTTCAACGATATACGACTTGACTTCCAGTATTCTAGGACGTATTATCATCATGTTGCTGTGCGAGTCGCTTTGTCATAAAAACAATGTGATCAATGTAGAACATCAATAATGTCACGCGATTACGTAATTATCCGTACACGAGTTTCTTGATCAGAATATGATCATGTTCATGCGTTAGATTGAATTCTGTGCGTCATCTGTAGGTGATATAGGTGATATGCACCTTGAAAGAACATCGGCTAAGACATTCTGACTCCCCTTGATGGATCTGATCTCATAGTTGTAAGGTTGAAATGCTAGCGAGGCTCTAGCTGCTCTTTCATTTTTAAAACGAGCTGTTTTTAGAAATGCCAATGCCTTTTGATCTGTCTCCAGAGTGAAACGGGCTCCCATCAAATATCTTTGTAGTTCGTTGAAAGCGAAGACAATAGCCAACAGCTCCCTCTCGATAATGGGGTAACGTTGTTCTGTGGGTGAAAGTTTGCGGCTTACATACATCGTAGGGTGCATGTGGCCTTCAAATTCCTGCATTAATGTTCCACCAATGGCTGTATACCAAGCTTCGTCTGTTTAATTCAAATGTTATCTCAGTGTTAAAATACGGCTGTGAGAGTTGGAAAATAACAAAATCATTGGAGAACAAGCTGAATACATTCGAGAACAAATGTCTTAGAAAACTCATGAACATCAGTTGGAAAGAATTCAAGACTAATCGACAAATAAGAGAAGACTCTAGGCAGAAATATGTCTCCAACTATATAAGAAAAAGACGATGGTCATATATCGGTCATGTCTTACGAATGCAAAACAACAGAATACCATTGCAGGCACTCACTTGGGTTCCTGAGAGTAATAGGAAAAAAGGAAGACCAAAAGAAACACTCAGAAGAACAATAATAAGAGAAGAAAGAACGTTGGGATTAAACAATGTGCAAGAGCTAAGAGGAGTGGCGTCACATCGTACAACCTGGAGAGCACTGGTTTCTGCCTTATGCGCCGTGTTTGGTGCTTAAAGAATTTATTATTATTGTTATTAATGGCTGTATTAGACGCATCGACTCTGAGAATGAAAGGTAATCGAATGTTAGGTAACCTCAAAAATGGTGATTTTGAAAAGCAAATCTTAACAAAATTTAAAGCCACATCACTAGCATGTGACCAAATTACTTTATTTGGAGAGTTCTTCTTAACCAACGATGGCAAAACTGAGGTTATATCTGAAAAATTATTGCAGAAATTTTCTATAGAAATTTACCAAGCCTAATAGACTGCGAACTTGTTTTTTTTTGTTGTTCGAGGAATTTCAAGATTAAGAAATTTAAAAATAGTGGAATCCTCAGGTTTAAGAAACCCACCTCCTACTTTATGACCAAGAAAAGAAATTTCAGTAAATCATATTCTGGTTTTTGAAGGTCTAGCAGTAATGTTATGACAGCGTAAGGTGTTCAACAAAGAATGAATTCCGTTAACATGTTCATCCCAGGTTTGATGAAATAAACAGACATCATCAATGTAAGTGATTAAATCCTCACGATCAGAGAATAGTCTACGCATCATGCGCACAAAAGTAGCAGGTGCGTTAACAAGACCGAAAGACATAGTTAAACTGAAACAAGTCTAAAAGTGTAGCGAAAGCTGTATAAGGCTTAGCTTTGTCTGATAGTGGCACTTGCCAATAGCCTTTAGACAGGTCAAACTTTGTAAAGAATGTAGCTGTAGACAATCTATCCAGAAGAGATTCAAGGACGGGTAACCGCTCAGCATCCTGTATCGTGACATCATTTAAACGTCTAAAATCTATACAAATGCGAATAGATTTGTCTTTTTTCCTAATCAAGACCATAGGAAAACTGTATGGTGAATTAGATGGTTCAATTATATTTAACTTGATCATTTGTTTTATTTCTTCATGTACCTGTGATTGTAAATGAATTGGTATAGGGTAAGGTTTCAGTTTGATAGGTCTGAAATCTGTTAACAAGATATCATGTTGAATGATATCTGTATGTCCCGGAATATCCGTAAGGACATCAGAGAAAGATTGCAGTAATAAAGAAATTTGCTCCCTCTGATGAGAAGCAAGAGTAGGAGCAATGGACACATCCTTCCAGCTTTCAGTAGCTAAAAGATGTACATTAGGTAAAGATAAGATTAGTTCACCCCCATCAGAAAAATCATAACTTTCCTCCTGAATAGCTGCTAAGGAAGAGCGACGATCAACAGATTCGTCGATAGCTTCAAAGACTGGTTTCAGATGTGGAGGGCAAGTATGAAATTGTTGTAACATATTAATATGAAAAAATTGTCTCCTTTCCCTTAATAGACAAAACATAGTCAACATCTGACAATTTATCTATAATAGTGTAAGATCCCCTCCATGAAACAAGTAATTTATTGTCCTTGTTTGGTAGCAAACCGTAGGCTTCATCACCTGGCCATAATTGGCGCAGTTTTCTATTTTGATTGATAAACAATCTAGCCCTTAATTTCGCCTTTTCTGATGACTCCACTGCTATTTGGCATGCGCCAATAATCTTTTGTCTTAAATTGACAACATATTGGTAAGTGGTTTGAACCTCCTCATCCATGTTAGCTTCAACCAATAATTGTTTTAAAATGGACCCAGGTCCTCTCGGCTTAGCACCAAAAACCAACTCAAAAGGTGCGAATCCGGTATGTTCGTTGGGAATTTCTCGATAGGCGAAGAGAACTACAGGCAAAATTCGATCCCAATCTTGTGGATATTTAGTCGTAACTTTGACTAACATTTGCTTTAAACTCTTATTTAGCCTCTCAATTTTCCCATTTGATGCGGCGTGATATATGGAGCTAAGAGAACGATTAATATCAAACATCTTCGTCACTTCCTTCATTACGTCTGAGACGAATTGCGTCCCTTTGTCTGACAAAATGTTTTGAGGAAAGCCCAATCTGCTAAATATTAAAAATAACGCATCTGCAACAAGTACCGTTGAAATGGACTTAAGCGGTATTGCTTCTGGCCATCGGGTGCACATATCAATGCATGTCAGCACAAATCTGTGACCCCTAGCTGACGTGACCTTTAATGGACCGATAAGGTCGATAGCCATTTTTGGGAAGGTCCGCAAAGAAATATCAGATGCCTGAATGGGCGCACAATGTTTTCGCCTTTTTGTTGCCACGCCTTGGCACACTGTGCATGTGCGACAAAAAGTTTTAATATCTTTTGTCACAACAGGCTACAAGAAATGCGACAAAACCCTCTGCTTTGTTCTTGCAATACCTAAGTGACCTGCGCAATTTATGTCATGGGCATGTCGTAAGACAAATGGTCTAAAGCAAGTTGGTACCATAATCTACTTTTTCACAGATGTAGCATCCTGAAAATTTCTCATTAAAATACCACTCTTTAAAGTGTACCAATGTTTGGCATTATCATCAACCATCACGTCATCTGACTTTACACTTTGAAAAAATTTTCTTAAAGAATTATCCTCTTTTTGTCTTTGTATGAAGGACTCCTTATCAATTAGTTCTACCTGTAATTTATCATCATCTTCCTCCTGCAGAATAGTATTTTCATTATCATTATCATTATCATGATCTTCATCATTCATTGAATTTTCAGTCTCCTCTACATCATTTATTACCTCCTCTACCACAATAGCACTTTTGTTGGGATCATCCAATTCAGCACGAGCCTGAGCTCTGGTTGTAACAGCATTTGCCGTTATTAGATGCTGTTTTTCCCACTTTTCAATATCCTCTTTAGAGCATTCCCGAATACCTGGGATATTTCCTAAGGTTATCCCAGCAATAGGATTATCTAGTAGGCACACAAGAGTTCTCCCTGTAAAATATGGCATATCCAAAAATACTTCCGCTGTTGGATAGAATTCCACTGTGCCACCAAATGTAATGCACTTCACCTCTCTTCCTGTGTAATCTGACTGATCCACCAACGACTTGCGTATTCCAATGGTGGTACAACCTGTGTCCCTCAAAAGTGACGCTAGTTTGTTATTCACAAAGCCTTCATTAAGCACTAGTGAACATTTACCCTCATATGAGCACATGACTGGTAACGGATGGCCACATAGAAGTCTTGGGACTCTCTGTAGCTGAAACAAAGAGTTACATTCAGAACAATTAGCACTGTTGGATAAATCAACGCTACAAGCATTTGCATGAGCCAAACCAACATTATTCTGAACTGGATTATTGTCACCACCATGTACGACAGCATTTAAACGTTTAGGGTTCCTTGACTGTCTAAAATTATTGTTCTGATGGGAACCTCTATTGTTAACAGAATTGTCATTATTTCTATAATATGACCTTAGCCCTCTGTCAGATCCGGCACTGTTTCCACGTCTATTTTGATAATCAATGGATCTAAAAGATGACTGTTGTCCATAATATCCGTCATCATAAAAGTTATAATTTCTCTGAGGCTGTTGAAATTTTGTGTTGAAATTATACCTGCCTCAGTTATTGCCATAGTTATGGTTCTGATTAACTCTATAGTTTTTGTCTATGCTGTTTGATCTCTGCCTAGGTGTATTATAATTTACAATCCTAGCAGGTGCAACTGGCAAGGAATCCTTAATGTTATTTGTACTTAGATTTCTATTAGGATGTGGTACTTGGAATTGTCTACCAAGAGTTTCAAAATTAGTCAAATTCTCTGGTTTCCTCTCTTGCAAGAATGACAGAAAGTCTCCACTAATAGAAGACAAAACCTTGTCTCTCAGAATTAGGTCAGATAGTCCAAATGTTTTTTCAGTCTTGGACAAGTCAACCCATTTAGAAAAATAAAGCTTAATAGATGAGATGGTTTCAGTAAAATCTTTTGCTGAATCTGGTAACAGTGACTTAAGTTTCATCCTATAGCCATTATCATCTAGCTGATACTTCTTCAGTAACATGGCTTTTATAGCATCATAATCTTTACTAGTATGATCATCTAAAGTACAGTCTGCAGTAAATGCTTCACCTACCAAAAAAGTTCATTAACCTACTGGACCAGATAGCTTTATCAATTTTAAATCCCTGGCAATATGTCTCATATCTATTCTGATAGTATGAAATGTCATCTATATTTGAGTTAAGTTTTGGCAAATTTAGCTTAAAAGTGGACGAATAGTCCTTTTTATCGGCACCACCATTCATAGGATTTACCTGTGGTTGTTGTAATTTTAATTTCTCCAACTCAAATTCAGCCATTCTAAGTTCTTGTCGAGCTTTGATTTCAGCCTGAGCTTGAGCATAGGCTAATTTTTCTTTTTCAAAGGCTATTTCTTCTGCTCTTCTTTTTTCCTCAAGAGCCATTTCTTCTGCCTTTCTTTTTTCAGCTAATTCCACTTCTTCAATTCTTTTTTTCAGATTACTCTTCTTCTCTCCTTTTTTCAGCTAATTGCAATTCCTCAAGTCTTCTTTTTTCAGCCATTTGCAATTCATCCTGTCTTTTTTTTCTCTTCTCTCTCCAATTGTCTTTGATCTCTGGCTGCATCCTCCCAATTTTTTAACTCTGTAGATGCATATGTTAATAAGGATTCACATTCTTTGTCACATTCTTTTCCAATCTTAATAAAATAATCCAAGGTATCCATATTTTACAATTATTGTGCTTTTCAATAGCTATACAATAATGTAAGTATAATATAATGAATATGTCAGCAATATATTCAACACTTGTTTCACCACTTTAAAATCACCCAACTGTATGCAATAGTAGATAAAATTATAGATGTTATATATGGAGCAATAGAAGACAATAGTTACAAACAAGATGACTAAATACACTGACAAGAGCTAACTGATGAGAATGCAAATAGTCAACTAAGGTAGAAATGTATGAACTGTAGAACAAATGAACAGAATGCAGCTCTATCACATATATGACAAGACAAGCACGAATTTACAACATGTATGATATCTAATAAATTAGAGATAGCAAGGAAAGAGCAAAAATATCACAAACAATAATGCAGAAAAAATCAATAAAATTCCAATTAACTTAACAACAATAACAAACTTTGCCAAATAACAGGACTTCACAACTAGACAAAAAATGGACCTGGTTAATTCATTGAGGCAGTAACACACAGCAATGTTCGACGGCCCATCAATTTTAACAAAACACATGCATAAACTGAAGACCGCCTCTGAATTCTTCTCGACCAAACATTAATTGTTATTGAAAAGAATTCACAGGTACATAAAAGCACAGAGATACAAAACATGTAAAAAATAAAACCTGGCAAACAAGATAATTAGCGTCACATGCTGTATGTAGCTAAAAATTCACTTATCTGATTTGCCAGTACAAAAAATTCCCCCTGGATCTAACTCCTTTTCCTCCATGGACAGCTGAAATCCAGACAAAGTAGACCAGGTTAGGCCTAGATTTCATGCACAGCTGACTCGAAAAGGACTTCGCTTTGGTCCTCGTAAAGTTGAAAAATCGCCATCTTTGGCATCAAACTTGATCATGAACCGTACAATCTTGCAGCAAATACTCTCAGCTGGAACAAATACAGCTGCTGCAGCGACTTGAAAACTTGAAGTTGAAATATTTCGTAACTGCCATCTTACACCGACTAGCAGACGACATCTGGCGACATTTTGAAAAAATTAGATTTTCTTGATAAGAGCAGTCAAAGCTTGTTACCTGCAGCTCAGATCCTTTGGCATGGACCCCATTGTTGCACGAGCTCCCCATGTTGCTTTATAATGATTTAACATTGTTGATGAACAATATGACCTGTGGGTTCATCTGCAAGATAACAGCCTACTTCAGACACCAGTGGCGATAATATATGAATTGTCATTCAGTCCATCAGACACACTTGATAACTTTTATATTGGAGATGCTGTAAAGGCCAGTTAGTATGTTTCTACAATATATTTATTGACGAGTTGAAGCTCTAAATATTTCATGCATAATTATGCTCATATAAATGGCATTCATAAGTCCGTCTCTAGCGTCGCTGGACAGTCTGCTACAGAACGCATGTCTCCGACATTGTCATGCAGATTTATTAATTATTTCATAACTCACTTGTATCATTATTCAGAATTCCATACACACAAATAACTAGCATCGACCCAATGAGGTATATGGGCGATCTAGACTTAGAACACTTCTTGAATGTGTAGAAATTCAAACATATAGGATCTCGACACATATACGTCCGTCCACCTTGAAACACACACAGAAAAGAACTAGAAGGATCTTTCACTTCTGCTAAGTGAGAATGGCTAACTTCTGCTATCCTGCCCCAAATGACAGTGACGTACTTCAGGGTAACCCAGGATACCGTACATCAACAAACATGGTCCGAAATCGAGCCCTATTGATATCGACCGATATGTTATGAGTTTTAATCATAACAGTACTGTTGTCCTAGATTTTCTACAGCAGCCAAAGTCTCAGGCAATCTGTTGCGTGCATATTTTGACGCACATATTACAAAAATCGATATGGCTATTTAATATGGAAAAGATATAGACATTCATTCATTTGTGTATGAAAATGCTGTCTATGGTAAAAGCGAGAGAATCCATGTTTGATTCACACTTTTGATTATAGGAGTAATCGTTCTGGATATTGATCCGGCGCAAGGATATTGCGCTTACGTTTGTACTTATTTTTTAGGGCCAGAAAATATATTAATTTGCTTATTGTGTTTATGGCCTGAATTCATATGTATTACATATTATTAGTACAAGTAGAATCAGTCCTATATTGTATATTTTGGATGGGTAGGAGGGACTAGATTCTTGTTATTCCGGTCTAGCGGAAGTATGAGTTGTCTTGACAAGTCGTGCGGAGTTCCGATGTACCGTGATAATGGCGGGTACGCACTTTTCAAAGGGCTGGTAGATTCTTAAGGAAATATGATTCATGAAGTGGTTTTCTTCTAAAGGAGATGGTATCTCTACTATAGTTTATGTTAGAGACTCTCCTAAGGTACGGTACAATGTATAATTCGGACTCCATGTATTGCCAGACCCTATTTTGATGATCTCATGTCGATTCGACCTAGATGGAACATTGTGCTTCGTATCGCTAGGGTCGTGTTTTGTATCGACGAAGATGACAGACTTTCCTGCAGCGATTATGGCTACGTGAATTAACCTGATCACCGTAGAGCTGTATGGAAACATTTATGAAATCATTTATATACCCATTATAAATTAACTCTGGCTTATATTCTCCTTCCTATGAATGAGTGAACGACAACTCAGGGAGGCAGCCATGTTAGATTTCGGTCATCATATGTTTTGATCACTGCCCAGAGAACAGATTATTTATCCTATTATCGGACAGTGACAGGGAGATCTCAATCTTGCTAGAAACCCCCCCTTTCGTGGTTTCATAATATATACTACAAACTATGGACGTCAAGTAACTTTAGTTATTTATCGATCTGCCTTCACTGACGCGTTTAGTCAGATAGGGGGGATGCGGCCATAATATATCATGACATTGAACTTTTGATGTACTGCCCATTATTTCTGAATGTGTCATGACTTCAGATCTGCTATGTATACCTACAAATTGATATGTCAACATACCATGATGTACTCGTATGTCCCAGTGTGTACGTCTGAATAAATTGAGTAAACAAAGATTCCAGCAGTCTGCATTGGTGCCTTGTAGACACAAGTGTATGAGTGGTTATATTGGTCAGCACACGAACAGTACACCATTCGCGGTAATCACACTCTACACTTCTACTTCATACATACACCATCCTGCGTCGGTTGAAGTGACCAAGTTTAGGGCCTGCTTCCCCTGGAGCCTTTGCCTTCCCTAACTCAGGACTAGGGTGAGTTACCCATTTACAGCTGGGTAGACTGGAGCATGCCTGATCTCAACAACACACCACTCTTCTTTACAGAGCATACAGACTGACACTTTACAGAGTGGAAAGAAGAAAAGAAACTTTACAGTGGCGAGCCAGATTCCTGGGTCCAGCTTACGCAGTTTTGTGTTGAGAATCACAGTTTACAGCTAAAAGAACATTTGTTTGACCACATCAACACCAGTAGGACAGCTATACAGTCGATGTCAGCTTGACCTGTATTACCGATAGGATGCGTATCTAGGTCAGCGCTTGTTGACAGTTTTTTCGCTGTACAGACAATATTACACAGGACAGTGGTATCAAGTGTAGAAAATATCTAGAGCAGTATTGTTTACATTTCTCAACGTACAGAAGAATCACAGTGTTGTTGAACATAAAGTGCATAGTTCATCGTTGGATCTTCATATGCTCAACAGAGAAAAATTGACAGTGTAATAGTTTAAAATTAAATCTATTACTGAATAAAGTGGCAAGTTATTAGTATTAAAATAAACTGTGCCTGCTTTACAACACTATACCTGCAACACATTCCATTCATGACATAAATTATATTGTATGCTATATGCTATTTATGCTTACATGTTATTTGTTATGTATTAAATTAGTTTATGTTCTGTGTGACTAGTACAAGGTATGCCGAGTGACATTGGTCTGGTACTAGTATTCTATAGGTACACATTTTCTTAATTGGAAATTTGTTAGCAACAATTTGCTGCTATTTCTGTTAGTTGTGATGAGGTGTTCTTTTCTTCGTTGTTTTTGTGTGTTCCTTAGTTTTGTTTGATTTGTTTGTATAATTGTAGGTCTCATCTTTCCTTTCATTTCAGTTTTTTACACCCTTATGTTTATACACTGTGGCGTTATTTGTCTTGTTATATTATGGCAGTTATCATCACGGTTTCTGTGATCATTTTTTTCATTTCTCCTATTTAATTTAATTTGATCTCTGCAAATGTGTTCATATTGTCTTTTCTTGTTTGTCCTTTGTAATGTCTTTAGTTGACATATGACGTATAGTGGTATACACTGATAGTATAGTACAGATCAGTACTTTATGATTGTTATTGTTATAAAACAAAATGTACAAGACCTTTGTAAGGCTTGTCTCCCAAAGTGATTGGTAAAGGGAAATATTTTTTCCACAGGTACTCAAGTGATCTTTGATTACATTGAGGTATACAAGACCTTTGTAAGGCTTGTCCCCACAGTATTTGAGATACAGTTATTGTTGTCCACAGGTACTCAAGTTATCATTGGTTATTATAAACCATACAAGTTTGGACTAAGACTAAGTCTATGGTATAGACTTGTCTCCCATTAAAGTGAAATAGGGTAATTTATTTACTTTTTCAGGTTTCTGATTTAAGAAGACAATATGTCTACATTAGATTATTTCATTGCACAAGGAAAATCTCTTGATAAGACTGGAAAAGACTTAGAACAATGGGCTGTTGCTCAATATGACAAAGCATTAGCTGCAGAAGAGAAAAAAACTGCTGCTGCTGTTGAAGAAAGAAAAGCTGCTGCTGAGGAAAAAAAAAGCTGCGGCTGAGGAGAGAAAACTTCAAATAGAAGAAAAAAAAGCTCTGGCTGAAGAAAAAAGATTAGAAAGAGAAGCTGCTGCTGAAGAAAAAAAAAGCTCTGGCTGAAGAAAAAAGATTAGAAAAAGAAGCTGATACTGCTGCTGAACTTAAGAAATTGCAGATGCAAGTGAAGGAAAGGAGATTTGAGGCAGAACAGAAGAAATTAGAAGCTGATGCAGAACAGAAAAAATTAGAAGTTGCTGCTGCTGCAGAACAGAAAAAATTAGAAGCTGCTGCAGAACAGAAAAAATTAGAAGCTGCTGCTGCTGCAGAACAGAAAAAATTAGAAGCTGCTGCAGAACAAAGAAGATTAGATAGAGAAGCTGAAGAGAGAAAAGCAATAAGAGAACATGAGTTTGAATTAGAGAAATTAAAATTGACATGTATGAGTAATGTTAATCAGGCATCTGGTGGTAATGGTAAACCCTTTGTGTACAAGGTCAAGGTACCAGCGTTTAACCCTACCAGTGATGACATAACATTTTGGCTTTCTAGATTTGAACGGGCTTGTCGATCTCATAATGTTGACAAATCACAGTATGTGAATCAGTTGTCTGAAAATCTAAAAGGGGAGTCTCTGAGTAAGTTATATTTTGTTGAAGAGGCCGACAAAGATAATTATGATGCTGTTAGGGCAGCTTTGATAAAGAGATATCAGCTGTCTGAAGAAGGTTATCGTCTTTTGTTTAAAACAATGAGACCTGAGGTAGGTGTAGAATTCTCAGATTTCATCTCAAAAGCACGAATTACACTTTCACGATGGATTGAATTATCCAAAACAGAGAAAACATTTGATGGTCTTACGGATTTATTGCTAAGAGACAAGGTCATGTCTTCTGTAAATAAATCATTCCTAGAGTTCTTACATGAGCGTAAACCTGGTACAATAAAGAACAAATGGAAGAATATTGTGACCAGTATGCCACGGCACACCCTGACATGATTCTTAGTAACTCTAACATTAAAGAGAGTATGCCAGTTGCTTCGGCAACAGAATATAATCAGAATTACTCACACAAATTCCAAGGAGCTAAAAATAAATTTGATAAAAAGGTTAATTGGAATAAGTATCAAAACCAAGATAACCGCTCAAATCAGAGTTCTTCTTTGAAGAACTGGAATCGGGCTGATAGTCCTCGACACGCGAGGGGTACCCATAATGTTAGAAATTCTCGGAAAGGGAGTAGCTATAGGAACTACCCAAGTGCTTCATGGAGACAACAGAAACAATATTACAGGGATACTCAATATAACGAGCATGATGATTATGATCATGAATATTATGATTCAAACCCAAATAGGGGTTATAACAGAGGCAATAATAATTATAGAGACAATTATAACCGAGGTAGATCACAACACAAAAGACATGGTAAATCTTATTACCAGGCTAACTCTGCACAACAGGAGTTCCACGACACCGATAACACTGACAAACAACATTTTTCTTTCTTATATAAGAATAAGTGTTCTTATGTCAGTTTTTTGCGCTGATTTCAAATTTGAAATCCGTTTATCTCTATCACGTCAGGTTTTTAAGATATTTATGAATACATATATTTTTGGGAAACCGTTATGTGCTCCGTTTCATTTTTACTACATAACTTATTAAAAATTAATAAAATGCAAAATAATTCCACTTTTTATACTGCTAAAAGATGCATGACATATGTTACGCTATTTTTCCAATAGTTACTGTATTTTGAAATAATTCTGAGCGAAATATGGCTTCTAGAAGTTGTAGAAATTCGGCTGATCTGTTCTGTTACGTGTGCGGATATTTTACCGATCGTGTTCACCAGAAAAACTTTACACCATTACTAAAGAAAGCATATGAACTTTATTTCGATTCGAAAGTTGATGATGCAAATAAATCTTGGAAGCCAAATGCAGTTTGTTCGACTTTGTGCAAATACATTGGCAGGTTGGTTACGAAAATCGCCGAAGCATAAGTCGATGCCTTTTGGTGCCAGTAATATGGCATGAACAAGACAAATCACGCTACTGATTGTTACTTCTGCTTGACAAATATCCATGGTTTCACTTTTAAAACTAGAAAGTCTGTGGTTTATCCAAATATTGAATCGGTTTCGAAACCAGTGTCTCGTGATCCAATCACGTGTCCGATCCCAGTTCCACCAGAACAATATCCGTTGGACGTCAATGAACCATCAGAAAGTGATAGTTTACCTGCTTCAGAAACTAATTCTGACTCGGATTATATACCGGTGAATGATGGTGTTCACTTAATTAACCTTTCAGATCTAATACGTGATCTCGCTCTTACCAAAGGACAAGTGGAATTACTCGGTTCGCGACTCAAAGAATGGAATCTTTTAGCGCCCAATACTTTGATATCTAAATTTCGTCATAGACACAGAGAACTTGTTCAATACTTTGAGATGGATGATGACATTTGCTATTGCAAAATTCCAGTCGCTTACTCTGTTCATATGAAAGAAACTTATGACAATATGGCTATACTTTTGGCAAAAAATAAAGTACAATGACTACCAATGGCGGATTTGTGGAGACCTAAAGGTCATTGCAATTCTCACGGGCATGCAGACTGGGTATACTAAATTTTGTTGCTTCCTATGTGAATGGGACAGCCGCAACAGACAGGAACATTATGCAAGAAAGGTGTGGCCTATCAGGGATCGTATGCAGCTCGGGCATAAAAATGTAATACACGAGCCATTAGTTAACAAAGACAGCATCATTTTAACACCGTTACATATAAAGTTGGGGCTCATGAAGAATTTCGTAAAAGCATTAGATAAAATGAGCAAAGCTTTCACTTATCTTCGAGAAAAGTTTCCGCAAGTTAGCGATGCAAAGATAAAGGAAGGTTTTTTTTGTAGGACCTCATATTAGGAAAGTTATTGCAGACAAACAATTCGAGAACTTGTTACATGGTAGTGAACTTCACGCATGGATGGCATTCAAATCGATCGTCGATAACTTTCTGGGAAATCACAAATCTGTCGACTATGTGCATATTGTTAAGCAGTGCATAGATGCATACAGAATTATGGGCTGTAACATGTCCCTCAAAATCCATTTGCTCGATTCGCATCTTGACTTTTTCCCTGACAACCTTGGCGAAGTCAGCGATGAACATGGAGAACGATTCCATCAAGATATCGCCGTAAGGGAGTCACGTTATCAAGGACGGTGGAGTGTGACCATGCTTGCCGATTATTGTTGGATGTTTCATCGCGATGTACCACATGCCATTCACCGACGAAAGTCGACTGCAAAGAAATTCAAGCCTACATAACTGTTATACTTCTTGTACGAATGATGTTATAATACTGTATGCGTTGTTAAAAAACTTCAATTGCGTATTTCTCGAGATCCCGACCTGATAGAGAAAAACGGTTTGCAGATTTAAAAACAGCGCATTAAAATTGACCAGAAAAACATAGAAATGTTAGAGAAAGAAAAAAAAAATTTTTTTTTGTTAGCCAGTGTAATCAGAATAATGATAAAAAAGACTCCAACAGTGTAGCAAATTCCGCTTTCGATTTTGCTAGAGCATCTGAGTGTTCGCAATGCAAAACATTATTCGATCCAACCACAGTGTCTACTTTAAGCTGCGGTCACCCGCTTCCCGCTCTCCATGCGTCAATTGCGCATAATGGAAGGGGTGCTCTTGTCTTTAATAGGGGCCTAATAGATGGTACTCCGGTATCAATTCTTTTCGATTCGGGGTGCACTACCATTGGAGTGAGGCAATCACTCGTAAATCCTTCTCGAGCTACAGGCAATATAGTCAAATGTGTAACATTTGGTGGCACATTGGAGAAGTACTCCACTGCCATTATCAATATTGCTACGCCTTTCTTTACAGGAGAGGTGCAAGCATGTCTCTTGCCGAATCCGATCGCTGATCTTATCATCGGTCGCATTCACGGGGTGAAAGAATGCACTCCACAGCAAATTTCTAATTGGGAAAATGTTAATATGCAATCGGCTAATGCAGTAATCACTAGGGCTCAAGCTCTTAATATGCCACAATCTTCACATTCTGAAGATAATGATGCGCAGATCCAAGATGATCCCTTGGAGATTTCCCACGATTCCTTTATCAAACAGCAGGAAGATGATCCTACTCTAAAGAAATTCTTTACTCTGGCAACAAAAGGTGATCCGAATAAGGATACTAATCGTAAATCTTGGATTACGATGAAGAATGGCGTACTTGTACGTATGGTACAAGACTCCGCTAAGTCCATTCATTCTCAAATCCTTGTGCCTAAAAAATATGAGAGTTAAAATCTTACAGCACGCTCATGATTCGCAGTGTGCTGGACATATGGGTTTTTTCCCGTACTAAAGCTAGAGTTCTTCAATCTTTCTTTTGGCCTGCTGTGAATAAGGACATACGAATCTATTGTCGATCTTGTAAAGTATGTCAAGAGATTAAATCCAGAGGTCCACGCCATGATGCACCTATTCAGGCTGCAGACATTCCCATTCGGCCATTTCAAAAAATGGCGATAGACATCATTGGTCCATTTAAGATAAAGTCTGCTAGAGGACACCAATTTATTTTGACGTGTGTTGATATGTGCACACGTTGGCCGGAGGCTGTTCCTCTAAAGAGCATAACTACTGCTGATGTCGCAGATGCTCTTTGGTTAATATTTTCTCGTCTGGGGTTTCCAGCAGAAATATTATCCGACCATGGTACCCAACTCATATCGGATACCATGTCTCAAGTAATGTCGACTCTGAAGATAGAGAGATCGCTGAGTAGTATTTATCATCCTATGTCCAATGGGATGGTGGAACGTTTGAATAGAACTCTGAAAAACCTACTAGGTAAGATAACGGAAGATCATCCTCAGGATTGGGATAGGGTTTTACCCGCGGCTCTCTTTGCATATAGAGAGGTCGCCAACGAACATACAGGATTTTCTCCCTTTGAACTTGTCTTTGGCGCGAAACCGCGAGGTCCTATGTCCTTACTTCATGATCTTATAACTGCTGATAATATTGTCGATGACACAAAATCCTCTTATGAATATGTCATCGCACTTAGACACAAGATTATTGAAGCATGCAAATTGGCAACTGCTTCTTCTGAATTTGCGAAACAGAAGGCAAGGGAATTTGCCAATAAAAAGAGATGTTTGCGTCAACTTTGTCCAGGTGACAAAGCATTTGTCTTGCTACCTTGTAGGGAAAATAGACTTCTCATTTCTTGGAAAGGTCCGTACGATATAATATCAAAAGTTTCCGATGTTGACTATATCGTCGATATTGACGGGAAGCGTAAAACCTTCCACATCAACATGCTCACGGAATTCCATGAACGTCCTGATTATTTACAACCTGTTTTCCAGGCAACGGACGATTTTCCAGTCCAACATGGACAGTACTCATCTCTGTCAGTAATACAGGATGAGGAAACGAGTTTCTCGGATGTAAATTTACCTTTTCCAATGATTCCTCTTCACTCTAATGAATCATGGAAAGATGTTGCAATTTCTCCAGAATTATCTCCAGGAGAGCAGAAACAAGTTTCTACTATGTTAGAACAATTTCAGGATGTCCTTACTGACATTCCTGGTCAAACGGATGTCATTCAACATGACATTATTCTTACTGACCATAGTCCTATAAGAGTCAGACCGTATCCTATCCCGATACATTTTCAAGCACAGGTAGAGAAAGAGTTAGATGAGATGATAGAGTTAAAAATTATTGAACCATCCACATCAGCATATTCTTCGCCGATGGTTATAGTACGGAAAAAAAGACAATAACATACGTCTTTGCGTGGATTATCGCAAATTGAATCAAGTGACTAAATTCGATGCTGAACCTATGCCTTTACTAGAAGAGCTACTTACGAGACTATCGAATTCTCACTTCTTTACTAAACTCGATTTGTCTAAGGGATATTGGCAAGTTCCACTATCCGAACACGCCAAACCGTTTACTGCTTTTTCGACGCCTAGGGGTCTATTCCAATGGAATTTCATGCCTTTCGGTCTTATGAACGCCCCTGCAACATTTGTACGCATGATGCGTCGAATCCTATCTCATCGCTCAGATGTCATTGCGTATCTTGATGACATCTGTCTTTTCAGTGATACTTGGAACGATCACTATAATGGTATAAATGAACTATTGTCTATCTTACGCGAGCATAACCTGACAGCGAAACCATCGAAAGCATGTATTGGTTTTAGCGAAATATCTTTCTTAGGACACCGTGTTGGTCATGGGTTCCTAAAAACAGAAGACCATAATACAAGTAAGATACTTAACATTTCTATTCCTAAGACTAAAAAGCAAGTACGAAGTCTCTTAGGTCTAATACAATTTTATGGACGATTCATCCCGAATCTGTCCTCCATTATGTCAACTCTTTCTTCCTTGCTAAAGAAAGGGTCTCCTAATGTAGTCCATTGGACTCAAGAATGTCAATCCTCTTTGGATAAGGTTAAAACTATGTTTTCTACTTCACCTATCCTAGTATTGCCTTCTAAGGATAAGACATTTATTCTTCGTAGTGACGCTTCATCCACCGGGATTGGAGCGGCACTAATGCAAGAGTACTCTGGAACTCTGCATCCTGTGATGTATATTTCTCGGAAATTAAATGCCGCAGAGAAGAATTACTCGGTCCTAGACCGTGAATTATTGGCTATGGTTTGGTCAATCCTTAAACTGCAAAGATTTCTTCTGGGCGCGCATTTCATTGTGGAAACTGACCAGAAAGCTCTTACGGCTATTCAGAGTAAAAATCTGAAGAGCGCGAGATCAACGCGATACGCGATTGCTCTACAGCCATTTCATTTTTCGGTGCGAGCTATCCGTGGGTCAGAAAATGTGATGGCAGATATTTTGTCTAGATGCCCACATGATTCATAACTGTTATACAACTTTGATACAGTTGTTTCTATGTTGAAATGTGTACACATATGTAATATATCATATATTGATTGTAACACTACTTAGCGGTTCATTGATATTTATTCACCGCTGATCTTTCAATGTTTTTCGTCTTTGATGATCATGATGTTAAGATATCTTAGATGAAATTTATGTATAAACTAATGTGGAAATTGTGTCATTGCTAATATTGTAGTATGCGTTGGTGACACCTCTCTGGAAATATTTATACTTAGAGAAGTACTTTCTCTAAGGTCATAAAACTTATGCTTATCATCTGCGCATTGTATTGGTGCGTTGTGAGCCTATTGTATGTTGCTCCTAGATGTATT
Source organism: Oreohelix idahoensis (assembly GCA_024509875.1). Lineage (NCBI taxonomy): Eukaryota > Metazoa > Mollusca > Gastropoda > Stylommatophora > Oreohelicidae > Oreohelix > Oreohelix idahoensis. The sequence goes on from JAMPIV010011176.1 coordinate 68,349, forward strand.
TCAAAAAAAAAAAAAAAATGTACCATTTTTTTTTTTTCCCGAGGGGTGTGGTAATCTGTTGCGTGCATATTTTGACGCACATATTACAAAAATCGATATGGCTATTTAATATGGGAAAAATATAGACATTCATTCATTTGTGTATGAAAATGCTGTCTATGGTAAAAGCGAGAGAATCCATGTTTGATTCACACTTTTGATTATAGGAGTAATCGTTCTGGATATTGATCCGGCGCAAGGATATTGCGCTTACGTTTGTACTTATTTTTTAGGGCCAGAAAATATATTAATTTGCTTATTGTGTTTATGGCCTGAATTCATATGTATTACATATTATTAGTACAAGTAGAATCAGTCCTATATTGTATATTTTGGATGGGTAGGAGGGACTAGATTCTTGTTATTCCGGTCTAGCGGAAGTATGAGTTGTCTTGACAAGTCGTGATGAGTTCCGATGTACCGTGATAATGGCGGGTACGCACTTTTCAAAGGGCTGGTAGATTCTTAAGGAAATATGATTCATGAAGTGGTTTTCTTCTAAAGGAGATGGTATCTCTACTATAGTTTATGTTAGAGACTCTCCTAAGGTACGGTACAATGTATAATTCGGACTCCATGTATTGCCAGACCCTATTTTGATGATCTCATGTCGATTCGACCTAGATGGAACATTGTGCTTCGTATCGCTAGGGTCGTGTTTTGTATCGACGAAGATGACAGACTTTCCTGCAGCGGTTATGGCTACGTGAATTAACCTGATCACCGTAGAGCTGTATGGAAACATTTATGAAATCATTTATATACCCATTATAAATTAACTCTGGCTTATATTCTCCTTCCTATGAATGAGTGAACGACAACTCAGGGAGGCAGCCATGTTAGATTTCGGTCATCATATGTTTTGATCACTGCCAAGAGAACAGATTATTTATCCTATTATCGGACAGTGACAGGGAGATCTCAATCTTGCTAGAAACCCCCCTTTCGTGGTTTCATAATATATACTACAAACTATGGACGTCAAGTAACTTTAGTTATTTACCGATCTGCCTTCACTGACGCGTTTAGTCAGATAGGGGGATGCGGCCATAATATATCATGACATTGAACTTTTGATGTACTGCCCATTATTTCTGAATGTGTCATGACTTCAGATCTGCTATGTATACCTACAAATTGATATGTCAACATACCATGATGTACTCGTATGTCCCAGTGTGTACGTCTGAATAAATTGAGTAAACAAAGATTCCAGCAGTCTGCATTGGTGCCTTGTAGACACAAGTGTATGAGTGGTTATATTGGTCAGCACACGAACAGTACACCATTCGCGGTAATCACACTCTACACTTCTACTTCATACATACACCATCCTGCGTCGGTTGAAGTGACCAAGTTTAGGGCCTGCTTCCCCTGGAGCCTTTGCCTTCCCTAACTCAGGACTAGGGTGAGTTACCCATTTACAGCTGGGTAGACTGGAGCATGCCTGATCTCAACAACACACCACTCTTCCTTACAGAGCATACAGACTGACACTTTACAGAGTGGAAAGAAGAAAAGAAACTTTACAGTGGCGAGCCAGATTCCTGGGTCCAGCTTACGCAGTTTTGTGTTGAGAATCACAGTTTACAGCTGAAAGAACATTTGTTTGACCACATCAACACCAGTAGGACAGCTATACAGTCGATGTCAGCTTGACCTGTATTACCGATAGGATGCTGTATCTAGGTCAGCGCTTGTTGACAGTTTTTCGCTGTACAGACAGTATTACACAGGACAGTGGTATCAAGTGTAGAAAATATCTGGAGCAGTATTGTTGACATTTCTCAACGTACAGAAGAATCACAGTGTTGTTGAACATAAAGTGCATAGTTCATCGTTGGATCTTCATATGCTCAACAGAGAAAAATTGACAGTGTAATAGTTTAAAATTAAATCTATTACTGAATAAAGTGGCAAGTTATTAGTATTAAAATAAACTGTGCCTGCTTTACAACACTATACCTGCAACACATTCCATTCATGACATAAATTATATTGTATGCTATATGCTATTTATGCTTACATGTTATTTGTTATGTATTAAATTAGTTTATGTTCTGTGTGACTAGTACAAGGTATGCCGAGTGACATTGGTCTGGTACTAGTATTCTATAGGTACACATTTTCTTAATTGGAAATTTGTTAGCAACAATTTGCTGCTATTTCTGTTAGTTGTGATGAGGTGTTCTTTTCTTCGTTGTTTTTGTTAATAATTTTGTGTTCCTTAGTTTTGTTTGATTTGTTTGTATAATTGTAGGTCTCATCTTTTCTTTCATTTCAGTTTTTTACACCCTTATGTTTATACACTGTGGCGTTATTTGTCTTGTTATATTATGGCAGTTATCATCACGGTTTCTGTGATCATTTTTTTTTTTTCATTTCTCCTATTTAATTTAATTTGATCTCTGCAAATGTGTTCATATTGTCTTTTCTTGTTTGTCCTTTGTAATGTCTTTAGTTGACATATGACGTATAGTGGTATACACTGATAGTATAGTACAGATCAGTACTTTATGATTGTTATTGTTATAAAACAAAATGTACAAGACCTTTGTAAGGCTTGTCTCCCAAAGTGATTGGTAAAGGGAAATATTTTTTTTCCACAGGTACTCAAGTGATCTTTGATTACATTGAGGTATACAAGACCTTTGTAAGGCTTGTCCCCACAGTATTTGAGATACAGTTATTGTTGTCCACAGGTACTCAAGTTATCATTGGTTATTATAAACCATACAAGTTTGGACTAAGACTAAGTCTATGGTATAGACTTGTCTCCCATTAAAGTGAAATAGGGTAATTTATTTACTTTTTCAGGTTTCTGATTTAAGAAGACAATATGTCTACATTAGATTATTTCATTGCACAAGGAAAATCTCTTGATAAGACTGGAAAAGACTTAGAACAATGGGCTGTTGCTCAATATGACAAAGCATTAGCTGCAGAAGAAAAAAAAACTGCTGCTGCTGTTGAAGAAAGAAAAGCTGCTGCTGAGGAAAAAAAAGCTGCGGCTGAGGAGAGAAAACTTCAAATAGAAGAAAAAAAAGCTGCTGCAGAAGAAAGGAAAGCTCTAGCTGAAGAAAAAAGATTAGAAAAAGAAGCTGATACTGCTGCTGAACTTAAGAAATTGCAGATGCAAGTGGAGGAAAGGAGATTTGAGGCAGAACAGAAGAAATTAGAAGCTGATGCAGAGCAGAAAAAATTAGAAGTTGCTGCAGAACAGAAAAAATTAGAAGTTGCTGCAGAACAGAAAAAATTAGAAGTTGCTTGCTGCAGCAACAGAAAAAATTAGAAGTTGCTGCTGCTGCAGAACAGAAAAAATTAGAAGTTGCTGCTGCTGCAGAACAGAAAAAATTAGAAGCTGCTGCTGCTGCAGAACAGAAAAGATTAGATAGAGAAGCTGAAGAGAGAAAAGCAATAAGAGAACATGAGTTTGAATTAGAGAAATTAAAATTGACATGTATGAGTAATGTTAATCAGGCATCTGGTGGTAATGGTAAACCCTTTGTGTACAAGGTCAAGGTACCAGCGTTTAACCCTACCAGTGATGACATAACATTTTGGCTTTCTAGATTTGAACGGGCTTGTCGATCTCATAATGTTGACAAATCACAGTATGTGAATCAGTTGTCTGAAAATCTAAAAGGGGAGTCTCTGAGTAAGTTATATTTTGTTGAAGAGGCCGACAAAGATAATTATGATGCTGTTAGGGCAGCTTTGATAAAGAGATATCAGCTGTCTGAAGAAGGTTACCGTCTTTTGTTTAAAACAATGAGACCTGAGGTAGGTGTAGAATTCTCAGATTTCATCTCAAAAGCACGAATTACACTTTCACGATGGATTGAATTATCCAAAACAGAGAAAACATTTGATGGTCTTACGGATTTATTGCTAAGAGACAAGGTCATGTCTTCTGTAAATAAATCATTCCTAGAGTTCTTACATGAGCGTAAACCTGGTACAATAAAGCAAATGGAAGAATATTGTGACCAGTATGCCACGGCACACCCTGACATGATTCTTAGTAACTCTAACATTAAAGAGAGTATGCCAGTTGCTTCGGCAACAGAATATAATCAGAATTACTCACACAAATTCCAAGGAGCTAAAAATAAATTTGATAAAAAGGTTAATTGGAATAAGTATCAAAACCAAGATAACCACTCAAATCAGAGTTCTTCTTTGAAGAACTGGAATCGGGCTGATAGTCCTCGACACGCGAGGGGTACCCATAATGTTAGAAATTCTCGGAAAGGGAGTAGCTATAGGAACTACCCAAGTGCTTCATGGAGACAAAAAAAACAATATTACAGGGATACTCAATATAACGAGCATGATGATTATGATCATGAATATTATGATTCAAACCCAAATAGGGGTTATAACAGAGGCAATAATAATTATAGAGACAATTATAACCGAGGTAGATCACAACACAAAAGACATGGTAAATCGTATTACCAGGCTAACTCTGCACAACAGGAGTTCCACGACACCGATAATCAGAATAATGATAAAAAAGACTCCAACAGTGTAGCAAATTCCGCTTTCGATTTTGCTAGAGCATCTGAGTGTTCGCAATGCAAAACATTATTCGATCCAACCACAGTGTGTCTACTTTAAGCTGCGGTCACCCGCTTCCCGCTCTCCATGCGTCAATTGCGCATAATGGAAGGGGTGCTCTTGTCTTTAATAGGGGCCTAATAGATGGTACTCCGGTATCAATTCTTTTCGATTCGGGGTGCACTACCATTGGAGTGAGGCAATCACTCGTAAATCCTTCTCGAGCTACAGGCAATATAGTCAAATGTGTAACATTTGGTGGCACATTGGAGAAGTACTCCACTGCCATTATCAATATTGCTACGCCTTTCTTTACAGGAGAGGTGCAAGCATGTCTCTTGCCGAATCCGATCGCTGATCTTATCATCGGTCGCATTCACGGGGTGAAAGAATGCACTCCACAGCAAATTTCTAATTGGGAAAATGTTAATATGCAATCGGCTAATGCAGTAATCACTAGGGCTCAAGCTCTTAATATGCCACAATCTTCACATTCTGAAGATAATGATGCGCAGATCCAAGATGATCCCTTGGAGATTTCCCACGATTCCTTTATCAAACAGCAGGAAGATGATCCTACTCTAAAGAAATTCTTTACTCTGGCAACAAAAGGTGATCCGAATAAGGATACTAATCGTAAATCTTGGATTACGATGAAGAATGGCGTACTTGTACGTATGGTACAAGACTCCGCTAAGTCCATTCATTCTCAAATCCTTGTGCCTAAAAATATGAGAGTTAAAATCTTACAGCACGCTCATGATTCGCAGTGTGCTGGACATATGGGTTTTTCCCGTACTAAAGCTAGAGTTCTTCAATCTTTCTTTTGGCCTGCTGTGAATAAGGACATACGAATCTATTGTCGATCTTGTAAAGTATGTCAAGAGATTAAATCCAGAGGTCCACGCCATGATGCACCTATTCAGGCTGCAGACATTCCCATTCGGCCATTTCAAAAAATGGCGATAGACATCATTGGTCCATTTAAGATAAAGTCTGCTAGAGGACACCAATTTATTTTGACGTGTGTTGATATGTGCACACGTTGGCCGGAGGCTGTTCCTCTAAAGAGCATAACTACTGCTGATGTCGCAGATGCTCTTTGGTTAATATTTTCTCGTCTGGGGTTTCCAGCAGAAATATTATCCGACCATGGTACCCAACTCATATCGGATACCATGTCTCAAGTAATGTCGACTCTGAAGATAGAGAGATCGCTGAGTAGTATTTATCATCCTATGTCCAATGGGATGGTGGAACGTTTGAATAGAACTCTGAAAAACCTACTAGGTAAGATAACGGAAGATCATCCTCAGGATTGGGATAGGGTTTTACCCGCGGCTCTCTTTGCATATAGAGAGGTCGCCAACGAACATACAGGATTTTCTCCCTTTGAACTTGTCTTTGGCGCGAAACCGCGAGGTCCTATGTCCTTACTTCATGATCTTATAACTGCTGATAATATTGTCGATGACACAAAATCCTCTTATGAATATGTCATCGCACTTAGACACAAGATTATTGAAGCATGCAAATTGGCAACTGCTTCTTCTGAATTTGCGAAACAGAAGGCAAGGGAATTTGCCAATAAAAAGAGATGTTTGCGTCAACTTTGTCCAGGTGACAAAGCATTTGTCTTGCTACCTTGTAGGGAAAATAGACTTCTCATTTCTTGGAAAGGTCCGTACGATATAATATCAAAAGTTTCCGATGTTGACTATATCGTCGATATTGACGGGAAGCGTAAAACCTTCCACATCAACATGCTCACGGAATTCCATGAACGTCCTGATTATTTACAACCTGTTTTCCAGGCAACGGACGATTTTCCAGTCCAACATGGACAGTACTCATCTCTGTCAGTAATACAGGATGAGGAAACGAGTTTCTCGGATGTAAATTTACCTTTTCCAATGATTCCTCTTCACTCTAATGAATCATGGAAAGATGTTGCAATTTCTCCAGAATTATCTCCAGGAGAGCAGAAACAAGTTTCTACTATGTTAGAACAATTTCAGGATGTCCTTACTGACATTCCTGGTCAAACGGATGTCATTCAACATGACATTATTCTTACTGACCATAGTCCTATAAGAGTCAGACCGTATCCTATCCCGATACATTTTCAAGCACAGGTAGAGAAAGAGTTAGATGAGATGATAGAGTTAAAAATTATTGAACCATCCACATCAGCATATTCTTCGCCGATGGTTATAGTACGGAAAAAAAAAAGACAATAACATACGTCTTTGCGTGGATTATCGCAAATTGAATCAAGTGACTAAATTCGATGCTGAACCTATGCCTTTACTAGAAGAGCTACTTACGAGACTATCGAATTCTCACTTCTTTACTAAACTCGATTTGTCTAAGGGATATTGGCAAGTTCCACTATCCGAACACGCCAAACCGTTTACTGCTTTTTCGACGCCTAGGGGTCTATTCCAATGGAATTTCATGCCTTTCGGTCTTATGAACGCCCCTGCAACATTTGTACGCATGATGCGTCGAATCCTATCTCATCGCTCAGATGTCATTGCGTATCTTGATGACATCTGTCTTTTCAGTGATACTTGGAACGATCACTATAATGGTATAAATGAACTATTGTCTATCTTACGCGAGCATAACCTGACAGCGAAACCATCGAAAGCATGTATTGGTTTTAGCGAAATATCTTTCTTAGGACACCGTGTTGGTCATGGGTTCCTAAAAACAGAAGACCATAATACAAGTAAGATACTTAACATTTCTATTCCTAAGACTAAAAAGCAAGTACGAAGTCTCTTAGGTCTAATACAATTTTATGGACGATTCATCCCGAATCTGTCCTCCATTATGTCACCTCTTTCTTCCTTGCTAAAGAAAGGGTCTCCTAATGTAGTCCATTGGACTCAAGAATGTCAATCCTCTTTGGATAAGGTTAAAACTATGTTTTCTACTTCACCTATCCTAGTATTGCCTTCTAAGGATAAGACATTTATTCTTCGTAGTGACGCTTCATCCACCGGGATTGGAGCTGCACTAATGCAAGAGTACTCTGGAACTCTGCATCCTGTGATGTATATTTCTCGGAAATTAAATGCCGCAGAGAAGAATTACTCGGTCCTAGACCGTGAATTATTGGCTATGGTTTGGTCAATCCTTAAACTGCAAAGATTTCTTCTGGGCGCGCATTTCATTGTGGAAACTGACCAGAAAGCTCTTACGGCTATTCAGAGTAAAAATCTGAAGAGCGCGAGATCAACGCGATACGCGATTGCTCTACAGCCATTTCATTTTTCGGTGCGAGCTATCCGTGGGTCAGAAAATGTGATGGCAGATATTTTGTCTAGATGCCCACATGATTCATAACTGTTATACAACTTTGATACAGTTGTTTCTATGTTGAAATGTGTACACATATGTAATATATCATATATTGATTGTAACACTACTTAGCGGTTCATTGATATTTATTCACCGCTGATCTTTCAATGTTTTTCGTCTTTGATGATCATGATGTTAAGATATCTTAGATGAAATTTATGTATAAACTAATGTGGAAATTGTGTCATTGCTAATATTGTAGTATGCGTTGGTGACACCTCTCTGGAAATATTTATACTTAGAGAAGTACTTTCTCTAAGGTCATAAAACTTATGCTTATCATCTGCGCATTGTATTGGTGCGTTGTGAGCCTATTGTATGTTGCTCCTAGATGTATTTCAAAAAAAAAAATGTACCATTTTTTTTTCCCGAGGGGTGTGGTAATCTGTTGCGTGCATATTTTGACGCACATATTACAAAAATCGATATGGCTATTTAATATGGGAAAAATATAGACATTCATTCATTTGTGTATGAAAATGCTGTCTATGGTAAAAGCGAGAGAATCCATGTTTGATTCACACTTTTGATTATAGGAGTAATCGTTCTGGATATTGATCCGGCGCAAGGATATTGCGCTTACGTTTGTACTTATTTTTTAGGGCCAGAAAATATATTAATTTGCTTATTGTGTTTATGGCCTGAATTCATATGTATTACATATTATTAGTACAAGTAGAATCAGTCCTATATTGTATATTTTGGATGGGTAGGAGGGACTAGATTCTTGTTATTCCGGTCTAGCGGAAGTATGAGTTGTCTTGACAAGTCGTGATGAGTTCCGATGTACCGTGATAATGGCGGGTACGCACTTTTCAAAGGGCTGGTAGATTCTTAAGGAAATATGATTCATGAAGTGGTTTTCTTCTAAAGGAGATGGTATCTCTACTATAGTTTATGTTAGAGACTCTCCTAAGGTACGGTACAATGTATAATTCGGACTCCATGTATTGCCAGACCCTATTTTGATGATCTCATGTCGATTCGACCTAGATGGAACATTGTGCTTCGTATCGCTAGGGTCGTGTTTTGTATCGACGAAGATGACAGACTTTCCTGCAGCGGTTATGGCTACGTGAATTAACCTGATCACCGTAGAGCTGTATGGAAACATTTATGAAATCATTTATATACCCATTATAAATTAACTCTGGCTTATATTCTCCTTCCTATGAATGAGTGAACGACAACTCAGGGAGGCAGCCATGTTAGATTTCGGTCATCATATGTTTTGATCACTGCCAAGAGAACAGATTATTTATCCTATTATCGGACAGTGACAGGGAGATCTCAATCTTGCTAGAAACCCCCCTTTCGTGGTTTCATAATATATACTACAAACTATGGACGTCAAGTAACTTTAGTTATTTACCGATCTGCCTTCACTGACGCGTTTAGTCAGATAGGGGGATGCGGCCATAATATATCATGACATTGAACTTTTGATGTACTGCCCATTATTTCTGAATGTGTCATGACTTCAGATCTGCTATGTATACCTACAAATTGATATGTCAACATACCATGATGTACTCGTATGTCCCAGTGTGTACGTCTGAATAAATTGAGTAAACAAAGATTCCAGCAGTCTGCATTGGTGCCTTGTAGACACAAGTGTATGAGTGGTTATATTGGTCAGCACACGAACAGTACACCATTCGCGGTAATCACACTCTACACTTCTACTTCATACATACACCATCCTGCGTCGGTTGAAGTGACCAAGTTTAGGGCCTGCTTCCCCTGGAGCCTTTGCCTTCCCTAACTCAGGACTAGGGTGAGTTACCCATTTACAGCTGGGTAGACTGGAGCATGCCTGATCTCAACAACACACCACTCTTCCTTACAGAGCATACAGACTGACACTTTACAGAGTGGAAAGAAGAAAAGAAACTTTACAGTGGCGAGCCAGATTCCTGGGTCCAGCTTACGCAGTTTTGTGTTGAGAATCACAGTTTACAGCTGAAAGAACATTTGTTTGACCACATCAACACCAGTAGGACAGCTATACAGTCGATGTCAGCTTGACCTGTATTACCGATAGGATGCTGTATCTAGGTCAGCGCTTGTTGACAGTTTTTCGCTGTACAGACAGTATTACACAGGACAGTGGTATCAAGTGTAGAAAATATCTGGAGCAGTATTGTTGACATTTCTCAACGTACAGAAGAATCACAGTGTTGTTGAACATAAAGTGCATAGTTCATCGTTGGATCTTCATATGCTCAACAGAGAAAAATTGACAGTGTAATAGTTTAAAATTAAATCTATTACTGAATAAAGTGGCAAGTTATTAGTATTAAAATAAACTGTGCCTGCTTTACAACACTATACCTGCAACACATTCCATTCATGACATAAATTATATTGTATGCTATATGCTATTTATGCTTACATGTTATTTGTTATGTATTAAATTAGTTTATGTTCTGTGTGACTAGTACAAGGTATGCCGAGTGACATTGGTCTGGTACTAGTATTCTATAGGTACACATTTTCTTAATTGGAAATTTGTTAGCAACAATTTGCTGCTATTTCTGTTAGTTGTGATGAGGTGTTCTTTTCTTCGTTGTTTTTGTTAATAATTTTGTGTTCCTTAGTTTTGTTTGATTTGTTTGTATAATTGTAGGTCTCATCTTTCCTTTCATTTCAGTTTTTTACACCCTTATGTTTATACACTGTGGCGTTATTTGTCTTGTTATATTATGGCAGTTATCATCACGGTTTCTGTGATCATTTTTTTTTCATTTCTCCTATTTAATTTAATTTGATCTCTGCAAATGTGTTCATATTGTCTTTTCTTGTTTGTCCTTTGTAATGTCTTTAGTTGACATATGACGTATAGTGGTATACACTGATAGTATAGTACAGATCAGTACTTTATGATTGTTATTGTTATAAAACAAAATGTACAAGACCTTTGTAAGGCTTGTCTCCCAAAGTGATTGGTAAAGGGAAATATTTTTTCCACAGGTACTCAAGTGATCTTTGATTACATTGAGGTATACAAGACCTTTGTAAGGCTTGTCCCCACAGTATTTGAGATACAGTTATTGTTGTCCACAGGTACTCAAGTTATCATTGGTTATTATAAACCATACAAGTTTGGACTAAGACTAAGTCTATGGTATAGACTTGTCTCCCATTAAAGTGAAATAGGGTAATTTATTTACTTTTTCAGGTTTCTGATTTAAGAAGACAATATGTCTACATTAGATTATTTCATTGCACAAGGAAAATCTCTTGATAAGACTGGAAAAGACTTAGAACAATGGGCTGTTGCTCAATATGACAAAGCATTAGCTGCAGAAGAGAAAAAAACTGCTGCTGCTGTTGAAGAAAGAAAAGCTGCTGCTGAGGAAAAAAAAGCTGCGGCTGAGGAGAGAAAACTTCAAATAGAAGAAAAAAAAGCTGCTGCAGAAGAAAGGAAAGCTCTAGCTGAAGAAAAAAGATTAGAAAAAGAAGCTGATACTGCTGCTGAACTTAAAGAAATTGCAGATGCAAGTGGAGGAAAGGAGATTTGAGGCAGAACAGAAGAAATTAGAAGCTGATGCAGAGCAGAAAAAATTAGAAGTTGCTGCAGAACAGAAAAAATTAGAAGTTGCTGCAGAACAGAAAAAATTAGAAGCTGCTGCAGAACAGAAAGATTAGACAGAGAAGCTGAAGAGAGAAAAGCAATAAGAGAACATGAGTTTGAATTAGAGAAATTAAAATTGACATGTATGAGTAATGTTAATCAGGCATCTGGTGGTAATGGTAAACCCTTTGTGTACAAGGTCAAGGTACCAGCGTTTAACCCTACCAGTGATGACATAACATTTTGGCTTTCTAGATTTGAACGGGCTTGTCGATCTCATAATGTTGACAAATCACAGTATGTGAATCAGTTGTCTGAAAATCTAAAAGGGGAGTCTCTGAGTAAGTTATATTTTGTTGAAGAGGCCGACAAAGATAATTATGATGCTGTTAGGGCAGCTTTGATAAAGAGATATCAGCTGTCTGAGGAAGGTTATCGTCTTTTGTTTAAAACAATGAGACCTGAGGTAGGTGTAGAATTCTCAGATTTCATCTCAAAAGCACGAATTACACTTTCACGATGGATTGAATTATCCAAAACAGAGAAAACATTTGATGGTCTTACGGATTTATTGCTAAGAGACAAGGTCATGTCTTCTGTAAATAAATCATTCCTAGAGTTCTTACATGAGCGTAAACCTGGTACAATAAAGCAAATGGAAGAATATTGTGACCAGTATGCCACGGCACACCCTGACATGATTCTTAGTAACTCTAACATTAAAGAGAGTATGCCAGTTGCTTCGGCAACAGAATATAATCAGAATTACTCACACAAATTCCAAGGAGCTAAAAATAAATTTGATAAAAAGGTTAATTGGAATAAGTATCAAAACCAAGATAACCGCTCAAATCAGAGTTCTTCTTTGAAGAACTGGAATCGGGCTGATAGTCCTCGACACGCGAGGGGTACCCATAATGTTAGAAATTCTCGGAAAGGGAGTAGCTATAGGAACTACCCAAGTGCTTCATGGAGACAAAAGAAACAATATTACAGGGATACTCAATATAATGAGCATGATGATTATGATCATGAATATTATGATTCAAACCCAAATAGGGGTTATAACAGAGGCAATAATAATTATAGAGACAATTATAACCGAGGTAGATCACAACACAAAAGACATGGTAAATCGTATTACCAGGCTAACTCTGCACAACAGGAGTTCCACGACACCGATAATCAGAATAATGATAAAAAAGACTCCAACAGTGTAGCAAATTCCGCTTTCGATTTTGCTAGAGCATCTGAGTGTTCGCAATGCAAAACATTATTCGATCCAACCACAGTGTCTACTTTAAGCTGCGGTCACCCGCTTCCCGCTCTCCATGCGTCAATTGCGCATAATGGAAGGGGTGCTCTTGTCTTTAATAGGGGCCTAATAGATGGTACTCCGGTATCAATTCTTTTCGATTCGGGGTGCACTACCATTGGAGTGAGGCAATCACTCGTAAATCCTTCTCGAGCTACAGGCAATATAGTCAAATGTGTAACATTTGGTGGCACATTGGAGAAGTACTCCACTGCCATTATCAATATTGCTACGCCTTTCTTTACAGGAGAGGTGCAAGCATGTCTCTTGCCGAATCCGATCGCTGATCTTATCATCGGTCGCATTCACGGGGTGAAAGAATGCACTCCACAGCAAATTTCTAATTGGGAAAATGTTAATATGCAATCGGCTAATGCAGTAATCACTAGGGCTCAAGCTCTTAATATGCCACAATCTTCACATTCTGAAGATAATGATGCGCAGATCCAAGATGATCCCTTGGAGATTTCCCACGATTCCTTTATCAAACAGCAGGAAGATGATCCTACTCTAAAGAAATTCTTTACTCTGGCAACAAAAGGTGATCCGAATAAGGATACTAATCGTAAATCTTGGATTACGATGAAGAATGGCGTACTTGTACGTATGGTACAAGACTCCGCTAAGTCCATTCATTCTCAAATCCTTGTGCCTAAAAAATATGAGAGTTAAAATCTTACAGCACGCTCATGATTCGCAGTGTGCTGGACATATGGGTTTTTCCCGTACTAAAGCTAGAGTTCTTCAATCTTTCTTTTGGCCTGCTGTGAATAAGGACATACGAATCTATTGTCGATCTTGTAAAGTATGTCAAGAGATTAAATCCAGAGGTCCACGCCATGATGCACCTATTCAGGCTGCAGACATTCCCATTCGGCCATTTCAAAAAATGGCGATAGACATCATTGGTCCATTTAAGATAAAGTCTGCTAGAGGACACCAATTTATTTTGACGTGTGTTGATATGTGCACACGTTGGCCGGAGGCTGTTCCTCTAAAGAGCATAACTACTGCTGATGTCGCAGATGCTCTTTGGTTAATATTTTCTCGTCTGGGGTTTCCAGCAGAAATATTATCCGACCATGGTACCCAACTCATATCGGATACCATGTCTCAAGTAATGTCGACTCTGAAGATAGAGAGATCGCTGAGTAGTATTTATCATCCTATGTCCAATGGGATGGTGGAACGTTTGAATAGAACTCTGAAAAACCTACTAGGTAAGATAACGGAAGATCATCCTCAGGATTGGGATAGGGTTTTACCCGCGGCTCTCTTTGCATATAGAGAGGTCGCCAACGAACATACAGGATTTTCTCCCTTTGAACTTGTCTTTGGCGCGAAACCGCGAGGTCCTATGTCCTTACTTCATGATCTTATAACTGCTGATAATATTGTCGATGACACAAAATCCTCTTATGAATATGTCATCGCACTTAGACACAAGATTATTGAAGCATGCAAATTGGCAACTGCTTCTTCTGAATTTGCGAAACAGAAGGCAAGGGAATTTGCCAATAAAAAGAGATGTTTGCGTCAACTTTGTCCAGGTGACAAAGCATTTGTCTTGCTACCTTGTAGGGAAAATAGACTTCTCATTTCTTGGAAAGGTCCGTACGATATAATATCAAAAGTTTCCGATGTTGACTATATCGTCGATATTGACGGGAAGCGTAAAACCTTCCACATCAACATGCTCACGGAATTCCATGAACGTCCTGATTATTTACAACCTGTTTTCCAGGCAACGGACGATTTTCCAGTCCAACATGGACAGTACTCATCTCTGTCAGTAATACAGGATGAGGAAACGAGTTTCTCGGATGTAAATTTACCTTTTCCAATGATTCCTCTTCACTCTAATGAATCATGGAAAGATGTTGCAATTTCTCCAGAATTATCTCCAGGAGAGCAGAAACAAGTTTCTACTATGTTAGAACAATTTCAGGATGTCCTTACTGACATTCCTGGTCAAACGGATGTCATTCAACATGACATTATTCTTACTGACCATAGTCCTATAAGAGTCAGACCGTATCCTATCCCGATACATTTTCAAGCACAGGTAGAGAAAGAGTTAGATGAGATGATAGAGTTAAAAATTATTGAACCATCCACATCAGCATATTCTTCGCCGATGGTTATAGTACGGAAAAAAGACAATAACATACGTCTTTGCGTGGATTATCGCAAATTGAATCAAGTGACTAAATTCGATGCTGAACCTATGCCTTTACTAGAAGAGCTACTTACGAGACTATCGAATTCTCACTTCTTTACTAAACTCGATTTGTCTAAGGGATATTGGCAAGTTCCACTATCCGAACACGCCAAACCGTTTACTGCTTTTTCGACGCCTAGGGGTCTATTCCAATGGAATTTCATGCCTTTCGGTCTTATGAACGCCCCTGCAACATTTGTACGCATGATGCGTCGAATCCTATCTCATCGCTCAGATGTCATTGCGTATCTTGATGACATCTGTCTTTTCAGTGATACTTGGAACGATCACTATAATGGTATAAATGAACTATTGTCTATCTTACGCGAGCATAACCTGACAGCGAAACCATCGAAAGCATGTATTGGTTTTAGCGAAATATCTTTCTTAGGACACCGTGTTGGTCATGGGTTCCTAAAAACAGAAGACCATAATACAAGTAAGATACTTAACATTTCTATTCCTAAGACTAAAAAGCAAGTACGAAGTCTCTTAGGTCTAATACAATTTTATGGACGATTCATCCCGAATCTGTCCTCCATTATGTCACCTCTTTCTTCCTTGCTAAAGAAAGGGTCTCCTAATGTAGTCCATTGGACTCAAGAATGTCAATCCTCTTTGGATAAGGTTAAAACTATGTTTTCTACTTCACCTATCCTAGTATTGCCTTCTAAGGATAAGACATTTATTCTTCGTAGTGACGCTTCATCCACCGGGATTGGAGCTGCACTAATGCAAGAGTACTCTGGAACTCTGCATCCTGTGATGTATATTTCTCGGAAATTAAATGCCGCAGAGAAGAATTACTCGGTCCTAGACCGTGAATTATTGGCTATGGTTTGGTCAATCCTTAAACTGCAAAGATTTCTTCTGGGCGCGCATTTCATTGTGGAAACTGACCAGAAAGCTCTTACGGCTATTCAGAGTAAAAATCTGAAGAGCGCGAGATCAACGCGATACGCGATTGCTCTACAGCCATTTCATTTTTCGGTGCGAGCTATCCGTGGGTCAGAAAATGTGATGGCAGATATTTTGTCTAGATGCCCACATGATTCATAACTGTTATACAACTTTGATACAGTTGTTTCTATGTTGAAATGTGTACACATATGTAATATATCATATATTGATTGTAACACTACTTAGCGGTTCATTGATATTTATTCACCGCTGATCTTTCAATGTTTTTCGTCTTTGATGATCATGATGTTAAGATATCTTAGATGAAATTTATGTATAAACTAATGTGGAAATTGTGTCATTGCTAATATTGTAGTATGCGTTGGTGACACCTCTCTGGAAATATTTATACTTAGAGAAGTACTTTCTCTAAGGTCATAAAACTTATGCTTATCATCTGCGCATTGTATTGGTGCGTTGTGAGCCTATTGTATGTTGCTCCTAGATGTATTTAAAAAAAAAATGTACCATTTTTTTTTTCCCGAGGGGTGTGGTAATCTGTTGCGTGCATATTTTGACGCACATATTACAAAAATCGATATGGCTATTTAATATGGGAAAAATATAGACATTCATTCATTTGTGTATGAAAATGCTGTCTATGGTAAAAGCGAGAGAATCCATGTTTGATTCACACTTTTGATTATAGGAGTAATCGTTCTGGATATTGATCCGGCGCAAGGATATTGCGCTTACGTTTGTACTTATTTTTTAGGGCCAGAAAATATATTAATTTGCTTATTGTGTTTATGGCCTGAATTCATATGTATTACATATTATTAGTACAAGTAGAATCAGTCCTATATTGTATATTTTGGATGGGTAGGAGGGACTAGATTCTTGTTATTCCGGTCTAGCGGAAGTATGAGTTGTCTTGACAAGTCGTGATGAGTTCCGATGTACCGTGATAATGGCGGGTACGCACTTTTCAAAGGGCTGGTAGATTCTTAAGGAAATATGATTCATGAAGTGGTTTTCTTCTAAAGGAGATGGTATCTCTACTATAGTTTATGTTAGAGACTCTCCTAAGGTACGGTACAATGTATAATTCGGACTCCATGTATTGCCAGACCCTATTTTGATGATCTCATGTCGATTCGACCTAGATGGAACATTGTGCTTCGTATCGCTAGGGTCGTGTTTTGTATCGACGAAGATGACAGACTTTCCTGCAGCGGTTATGGCTACGTGAATTAACCTGATCACCGTAGAGCTGTATGGAAACATTTATGAAATCATTTATATACCCATTATAAATTAACTCTGGCTTATATTCTCCTTCCTATGAATGAGTGAACGACAACTCAGGGAGGCAGCCATGTTAGATTTCGGTCATCATATGTTTTGATCACTGCCAAGAGAACAGATTATTTATCCTATTATCGGACAGTGACAGGGAGATCTCAATCTTGCTAGAAACCCCCCCTTTCGTGGTTTCATAATATATACTACAAACTATGGACGTCAAGTAACTTTAGTTATTTACCGATCTGCCTTCACTGACGCGTTTAGTCAGATAGGGGGATGCGGCCATAATATATCATGACATTGAACTTTTGATGTACTGCCCATTATTTCTGAATGTGTCATGACTTCAGATCTGCTATGTATACCTACAAATTGATATGTCAACATACCATGATGTACTCGTATGTCCCAGTGTGTACGTCTGAATAAATTGAGTAAACAAAGATTCCAGCAGTCTGCATTGGTGCCTTGTAGACACAAGTGTATGAGTGGTTATATTGGTCAGCACACGAACAGTACACCATTCGCGGTAATCACACTCTACACTTCTACTTCATACATACACCATCCTGCGTCGGTTGAAGTGACCAAGTTTAGGGCCTGCTTCCCCTGGAGCCTTTGCCTTCCCTAACTCAGGACTAGGGTGAGTTACCCATTTACAGCTGGGTAGACTGGAGCATGCCTGATCTCAACAACACACCACTCTTCCTTACAGAGCATACAGACTGACACTTTACAGAGTGGAAAGAAGCAAAATCTTTAGCTCAAAGAAACTTCTTTTATTCTCCTTTTCAAGTTCATATTATTCTTGCCTTTTCTTCTCAGATAAATCTTATCTCTCTTCTCTCTATCTAATTGTCTCTGATCTCTGAGTTCATTGGCTACATAGGTTTTCAAAGCTTTACTCTTCAAACCAAATTCTTTTCCAGTCTTTACCAAATCCTCCATGGTAGCCATAATTCACTATTAATGTGACACACAATTGTGCGCTAATACTTCAAATTATATATATAATATGTGAGCAATATTAGCCACAAATATTACAGCACTCAAGATTAGTTAACTGCAATAAACTCTGGATGTTATTATAAGAGAAAAAAAAAAAAAAAAAAAAAAAAATAGAAATACGAACAAAATCACAGTATAAACCATTACAGTAGAAGAGCCAACTCAAGATAATACTACTGAATAAACCAAGGCAGAAATTTATGAATTGGAGAAAAAAAAATTTGGGTACAAAATGACAATACAAACACGATTTCACGACATAAAATAAATCTAATAACTAAATGATAGCAAGAATAGTTGAACAAATTTACAAACAATAATGGAGAATTACCAAATAAATTACAATAAACCTGACAACGACCACAAATTCACACATAAACAGGGCAAAACAGATAACACTAATGGTGATTGTAATCTCAATAGTAGCAGTTAAACTCACAGCTTTGTAATGTCGGCACCACTATTTGAGAAAATCATAAACTAAACCTAAAGATCAGCCAATAATTCACGACCGTGGGATCGCTATTGTGAATTAATGGCTCCCTCGCCAACCAACCCGCCTATATCACAAATATATAAATACAGATATATATATATATATATATAAAATATAAAAGAAAAAACCCTGTAAAACGAGATTTTTCAAGCCACACACTGTATGTAACAATAAATATACTTATCTGTTATGAAATAAATTCCTCCTGGCTCAGGAATGACGATACACATACAGTGTGGCACTCATGTCTAGACGTAGAAATCAGGCTTGACACCGATCCACACCGCCATCTTGAAAATAATTCTGCCCACTGCAGAAAATGTAGCCCAAAGACTTGAAAAATTCTTGAAACAATAAATGTTCACATCCCGGCTTGAAGCCTCCACAATTACGTCTGTTGCATGTCGTTTATATTATGAATGTTAATATTATATGACAGGATGGTGTGGCGCCGGCTATTGCACGCCACACGCTAGAAAATATATAGGATTTTGGTGCTGATGAGCGCTGCACGATAGTAATTTGTCGATATGTGTATTGCGCACATGACGTGAGCAGTGTGGAGGAAAAATGGACAGAGCGTGTTTTGACCCTGAATGGGCGACTTGTGTGTGTATTCTACCCAATGGTAGAAATATGGGAAATGTTAAAATAGAAGTGTCTTGAAACATATTAATGTTTATTAAATACAACTAAAGGTAGGAATAGGAATGAGGTAATGTTTATATGGACCTACGGATTATAGGAGTTGCTGAATCTACCTAATTATGCATGCTGTGTAATGATGTATTGTCTACGTGAATAATAAATGGAATGTTACTAAAATATCCAGCTGTTATATTGATCGTTGTGTGGAATCTTCGAGTCATAGAAAGTATCGTTAATGAACTATTGTGGCTGTCCTGAATCTTGTGGACCTATGCTATATAAACCTAGACACAGTGTGAAAACGAGCACAAACAATCAACTGAAGAATATAAATTTTTAACGCCACAGATATGGGAGGCTCGTTCCGTTGGAGAGGAATTAATTGTTTGGAATTTGTACAATGCTGTACTGTGGAAAGTACGCAAGATATCAAGCACACGAATTTGTGGAATCAATAGAAATTGCAATTTTTCGTACGAGGTCATGCCAAGACCTTGGACTGTTGGGAAGACATTAATACCAAACAACATATATTCTATTAAAGTCGCTGAATAGACATTTGACTGCCTACGAACAGATATGAAATTTCGACACAATATACTGCGGTCACAGGTTACTATGAAGAATATTGTCACCTCGAGGCCATTTCACGTTGAATCGGTGTAATGAACCATTACATCAAGGTCACCTGAACGGACTTGTAAATCCTAAAATAAACTTACCAGTGGACATTTATTATACCAATAATATGAATCGTGAGAAGCATGACGGTATCCAGAACCAATCTTTTGGGTCTTTCAAGTCTGACAAGTCTTTCAACCCTGATGTCCGAGAAATCATTTCGTTTGTCTGCAATGGTCAGGAAGGATGATTTAATCTTTTACGTACGTCACCAAACAGATTTGCTGACCACTTGGATTTCCTAAGTAGGAACAGGGAACGTCTTGTACAGGACACTTATACGCGTTGTGCAACCCAGACTTTACATTCTTTTCTTGACCCGTGTTTATTGCATAGATTCAAGGCCACTTTGCGAGGTTGATGCTTTTTGTTTACAACGAGGATTGGCGGTCGTGGATTTTAATCATATAAGCGAATATATGTTTGTAGGGTCATGGTCTCCGGTCCTAAAAATGTCAGGCACATCTTATTTTTGTGTATCTTTTATGTTTTATGTTTTCTTGTGGGCGACACTCAATTATATCTTTGGATGAATTTAGTTGTCGTCGTTCTATAGATTTTGATTGTATTGATCTCTTTCAGGGATTCAGCATTTAGTGCTGTCGTATTTCCGCTCTGACTGAGATTAATATTTTCTTATTTGTTTAGCTGTGCTGTCGAGTAACATATTGTCGTGGAATTCTTATTTAGTTCAGTATGATTATGTTCGTACCTGTAGTTCTTCTGTGACTTTTTTTTTAATATGTACAGCAGTTCTATGTGATTGTATCTCGTCCTGTACTGTTCATTGTCGGTGGAAACAACTGTTTTTATTATATGGTAAGATTTTATGACTTTTTACACTGTTGTCTTTTTCCTGATTTGTTTCCAGCGTTGTCAGTTAATCTTTTGTCTAATGTGATAGTATATGGCATGCTTTTAAATAGGTAGTAAAGGCGATATTTAGTACTGGATTATAGTATATTGTTAATTGCTGATATGTTAATATATACGATGATTACGGATACACTGTGAGATTAGTTGATAAGTATCATATACTTCAGAGACAAGTATATCACACATAACGAAGAACTACTATATATACAGTTGGTTTTGAAAAGGTTTGAATTACCTTACGACTAAGTATAGTCATTGGGCAACAAGTGGGAGAGATATACATTTTGAATCTATAGCCCATTACTCTTTAATTTCAGTATGGCTGACTTTGTGAAGGTTAAGGCGGGATTTATACAGAATGGGAAGGACTTGAATTTCTCGGGTGATGATCTTATAGCCTATGTAAATAAAGAAATAGCGGAATACAAAGAAGAGAAAGAAAGAGAAGAAAAAAAGACAAGAGAAAGAAAGAGAAGAAAAAAGAGAAGAGAAAGAAAAAGAAGAAAAAAGACAAGAGAAAGAAAGAGAGAAAGAAGAAAAAAGAGAAGAAAAAGAGAAAGAACAGAGCGATCATGAGAGAAGGGAAAGAATTCGTTTAGCAGAAATTGCTGCAGAACAAGCGAAATTTGAAAGAGAAAAAACTTTTGAGTTAGAAAAATTGCGCTTAAAATCTTCTTTTTCTAGGGAATCTTCTGGTACTGGATCGTCGAAGATCATTAATTTAAAATTACCAAATTTTTCTTCATTGCATGACGATATAGGATTCTTTCTTTTGAGATTTGAATCAAGAGTTACGGCTTTAAATTTACCTAAGGCCTCATGGCCTGAACATTTTGTCGGGTTACTTACTGGTGAAAGTTTACAAACTTTTTTTAACATTGCCGATGACAAAAGAAACGACTATGAATCCATAAAATCAGTATTTCTTCGTAAATATTGTTTAGACGAGGAAGGATATCGTTTAAAATTTAAATCGATGGGTCCTATGGAAGGTAAGGATGTCGAAGACTTTGTGTCTTCAGTGAAGATGTGTCTAAACAGATGGATTGAACTGTCTAATATTACTAAATCTTTCGAAGGTCTTTATGATCTCTTCTTAAGAGACAAAATTTTATCTTCGGTAAATACTGAAATTTTCTCATTCCTTCAAGAAAGGAAGCCCACAAATATAGGAGAAATGGAAAAATTAGCTCAACAATTTTCGGTCGCACACCCAAACTTGCCTTTAGGTAAGACGAAGGTCCTAGAAACTTTGCCAGCTTGTGCGGTCACTCATGATAGATCACGCACTAGCAGCATGGACCGACGGTATAGGGATGACTATCAAAGTTCCTATAGAGGTAGATATAATTTCCCTCATAATCATTCGCCCTCATGGGGTATAGAGAGACGCAACTTTAACCATAATAATAAAAAGTCATGGCAAAGAAATAATCAATACTCCAATAATAATTACACTCACAAACATCATTTTTCGGGACCCTCACGTAATGATTACAATAACAGTAATTACAATAACAAACATCATGTCTCACCACCATCTCGTGATGATTCTTCTCGCACGGACAAAAAGAGTTACTATCGGTCTGACTGTCCAGTGGATCGGAGAGGAACACATTTTTCTAGGAGTCAAAGTAGAGGAAGATCACAAGCTCACGCTTGTCAGCTTGACGTTGGTAATGATAATATTTCCAATAATGAGAATAATACTCATGCCAATGCATGTAGTTTTGATCTGGAAAATAGTGGTAATTGCAGGGAATGTATGACTCTATTTCAACCTGGATCTACTCCACGTCTGAGATGTGGACATGCTCTGCCAGTTTTGTCTTTAAATGATGGGGTTGGCTCACTAGTGATCCATAGAGGTTTTGTTTTTGACACACCTGTTTCTATTTTACGTGACACCGGATGCACCACCATTGGCCTAAGGAAGGCACTAATTCCTTCTTCTTGCTTTACGGGAACCTCTATAAAGTGCGTAACTTTCGGTGGAAACTGTTGAATCTTATCCGCTGGCAGATGTGGTAATAGATACTCCGTTCTTTTCGGGAAAAGTAAGAGTGTGTGCTCTCGATCGACCTTGTTGTGATTTACTTATCGGTAACATAAAGGGGTTAAAGAGTGTTCTGAACAGGATATTATTGATTGGGAGAGAAATCATCCCTCCTTTGCTAACGCGATCACAACCAGAGCACAACAAGCTGCAGAGACAATTGAATTAAATTCTTCTATACACACTCAACACATTACAACTTGTCATTACATTGACAAAAATATATTTATAGCAAAACAACAAATGGATCCTTCTTTGGCACATTTATTCCCATTAGCTATTGCTCGAACTATTAAACATTCTAAAAATTCAAGACATTGGTTTCAAATGCAGGATAATATTATGATACGATGTTTTGATAATTACTCTTTCATTCTCAAACAAGTTATAGTACCTACGTCATTTCGCGCACTAGTCTTGTCAAATGCGCATGACGTACCATTTGCTGGACATATGGGAATTTCCCGTACGGCTTATAGATTACTAAAACACTTTTATTGGCCTGGGGTAAATAAAGACATTTTAACTTATTGTAAATCTTGCGCTGAATGTCGAAGTGTTGCACGTAAGGGTGCACATCAATCAGCACCTTTACAGGTCACGGATATTGCTGTACGCCCTTTTTTCAAATTGGCTATTGATATCATAGGACCACTGTCTGTAAGGTCTACCAGAGGTTTTCAATACATATTAACATGTATTGACCTGTGTACGAGATGGCCAGAAGCCATTCCTTTAAAAAATATTACCACAGTGTCGGTAACAGATGCGTTGCTGTCTATATTTTCACGCATCGGGTTTCCGGAAGAAATCCTTTCTGATCATGGATCTCAGTTCGTGTCAGGTATGATGTCAGATGTTTTCAACACACTTCGTATCCGTCACTCTCTTAGTGCTATATTTCACCCTAGCTCTAACGGGGTCGTGGAACGTTGGAATGGGACATTAAAACAATTGTTGGGGAGGTGACTACATCATTTCCTCAAGAATGGGATCGTTTTATTCCTGCTGTACTGTTTGCGTACAGAGAGGTTCCTAATCATACTGGTTTTTCGCCTTTTCAGTTAGTATTTGGTGCGAACCCAAGAGGTCCAATGTCTCTCTTACATGATTTGTTGATGGAATCTGATGTGAATAATAATAATAAGAAGAAATCCACTTATCAATACGTTACAGATTTACGCCAACATCTTGTGGATGCATGTCAGGTGGCGACTGAAGCATCTGAGATGGCAAAATATAAGACCAGATCTCGCATTAACAGAGATAGACGACTAACGTCTTTCTCAATCAATGACGATGTTTTTGTTCTCCTGCCACTCAAAGTAGATCACTTGTTAGTAACATGGCAAGGTCCGT
This sequence comes from Oreohelix idahoensis, assembly GCA_024509875.1. Lineage (NCBI taxonomy): Eukaryota > Metazoa > Mollusca > Gastropoda > Stylommatophora > Oreohelicidae > Oreohelix > Oreohelix idahoensis. Next base: position 92,765 of record JAMPIV010011176.1, read on the forward strand.
TTAAAGTGGTTGCAAAGAGAACGGACGTGGACTACGTCATCAATATGCGGGGTAAAGAAAAAACATTCCATGTTAACATGCTCCTACCATACATCACTCGTCCTCCTCAGTTACAATTCATTTGTGATGCTATCATGAACCAACCTACCCATCATGCATCTATCGCGTTGGTGGATGAGGTGCAAACCAATTTCGCTGATGTACCTTCCACGTTTCCGGTAGCACCTATTAAGTCTTCGGAAACATGGAATGATGTTATAATTTGTACTGATTTACCTGCAGATCATAGGGATCAAATTCGTTCTATGTTGGTATCCTTTCAGGATGTTTTGTCTGATCTTCCGGGACGTACTAACATTATCACACACGAAATCAAATTGTCAGATTACACCCCGATTTCATTACGACCATACGCCGTTCCTCTACATGTTAGAGATCAGGTGGAAAGTGAAGTAGATGGTATGTTAAAACTGGGTATTATTTCACCGTCCGATTCTCCTTTCTGTTTTCCTATGGTGGCAGTACGAAAGAAAGACAAGTCAATTCGTATTTGTATTGACTTTCGTCGCCTTAACAAGGTGACCATATCCGATTCTGAACCAATGCCTTTGCTGGAGGATTTGTTGCCACGCCTATCATCCGCCACTTTCTTCAGCAAGTTTGACCTATCTAAAGGTTACTGGCAGATTCCTCTGGCTGATGTATCAAAACCTTTGACTGCTTTTGCCACTTCTCGTGGATTGTTTCATTACAATGTCATGTGTTTTTGGTTTACGGAATGCTCCAGCGACCTTTGTACGCATGATGCGTCGCGTTTTAGGTAATCGCACCGATCTCATTTCGTATATGGACGATATTTGCATTTTTCATGATACTTGGGAACAGCATATCGCTGGGATACAGTCGTTGCTCCAAACTCTCAGAGTACATAACCTCACAGCTCGACCTTCCAAAGTCGAAATTGGGTTTACTGAGATTTCATTTCTGGGTCATAAGATTGGCCGACATACAATACAACCTGATGAGTCTACACTAAAAAGGGTACTGGATCTTGCCATACCAACTACTAAGAAACAAGTTCGTAGTTTGCTGGGACTCATAAACTTTTACCACAGGTTTATACCACGATTTTCCCTTTTAACTTCTGTTCTATCTGCTCTGACAAAAAAGGGTATGCCTGACAAAATAATATGGAACAAAGAGTGTGACCATGCCTTACAGAACACGAAAACACAATTGTCAAAAAGTCCAAAACTAAGACTACCAGACTTACGACGACCTTTTCTCGTGGTTACAGACGCATCTCTGAAAGGAATCGGGGGATGTTTAATGCAGACCTTTGATGGCGAGTGCCACCCGATATTCTACCTCAGCAGAAAACTTTCAGAGACAGAATCCAGATATCCAATTGTGGAAAGGGAACTTTTGTCATTGGTATGGACATTACATAAACTACAGAAGTTCCTAGTGGGTACACATTTTAAATTATACACTGATCAAAAAGCCCTCACATATTTACAGACTTTTAAATCGACTAATGCACGTCTCACCCGATGGGCGCTACAAATGCAAGGGTATGATTTTGACGTTTTACCAATAGCAGGAAAGGACAATGTCCTAGCTGACACCCTCTCTAGAGTTATGTAATAACTCGAATACGGAAGTGGACAATAATTACTTATTTATTCATATTGTTATTACTGACATTATTTTTTTCCTTTAAAATCTAGATAGATATCATTTAATCTCGCTTCACATTATAATTGCCTGACTGAAAACTAAGTTTTCAGTTGTTCGAGGGGGGGTAATGTGGCGCCGGCTATTGCACGCCACACGCTAGAAAATATATAGGATTTTGGTGCTGATGAGCACTGCACGATAGTAATTTGTCGATATGTGTATTGCGCACATGACGTGAGCAGTGTGGAGGAAAAATGGACAGAGCGTGTTTTGACCCTGAATGGGCGACTTGTGTGTGTATTCTACCCAATGGTAGAAATATGGGAAATGTTAAAATAGAAGTGTCTTGAAACATATTAATGTTTATTAAATACAACTAAAGGTAGGAATAGGAATGAGGTAATGTTTATATGGACCTACGGATTATAGGAGTTGCTGAATCTACCTAATTATGCATGCTGTGTAATGATGTATTGTCTACGTGAATAATAAATGGAATGTTACTAAAATATCCAGCTGTTATATTGATCGTTGTGTGGAATCTTCGAGTCATAGAAAGTATCGTTAATGAACTATTGTGGCTGTCCTGAATCTTGTGGACCTATGCTATATAAACCTAGACACAGTGTGAAAACGAGCACAAACAATCAACTGAAGAATATAAACTTTTAACGCCACAGATGGTTCCTGTGGTCAAGATAACTTCTAGGGTAGTAAATCTCTTAAGACACCGCAACCAGCCCCACACCACTCAGAATGATTAGAATTACAACTGGCGACGTAGACAATATAATGTATTCTGGACAGCACGCAGTTCCACAGGTAATGCAGTTAGGGCCAACAATATAATGGCATATAATCGACAGTCAGTCCATGTCAAGAAGGCTGTCGTTTTGTTCTCAATATGATTTTTATATTTTATTAGTAATCACAGAACTCCATTTTTAAACACTTTAAAATGCAGGAGCTCAACACACGTACGTCCACTCGCCATCACACACAATCCTCTCTGCCCCGCACTTCTGTCCCACAAGTCTCACCTGTCTCATGAGATCCAACCAAGCATATCGGCTTAACATAGCTCACCCGTCTTTTCCAGTGACCGGTATAAAATAAACAAAGAGCCCCGCTCACGGCGGTTTGCGAGCGACACTTTCGTTTTTCCTGACAGCGCTATTTATAGTTATCTTGACAGAGGTCAATTGGTCAACTTCCTAACGGTAAAAAAATGTGGCGGTGTTTACGTTTGGTAGGGCTTAATTAATGCTTTTATGCTAATTTATTATTATAAATACCGGCTTTAATTTTGCGTTAAGCTAGACTAGAAATGTTAGAGTAAATTTTAGAATAAGAACAAACATTTTATCACAATTAGAACAGAAGATATAATGGTCTGAAATAGTGTAAAATTTACGTTTTTATAAACATTTTGTTATGGTTTGTTTCTTATGCAATTTACACTAAAACGATCACAATCAACATGCATAACAAATTACAGAAATCGTAAGTAGAAAACCTGCAGAAAATGGATATCATAGTTTTGTTTTGGATTCATGCGTCAAACATTAATTATTGAAACATTAAATTGCAAGTCTACATTTATTACCTAAAAATAACACCCAATTGTCCCCAAAACATGAGAGCTAACAATTATCTCTCAATCATACATCACGATGGTCATGTAAAAATGAGTATGGTCATGAGTAAAACGAAATGTTCAATTTAATAAATAAAACATACACCTATTAAATTATTTCCACACTCTGTTAATTCTGTCACTCTCACGCAACAACTGCCATTATATGCTCAAGCTCCTAAATTTCGCTCAATTATCATTCACACTTCCTTTTTTATAGGAGGAATCTGTACAATCACAGATGGAGACATTTGTAATAAATGAGTTTCCATTATAAATTTTAATTGTGAAGTTAAATTTTTAATACCGCTGGCGCATCTTTCAATTTTGGAAATAGTGGAATGTACTAATTCTCCTCCTTGCTCTCTTTGCATACCCATTCCAAAGCCATGAGTTCTGATCCAGTCTGCGCAATGTTTTTCTAATATGTGCTGTTTAGGAATTGTCTTACTGGGGAATAGCTTTCTGAACAAAGACATTTATGTCTCTATAGATGCTGTTATTGATGATATTGATTCTTTACTAATTGGTTTACTGTGTGATATTTTGTAGTGTACTTTCTCAAATGCTTCGTTCAGTGAGTTGAATTGTTCTTGGGCAATAAAAGCTATGTCTGTTATATCTTGTTTGTCTGTAATTTTAAGTCTTTGTATAATGATTGCTCTTGTAAGATCTTTATAAACGTTTTGTGTGAGATATCTGTGGCAGGGATTCCCTATGATAGAAATGGCCAAGGCTACATTCAACAACATGAAACATATACTGACATCAAAACAGTTATCTCACAAATTAAAACTTGAGAATCATAAAGTGTTATATATATTCTGCATTTCTGTATGGGGCAGAAACATGGACGATGTATAAGCATTTGGAAGAAAGAATTGAGGCTCTTGAAATGTGGATATATAGAAGAATGGGGCGTATCTCATGGAAAGAGAAGAAAACAAACAAGGAGGTCCTAGAAAATCTAGGTATGAAAAGAGAACTAATGAGGGAGATCAAAGTTCGGCAGCTAATGTACTTTGGCCAAATAAAAAGGTATAACACCTTGCAGAAGACCATAATAGAAGGGAGAGGTGAAGGCAAACGTGCAAGGGGAAGACAGCGCTATAAGTGGGAAGATAACATCAAGAGATGGACAGGGAAGAGCCTATCAGAGTGCACCACCAAAACAAGAGACAGAAGACGTTGGAGATCCTTTACAGCTAACCTTCGTTGTGGAGATGGCAGCTGATGATGATGATGATGATTCCCCATGAATGCTCTGCTATGATAAGCCTGTGGTATGATTTTCCGTTTGGCTAGTACCTTGTCCAAGTGTGAGCAAACTGGACCAGACCTAGCACACAGATCTTGAAACTGAAGTTTGGCCAGCGCAACTTGTGCATTTTCAAGTTTAACTTTAAAACTATCTGTCTCCTTCTTATCCTCACAAAGTTCAATACCTGCCTGAAAAAATTCAATTTTATTTTCTAATTCTTCTGCCTGTTTCCAGTTCCTACCAAATCTTTTCAAGTTCTTAATAGCACTAATGTTTGCATGTATCTCTTGCGGATTCTCAAATATCTTTGCGTCTATTGTATCGGCTACCTGTTCTAGAAGTCTGTGGTGTTTTAAAACAATGCCTAATAAAATATGAAGGTAAGGAGGAGCTACATTTTCAATTTCAATCTCTAACATTGGTTTGTGTAAACAATTATGGTAACGTGCCACTTGCCTTTTATTCCCTTTCCCATATTTCATATATCCATTGTAATCTCTTATCAACATGGCCAAACTTCTTGGTTTGCAAGTTGTATGCTCTCTGGATGTATTTATTTCCTTGTTTTGCTGGAGACACCACTGACATGGGTATGTTCCTTCAGCTCTAGACAAACCAAACATTTTCATCAAAAAGTAATAATCCCCGAATAAGAAAACAACAACTTTTTTACCATCCCACTCTAAATCTTTTACTCTATCTGAGCTTTCATGCCATTCACAAATATTTCTAAATTATCATATGTATCTAAATTATCATATGTATGTGGAAATAATCTTTAGCTTCCCTTCGAGAAGTCTGTATAATTATAAACTCATAAGAATGGGCCGATTTTTAGATATTACATTAATAAATAGAGTACTTCTGTTATGAATTTCCTCAAATGATGACGCTATTTTCAAAAGTCTGTAACTCCATCAAACATAATTTCAAACAAATAAAATGCAATCAAAAATAGAACACAGAACAAAGTTATTGTACACAAAAGAATTTTAGTGCTGTGTTTATCCAGAACGAGTGTGTAATGATTTATATAGTTACTGATTTACACACACATCAGCCGATTTTCTCCGCCAAAACTAGCAGTAGGCGTTTACGGTGCACAAGAAGATTTATTACCCGGTGTCAGAATTCCGGTCACCGAAACTAAAAGAGCACTCTGGTATAGGGTACAAACAGCCGTGCGCTGAGCTAAACCTATTTTTATGCACACTTGTTATGAATTTTACTCATAACACTTGTTCTTGAAATTATAATGCACACTCGTTTTTATAGTGATAACAATGGGCGGGGGGGGGGGGGGGGGGAAGAAAAATATGGGGGGAAAAACTGAATTGACAAAACTTCCACTAAAATGTTTCGGTGAAGATACAATTAAAAACCCTTCTTTCCCGTTTTGCTTTTTAATGTAACACTGACTCTCTCTTTCTGATTCCATTTTATTTCCTCAATCGTGGTCGCCTTGCTTTGTACTGGATGAAAAACAATCCTCCTTTCATTCATTCAGATTCGATTTCATGGCCGAACAGGGAAGGGATGTTATTTGAGCTAGACCTTTGATCTTGACACCATAAATCAGATTCAGAGACCCTACGATGTAGCTGAACTGAAATTAAGTACCACGTGTTTGGTTATTTTCTAAGGCAACAGAAATCGTAAACATTGTGTGTGAGCGGTTGTCTACAGTTTGCATCTGAGTGTGTAAGTCTCATCAAACTTTATTCACATTTCATAAAGGAGAAAAGAAAAATTGAACATTTCATTAATTGAAATATACATTTATACACACTCGGGCACGTATACATACACACCGTTACAAGCACTTTTCATTGCACCTTGCATTTTTTATTTTTATTTTTTTAAATTAAAAGATACTGTTGATTAACGTGGGATTACTTACTTTGTTTGTTTGTTTGTTTGTTTTTTTTAATTTTAATTACTTACGATGTTTTTTTTTCAAATTATACAAACCCTGTGCATTTAGCAAAATGGAATACAAGGAGAGTACATTGCATAATACATATACATACTCAAACTTACACTTTCATTGGCACACATACACGCAAATACTACTGTATATATTCGTTCACATACACATTTATACATGCACCGATATGTTATTAGACTTGCTTATTTGATTTCTCAAGATGAATAGAGCAAAATTAAATTTGGCCTCAATAATGTTAAAGAATAGGATTGTCCCGGTTTGTAAAATATTCCCAAAGAAAATAAGGTATCCATCGCTCTCACACCCACACTCACATACACACTTACGCACACTTAAACCGAAATATCCGCTGCCGCTATTTCAACGACCGATATTGACGACTTCCAATGCTGGCCTTCGTAACTGTCCGGGTCCCCATAATTACCGGTGTCGGATACCGTTGATCGTAAATCTTCAACGTTCCATAGATTTAGAAACTGGCGCGAAACTCCCGGAGTCAGCATTAAAGTTTCTTTAGAACATTTTTTCTACTCAGTTTTTTTGGGTTTTATTTTTCTTACTTACTTAGTCGTTCCCCTTCTACCGTGAGGTGTAGAGGTTTGGAAAAGAGAGCGCCAGACTATCCTATAGGATGTCTTCCTCTTGGCCTGGTTCAATTCTAGTCCTCGGTCCTTCAAAGATTGTCTAATGTTGTCCTCCCAGCGGACTTGTTTTTTCTACACCCACATATTCTGACCGAAGACCACACGGTCTGCTGCTGACTTGAGCAAAATTGTCCTATAAAAACTCTTACTTCTGCATCATCCGTCTTAAAAAAATAATAATAATAAATAAATACAAAATAAGTAATAAAATAAATAGACTGCCCATGTACATATGCATTAAAATGTAAAAATAATAATGTTAATAATAATATTAGATACATAAAAAATAAAATAATAATTTAAAGGCGGCTTCTCTCTGCGGACATGACAAAAAGGAGGATGAAAAATTTTAAACATGCACACACTCTCTCACATGTACGTAAGATAAAAAATATTGGGTGATGGAGTCCCTCACCTTTAACGTTGTGTGTATGGGGAGGAGGGCGGAGGATGAGGATGTGTGTTAAGGGGGTGGGGAATGTAGGAAAAAAACACAGGTGATGGAATACCACGTAATTGGCAGTGGGGTGAGGGTGGGGGAAGTGGGAGGTTGTAGGATAGTGGCCTTCGTATTAACTAAAGGCTTGGATTTAAGAACATTTGGCAGGTCGAGGTACCGGTAGCTGGGGATAGTGGACAGGTTTTAAAATAAGCGTCACTCGCTGGAGGAACAAATTTAGGAGAAAGGCCGGGCAGACAACTTTGTACTCAAATACTGATTCAATGCGACATTTCCATATTAAAAAACGAAATTCCGAGAGCAAAAGAATTAATTTAAAATGGATGTCTGGTTGTGTCTTGGGAATTGAATTAAGCATACTGGCTTTGAAAATGTCTCTTTTTTGTGTCGTAAATGGGTCCAGTATGTCTTGTAAGATTTTCTGTGCTGATATAACTGTACTAAATTTATAGAAAACGTGTTCCTCACTTTCTTGTTCATTTGCCTGGCACATCTTGCATCGTGATTTTCGTTTTAATCTGTGTGCTGCTCTTTCTGTGGTTGGTGTCATGTTATATAAAAGTCGATATGTGACTTCTCTGGCTTTTCGTGTGATGCTTTTGTTGTGAAGATCGGTGAAAATCTCAGTGTAATCTGTTATAAAGTAATTGTAACCTCTTTTAATTCTTAGGTGTAAAGGTGGTGCTTGTAACCTGACTAAGTGATTGTAAATTTTGTTTGTTTTCTGGTTAATTAAAATTTCGTGTCCTCTGGTGGCTTGTATGCATGTCCTGTAAAAGTGTGGTAGTGTGCCGTAATGGTGTGGGACATTGTTCTTTAGTGGCCCCAGTCTAGCAAGTCTAAGCCCTACGTAGTAATGGGCTAATGTGTGTTGTTCTGGGTCTCTTATTATATTTCCTACATGTCTGATTCGAAGTGCCTTATTTCTGTCCCTATTTCCTGGAGGGCAACTCCCCCGAATCTTTTCTCTTGCATGAGTGTTTGATGTTTAATGCTAAATAAAGTGTGCGCAAAAACAAAACGCCTAATCTTCTTGTTTGTCTCTGTCACCGTATGTTGTGGAGGTTCAAAGACTGTAGCTATGTAAATTATTTTTGGAATAATAAAGCAGTTCACTATTGCACGTCTGGAAAAAAATGGTTGTATTTTTGTAGAAACGCCTCTAGATATGTCTAGAGAAACTGCGGAGTCTGAATGAATTTGAGTTTGATTTCCAGAGTATATATTTCTCTGAAATCAAAGGAAAATATTACGTCTAAAACCCGAAAACCAGACTACTTTTGCCAGATGTAGCACCTACGTCCAGATTTACAAATTTCCTTGCTCATTCTACAAATGAAACAAATTTAATTAGAAAGGAAAAGACAAAGGTTTGAATGGGAGAGTTTTCGATACCAATCGAGCGAATGCGAAAGAAAGGTAAAAGAGCGAAAGACAGGTAAAGGACAAATGCAGAATAAAGAAAAGATATAGAAATTTATTAATCATAATCTCTGCCACAGTATTGATTGATTGACTGAAAGAAAGTGGATACGTTTACTAACGAAGCTTGGAAATATACAGTTGAATCGAGCAGGTTTCACTACACGTCCGTAAAGACGTCGGAAATGCAAAGTTGGTGATTTGGAATAAAAGATATTTTCACAAAAGTAAGCACTTGCCGGAACACACGAAGAAAAATGACTGGAAAGTGTTATGTGATCGAACATTGCTTGCTACGAGTTAAAAAAAAAAAGATTTTTTTGTTAAACTTTTAATTGCATTCCTTCTCAATTTACAAAGTAGAAGAAGAAGAAGTATAACCATATGCATATATATTTTAAAAACCCATATTTTTTACATGTCTTTAGATGCTAATGTTAGTGAAAGCTTCTTAGTGTGACATACATAGAGTAGAAGTGCAATAAATAAAGGTTGCACACGCACATACCTTCTTTTTTTTTTCAATCTTTATTCGTATTCCGTTTGAATTTACAAAACATGTTCATTTTACATATTTCAATAAAGAAGTTTCAGTGAAAATACAATGAGCAGCTGCTTAGGAAACCCTTTCACTCCCTCGCACCCACTCATTTACAAAAAAGCTCTTTCTTGTACATTTAAAAAGTTGATACATTGTACATTTTATTGTAATGATAGTAGTGATTAAAGGGAGACGGGGAAAAGGGATCAAGGAACCATACTACCTTGTTCTTGAAATTATAATGCACACTCGTTTTTATAGTGATAACAGGAGAAATAAGGAAGGAAAAAAACTGAATAGACAAAACTTCCACTAAAATGTTTCAGTGACGATACAATTAAAACCCTTCTTTCCCGTTTTGCTTTCTAAAGTAACACTGACTTTTACTTTCCGATTCCATTTTATGTCCTCAATCGTGGTCGCCTTGCTTTGTACTGGATGAAAAACAATCCTCCTTTCATTCATTCAGTGGCAGTAAATTAATATGAGACAGACATAAAGGTATGTTATCAGGCACTCGTAGGAAATAAAGAAGTAGAACACTAGACAACAGAAAAACAACAGACATGAGTGGCTTACCCAGGATTCGAACCCTGGACCTTCCGTGCGACAACCCCGCCTAGCTATGCAAGCGAATCACACTATCCTCTGCCATCTACGCATCACCAATCAATGATGCTTCGATGACAGGTCATTAGTGCATTCAGTGACAGATACATACTTATTTATATAAACATTTATGTAAGGCAGTTACGCCGTCAAAAAAAGTTTCGTGTTTCACAAATGTGGAACACTATCGATCATCAGCGGTGTTGTGTCATCGTGCAAAGAAAATTGCAAAACGTCCTGCACTAATGTAAGATATCAGAATAGTTTTTAAATCTTATAATAATTAAATTAATTTAGATAAATATATAAAGAAAAACTTGATAACTATTTACGTTCCTTAAAGTTTACTAACCGGTATAAAGTTTACGTTCTTACAGTAAGATGTATTGTAGATTTAGTTTATTTCAATGTAGTTTAGTAAATTTAATTAATTAAACTATTTTAAAGAAGGGGTGTAATCCTGTCATTCAAAGTGGAATAATCAATTGTATTTATTAAAGGGATATAATTCAAATTGTGTTTTCGTTCTATATCCCTTTGACTTATTTAAAAGGATACATTGTAAATGGCACTCATTGTGTTTCAGCGCTTAAATGTAATGTATGTTCACAACATTTGCCTTAAAATTGTTTTGTTATCAGGCACGGCTGATATTCTTCGCATACTGTAATATAGAAATGTTGTATTTACAATCGAATTACGTGTAGAATATTTATGAATAGTGGTGTGAACACACACAAACACATCAGCAGGACTTATTCTGGCAATGGATAGGACACACATTTCGGAAACCTGTTCATAGCATTACAAGGTAGTCTTTGTTCTGGAATACCTAGAGCAAGAAGGTCAGGGGTATACCAAAAACACATGGAGATAACTGGGGACAAAGAGTGAAAGTGACAATACGCGGCGTCCCCTATCGATCTTTGTTTCTCTCCGGCAGTATCGGTACATGTGTGGTACTGATTTTTATTATGTGCTTTCAATTGTCGCACTTTTTCTTTCTTTCTTTCTTTCTTTCTTTCTTTTTCTTCGTTATTTTTTTGCTAAGTAGCAGATATTTGAGTATTGTCATCCTATGTTCAAACTCTGTCACTGTAACAAATAACATATAATTCAAACAATCAATCAATATCCTTTAGCTCCCCAAGGAGCATAGGCCTTCCACGAACACATGCTATGTCCTCCTGATGCGTACCATCAGTTCAAGGTCTTTCCTTGTCATCCTTACCATTTTCATTTCCTTGAACACCTGATCGCTAGCGTAGTGTAGTAACCATTACACCAGCGCGGCTCTCTATGCTCCACTTAAAACTGGTACCACTCTCTTCAAAATGCACTTTAGAAGCACACCTCAATGCAATAGTTAAGTACAATTAAAACCAAAAAATAGTTAAACCTTCCTAAAACGATTCACACTAAACCCGACTTGCACTACGGTATTATTTTATTTCGTGACAGATACGTTCTTATTTATATAAAAATTTATGTAAGGCAAAAAAATTGTCTTGTTCCACTAAGGTGTGGAACACGGTAAAATAACAATAACATGGCATTCTTTTTTTTTTTTTTTTTTTTTTTGTAAAGTTTTGCCTCGTTTTGTTAACATAGTCGGTTATATTATTATTATTTTTTTTTTTTTGGTTAAAAACAAGAATTAAATTTAAGTGGAATAAAAAATATATAGCACATAATATTTTACATTTAATTATAATATACATGTAATGTATAATGCTCAGTGCACAGAATATACATACATTGTACTGTAAATGTCAATAGTCAAATAAACCCAGATTAATGCAGATTTGGAAAAAACAATACCCAGATACCCAGACGGAAGCCAAAAAACCCAGATCTAGTAAAAAATACCCAGCTGTGGCAACACTGCTGATCATACAGAAGAGCAAGCGAGGACTGGCAGCCTTAAAAACAATGGCTATTGCGCGCTTGGAAAAGAGACTACTGTACCTCCTGTATCAACAGCTCGTGATATCAGTAATCGAATATGGGCTAAGAATATTCAAACTGTTAGTGTCACAATGTGAACGACTGGAACACATTCAAAATGAAAGGATGCGACTATTTTTGGGTTGTACGTGTGATACCCTCATTGTGATGATGATAAACATGCTCGGATTGTTGTCGATTAGATCCAGATACGCGATGACCCAGGCAAAAGCCTATATGCACGTAACCACCGACAAAAGACATCTCCTACACGAGAACGTAGCGGACATCAAAGGTGCAAGAATAAAGAAGGGGATGTCATGGATGGCAAAGGCAGAGACTACGACTGGTTAGGTGACCAGGGTTGAAAATATATCCAAAGGGGAAGAGTGGAGTAATTCAGGGGAGAACAACTGGATAAACTACCAGCAGCTCATCATTAGCCTTGGCAGAGTATGCAGATCTTGGGGCAATGGCAAAGCAGAGCTGGAGATTAATCAGCTAATAAGTGATCATGCTGGGGATGATGGCGCCATTGTGTACACTGATGAGTCGGTAGTGCGTGGTGAGAAATTAGGATGGGGTTTATCTGAGAGAATAAATGGCAGGGTCGTTGCTGAACAGAGTGAAGCCTACGTGACAACAACCTCCAGCATGAGAATGGAGGTAGAGGCAGTTACTGCAACACTGAGGTGGCAGTCTGAAACTCCATCAATCAGGGCAGTAATATTGTCAGACTCTCAGGCCATGCTTCGGAAAGGTACGCGACAATGAGAGAGCTAACATAGTGGCCTCGAGAGCACCCATAGTAGGGACACTAGATGTAGATAAGGGAGAGATACCAAGGGCAATTAATGATCGCCTACTAGATATGACACTGCAATTGATGAATCAACAAGGCTAAGCCTGTTGGAGTTTGGCATCAAACGTGGGATTGTGAGAGAGGATGCATCCGTCGTATGTACAACCAGTATGCTACAGGTACAATAAGCATTCATACTCTTCGGCGTTTGCTGAGGGAGACTGAGCACCTGTGGGTTTGCCCTGAGGTCAATTCTGATTAACTATAAACATTGTGAAGCTACAATGAAAGACTTGGGAAAATACACTCTCAGGCGATTCGTATGGGGCGGATGGATGGTAAGAAACTGAAGTAAACATACAAGCATAGCAAACATTATAAAAATATATTTTTAATCACATGTATGGCCCATTCGTGCCCGTCAAAGAATTTTAACTTTGATTACTTACGATGTATTTTTTGTTTGTTTTCCAAATTTACAAACCCTGTGCATTTAAAATGGAATACAAGGAGAGTACATTTCATGATACATATAAATACTCAAACTTACACTTTCATTGGCACACAAACACGCAAATACTACTGTATATATTCGTTCACAATACACATTAATACTTGCACCCATATGTTATTAGGATTACTTATTCAATTTCTCAAGTTGAATAGCGCAAAATTAAATTTGGCGTCAATAATTTTTTAATTTTTTTTTTAACTTTAATATGCATTTCTTTTGCTATTTACAAAATCATGTACATTTTACGAAATGAAATACATGGGAAGTACATTTTAAATTACATATAACCTTTCACTCTTCTATTTTTTTTTAAAACTTTTATTCGCACTTCTTTTTCTATTTACAAAATCATGTACATTTTACAAAATGAAATACATGGGAAGTAAATTTTTAAATTACATATAACCTTTCACTCTTCAATTTCAAATTTTTTAAATTTATTAAATTTTCAGTTGTCGCCAAATAAAACGTGAATTTATTATTTTTTTTTACATTTCAAAAGGCGTGTATTTATTAACAACAAAAATATAGATGTATACGCATTTACACGCATGTACCTGTTCATACACGTACATGCACATAAGCATGTACATGAAAAATGCACACATATATATATTTGCATGTACAATCATTCACACATATACCCACATGCACATACATATATCTACCTCCACACGCATACCATATATGCACACATACACACATATATGCACACATACACACATATGTATACACACATATACAAATATACATAAAACACACACATATATATATATATATATATATATATATATATATATATATATATATATATATATATATATATATATATATATATATACATATAGATATATATATATATATATATATATATATATATATATATATATATATATATATATACAGTACTTTGCAAAAAAAATGGCAGTTATATTTTCGCAACGCAGCACACTCATAGAAGCAAATAATAATAAAAACTGTATGTCTAGAGGAAGATTGGTATCTCCCCTATCTATTAACAGTTGTTTCAGTACAATATAATGTTGCCTTCTCAGGCAAGGCAAGACTGGATGCGGCGAGGCATACTGCCCACAAGTGTTTGTAGGTAATTGTGAGTCAGACTGTCCCAGTATTTTTCAGCTACCTTCTTCAATTGTTCAACGTCTCTGAGTCCATTCTTTTTTAAATGATTCTTGAGTAGTGCCCAAACGTTTTCAATTGGGTTTAGGTCGGGACTGTTGCTGGGCCACTTCAGCACTATCACATTCTTCTCTTGCAGCCATGCTTTGGTGGTATGAGCTGTATGCTTTGGGTCATTGTCATGTTGAAATGTGCACCCATCGGGGTACATGACCTGCATAAATGGCAGAAGGTGTCCCTCTAGTATGTCGATGTACCTTTCTTTCGTGTGAATTCCTGTGAAAACACACAGTGGGGTGGCACCTCTTGCTGTCACCCCTCCCCAAAGATGGAATTTCTGGGTATGTTTCGGTCGCTGGTACACAGGCGTTACAGAGTCTTTCATCCAAATATTTATTTGAGCAGGATAAGACCAAACAGAACATTCATCTGAAAAAATCACATTGTCCCATGACCAATTTTGGTGTTCGTGGCACCAGTTCAAGTGCATCTGTTTGTGAGTCTCTGTGAGAAATGGTGACGAAATTACCCGCTTTTTTGTGTAATTCATCCTGTGTAGCTCCCGGTTGACAGTAGCATTAGATACCTCTGGGTTTCCCAACTCGATCATGCGCTGCCGAAAGTTTTCTACACTCTTCATTGGCCCAGCCCGAACGATTTGGGCGAGACGCCGATGGTCCTCTGTGTCCAAAATTCTTGACCCCCCACTACCTTCTTTTCGCTCGATTCTATTACCTGCTTTTAATTTACTCTCAACTCTGTAGACAGTCCGTTCAGGAATGTTCAAGGTTTTAGAAATGTTGGTACATGTTTGATTTCCTTCATTCCAAAGCTGTGAAATTAACATACACTTTGACTTTGTATCCATTTTCTGCCACTAGCATTAGAAATTGTCGTCTGCTCTATTATCAGGGGACTTTACTCTACGCTATTTTTTTTTTACTTTTGGTAGTGTTTGCTCACTTAAGTGGAGTGCAAATTTGGGGGCAGAACATGCATATTTAATTAGATTTCAGCATATTTAGCTGAGCAATATGACTGCCATTTTTTTTGCAAAGTACTGTATATATATATATATATATATATATATATATATATATATATATATATATATATATATATATATATATATATATATATATATATATATATATATATATATATATACGTACACTACTAATATATTATCCTAAGACATAATGTTATGGTGTGTGCAATACGTTATGGCCTTTGCCTTTTATGAAAATTACGTTAGCGGAGTTAAGTGCTTTGTTTTCTGTGTGAATATATGTAAAAATAAAGTTGAGAATTAAACTCTTTTCTCGTAGAGGGCTTTATTTCTACAAATCCATACCAGATGTCTATATTCTGCCAAAAGTGTTTGTAAATATACTTCAACGTGTGGAGTCATCTGTGGAATGATGCTGAGCATAACTGCTTTATACAAGTACATATCTACTTCTGCTGTGGTATGTTTTTGTAATGTCTGTTTCAAAGTGTTCAAAGTTTGTGTCATTGTATCGCAAGAAAAGAAAATGTGTTCTTCTGTCTCCATGTCGTTTAGTCTACAAAGTTTACATTTGAGTAAAACTGTAATTTTATGTCTTTCTCTATACATGATCGGTGTTGAGTTAAATAATAATCTGTAAGTTATTTCCTACACTCTTGGTAATGTGTTTATTTTTTGTAAATGTGAGAACACCTGTGAATAATCTGATATCCCATATTTATAACCTCTCTTTATTCTTTGATACAGAGGAGGTTCTTGTGCTAAAACTAAATATTTATATATATCTTTGGTAGTTCGGTGTATTATCGCTTCGTTTCCTTGTACACATGCAACATTGTTTATAAAGGTTTGGTAAGACTCCAAAATGATGCGGTGCTGTATTGTTAAATTTATAAAATTTTGCTAATTGGTAGTCCAGCATAGTAATGTGATAAGGGATATCCATGTGGATCATTTACTATATTACTTATAAATTTGATTCTCATAGTGTCACAGGAGCAGCAGCATACGGTTGAGATGACGGAATAATAAAGAATAAGGGACCGACTAGGAAGTGAAGAGAATAATCTCGATGCAGCTTACGGAACTAGGGATCTTAAAAAAACGACGTCATACAGAGCAACGGTGATGACGTCAGAGGTTACAATATGTCCCCCGAACCACAAGATGCTCAATAATGTTAAAGAATAGGATTGTCCCGGTTTGTAAAATATTCCCAATGGAAAATAAGGTATCCATCGCTCTCACACCCACACTCACATACACACTTACGCACACTTAAACCGAAATATCCGCTGCCGCTATTTCAACGACCGATATTGACGACTTCCAATGCTGGCCTTCGTAACTGTCCGGGTCCCCATAATTACCGGTGTCGGATACCGTTGATCGTAAATCTTCAACGTTCCATAGATTTAGAAACTGGCGCGAAACTCCCGGAGTCAGCATTAAAGTTTCTTTAGAACATTTTTTCTACTCAGTTTTTTTTTTGGTTTTATTTTTCTTACTTACTTAGTCGTTCCCCTTCTACCGTGAGGTGTAGAGGTTTGGAAAAGAGAGCGCCAGACTATCCTATCGGATGTCTTCCTCCTGGCCTGGTTCCATTCTAGTCCTCGGTCCTTCAAAGATTGTCTAATGTTGTCCTCCCAGCGGACTTGTTTTTTCTACACCCACATATTCTGACCGAAGACCACACGGTCTGCTGCTGACTTGAGCAAAATTGTCCTATAAAAACTCTTACTTCTGCATCATCCGTCTTAAAAAAATAATAATAATAAATAAATACAAACTAAGTAATAAAATAAATAGACTGCCCATGTACATATGCATTAAAATGTAAAAATAATAATGTTAATAATAATATTAGATACATAAAAAATAAAATAATAATTTAAAGGCGGATTCTCTCTGCGGACATGACAAAAAGGAGGATGAAAAATTTTAAACATGCACACACTCTCTCACATGTACGTAAGATAAAAAAATATTGGGTGATGGAGTCCCTCACCTTTAACGTTGTGTGTATGGGGAGGAGGGCGGAGGATGAGGATGTGTGTTAAAGGGGGTGGGGAATGTAGGAAAAAACACAGGTGATGGAATACCACGTAATTGGCAGTGGGGTGAGGGTGGGGGAAGTGGTAGGTTGTAGGATAGTGGCCTTCGTATTAACTAAAGGCTTGGATTTAAGAACATTTGGCAGGTCGAGGTACCGGTAGCTGGGGATAGTGGACAGGTTTTAAAATAAGCGTCACTCGCTGGAGGAACAAATTTAGGAGAAAGGCCGGGCAGACAACTTTGTACTCAAATACTGATTCAATGCGACATTTCCATATTAAAAAACGAAATTCCGAGAGCAAAAGAATTAATTTAAAATGGATGTCTGGTTGTGTCTTGGGAATTGAATTAAGCATACTGGCTTTGAAAATGTCTCTTTTTTGTGTCGTAAATGGGTCCAGTATGTCTTGTAAGATTTTCTGTGCTGATATAACTGTACTAAATTTATAGAAAACGTGTTCCTCACTTTCTTGTTCATTTGCCTGGCACATCTTGCATCGTGATTTTCGTTTTAATCTGTGTGCTGCTCTTTCTGTGGTTGGTGTCATGTTATATAAAAGTCGATATGTGACTTCTCTGGCTTTTCGTGTGATGCTTTTGTTGTGAAGATCGGTGAAAATCTCAGTGTAATCTGTTATAAAGTAATTGTAACCTCTTTTAATTCTTAGGTGTAAAGGTGGTGCTTGTAAATTTTGTTTGTTTTCTGGTTAATTAAAATTTCGTGTCCTCTGGTGGCTTGTATGCATGTCCTGTAAAAGTGTGGTAGTGTGCCGTAATGGTGTGGGACATTGTTCTTTAGTGGCCCCAGTCTAGCAAGTCTAAGCCCTACGTAGTAATGGGCTAATGTGTGTTGTTCTGGGTCTCTTATTATATTTCCTACATGTCTGATTCGAAGTGCCTTATTTCTGTCCCTATTTCCTGGAGGGCAACTCCCCCGAATCTTTTCTCTTGCATGAGTGTTTGATGTTTAATGCTAAATAAAGTGTGCGCAAAAACAAAACGCCTAATCTTCTTGTTTGTCTCTGTCACCGTATGTTGTGGAGGTTCAAAGACTGTAGCTATGTAAATTATTTTTGGAATAATAAAGCAGTTCACTATTGCACGTCTGGAAAAAAATGGTTGTATTTTTGTAGAAACGCCTCTAGATATGTCTAGAGAAACTGCGGAGTCTGAATGAATTTGAGTTTGATTTCCAGAGTATATATTTCTCTGAAATCAAAGGAAAATATTACGTCTAAAACCCGAAAACCAGACTACTTTTGCCAGATGTAGCACCTACGTCCAGATTTACAAATTTCCTTGCTCATTCTACAAATGAAACAAATTTTACACACCCTTACCGAAACCAGACTTAACACCTACAGTAAATTCTCTTGATCTGATCAGACATCGGCAATAAAACTTACAGTGTGCGTTTTACACATTCTGCTTCATATGGCCGTTCCCAGCGATCAATGTCTTTCATCTCAAATCTGTCACCGAGAATAATTAACTATAGGTGGACAGATCAGAGAAAAGTAACAGACGATAGTCTTACTTCTTATCCCTGTCGAGAACGAATTAACACGATTCGATCTCTATCAAAGAACTTAGCTTAACAGCAATAAAATGCGTTGCTAAATTAGAAAGGAAAAGACAAAGGTTTGAATGGGAGAGTTTTCGATACCAATCGAGCGTATGCGAAAGAAAGGTAAAAGAGCGAAAGACAGGTAAAGGACAAATGCAGAATAAAGAAAAGATATAGAAATTTATTAATCATAATCTCTGCCACAGTATTGATTGATTGATTGAAAGAAAGTGGATACGTTTACTAACGAAGCTTGGAAATATACAGTTGAATCGAGCAGGTTTCACTACACGTCCGTAAAGACGTCGGAAATGCAAAGTTGGTGATTTGGAATAAAAGATATTTTCACAAAAGTAAGCACTTGCCGGAACACACGAAGAAAAATGACTGGAAAGTGTTATGTGATCGAACATTGCTTGCTACGAGTTAAAAAAAAAAAAAGAAGATTGTTCTTGCTTCAGAATATCTATGGCCTGAATTTATGTGTATTGTTTGTCTGAGTAGGACAAGTCTGTCTTATATCTGTATATCTTTACATATCTAAGTCGAACTATATGTTCTGTTGTCTCTAGAGAGGTCAAAGGCTATTCGGCGGATGTGTCGCTTGAGTGGGGTGATTTGGCTTCGTCCTGATAGGGACTGTGTGTGTTTTGCTATGTCGGCTTGATGCCTTGAAAAAGTGATCTCAGTGGTTTTGGGGAAAGTGATAGTCGTCTAGACCTATCGTGTATGCTTTACCCCAGTGTTTATTCATCTTGCCAAGGAATGGCAGTTTCATATTCCCTCTACCAAGGTAATCAAAGATACTCTTATGAACTCTCGATCGAAGCCACCATTGTCGATAATTACGATTTGAATGTTTAAGAGAATATATTTGACTCGATGAAAAACGACTTCGATTCCTAGCAGCACTATATTCTGTAGAATGCAGTCTATTGTTCATGACCAAATCTACAGAGCAACGAAATGTTGTATGAATGACTAACTTTAGAACAGATTCATTATCTGTATTCAAACGTGAGTGACAGTTCACGAGTGGAGCCATCTTGGAACCAACACATGTAGGACTTTCAAGAAGAGAAAAGGGATGCCCGTATTATCGCTTGATCAGTCCAGAGATCACTGCTACACATGAGAACCCATTGTTAGCGGTTCAATATTATTATATGGAAAAATATGTGCTGAACATTATGTTGAAGAATCGTTGCTAAACGAGATTAGGTTTAGAAGTCATCTGAAATATTGTTTACAAGCTGACGTGCTCAGTCAGTGACGTCAGATGATATATGTATGGGCGATACTGAGTGCTTGGCTATTGACAGTCCATTATACCATTATTCTACATGAGTGCCCATGTAACATTGCAAGACCATTTGTCCACTGTACTATGATGTATTATGGCAACCTGTGATTTGTCACTATCTGTGCTGTCGAGTGTGTACGTCCAATTAAACTTTAGAAAAGGTACACAGTCGTTGGTGTCGATGACTTCCGGTCATACATGAGTGTGAGAAGAGAACATTTGTCAACAACACGAACCTTTATCATCATTCGCACATTATACACTCCATCCATGTCTACACAACACTGCGTAGGTCAAGTTGACATTCCATACACTACAGTGGGGCAGGCAACACCATAGGGATCTTGTCAACTGATGATGATAGACGCCTGTCTTCCCGCCTAGGAGTGTTCTGGTGTACTTTATCAACATATATTATATCCAACTAAATATCAACTTTATCAACTGGTGGACCAGCTTTCTGGGTTTAACCTCGCAGAAATTCAGAAGTCAACAGATTACCGATACCAGACCGTTTCCTGTGGCTGATACGACACACTTGCAGTATTGGTTTGCTCTTTGTCAACGCTTCGTCACGTGACCTGTCAAGTGAATGCAGTATGTAGGTCAGCGTTGTTGACATTTTTTACATTAGACATTATAGAGTTTCACAGAACAGTTGGATCAATTCTTGTCAGTGTTAACAGAAAGACAGTATTTGTGAACTAAGAAGTCCTGGTTTCATCGATGGATCTTCTTGTTTGCCATATATGAACTTTAATATTTAAGGCCAGAATGTTTAATTGAATAAAGTGGCAGTTTGTTTGTTTTCATGAAAAATAACTTTGCCATTACTGTAAGACTGAGCCTATTTTGCAACACATACTATATCATACACATAATTTATATATATTTATGTTTACATGTTATTTGTTTGTATAGTATGTTAGTTTCTATGTCAGCGGGTTGTGTTTAAGGTTGGGCGGCGTCCTCACAACAGAGTATCCCACGTCATAGAGGGTCCGTTGTGGGCGTTTTCTATAGGTGCAATTTTCTTGATTGAAAATTTGCTGCGACAACTGTTGCTTTTGTGTTAGCTGTGAAGTCTGTAATTATTGTTATTTTTGTAATATTTCTTTGTTCTTTAGTTTTGTTTTGATTTGTTTGTAATTTGTTGGTCTAACCTTTTCTATCTTTCAGTTCTATTCATAATTTATATTCATATATTGTGACGTCATTTGTGTTGTTATTCTTTGCAGATTCAGTGATTATCTTCATTGATTTCCCTATTTGATTTATTTTGATTTCTGCAAACGTTCTTGTATTGTCAGTCCTATTTGTACTTTATGTATTCTGTTGGTTGACATATGTTTTATATGGGTATATTTCATAAGACACAATTGCCTGTGCACTGCACTTGGATTATGGTATAGACCAGTACCTGATTATTATTACTATTATACAAGACCTTATTAAAGGCTTGTGACCCACAGATATTGGGATAGTATACTGATTAATCAGGTCATTGAGAACTTGGGGTATTATTATTGATTCAGGTGATTAGTATTATTGTTAGGCATCATGTCTACTTTAGATTATTTCATTATACAAGGGAAAGCTCTTGATAAGACTGGTCAACAATTAGAACAATGGGCAGTTGCTCAATATGACAAAGCATTAGCTGCAGAAGAGAAAAGATTAGCTGCAGAAGAAAGAAAAGATTAGCTGCAGAAGAAAGAAAAGCTATGGCGGAAGAGAAAAGATTAGAAAAAGAAGCTGAGTCGGCTGCTGAACAAAAGAAATTGCAGATGCAGGTAGAGGAAAGGAGATTTGAAGCTGAACAAAAAAAATTGGAAAGAGAAGCTGCGGCTGAACAAAAAAGATTAGACAGTGAAGCTGAACAAAAAAGATTAGACAGGGAAGCTGAACAAAAAAAATTGGAAAGAGAAGCTGCGGCTGAACAAAAAAGATTAGACAGGGAGGCTGAACAAAAAAGATTAGATGCTGAAGAGAAAAAAGCAATAAGAGAACATGAATTTGAGTTGGAGAAATTGAGATTGACAAGTATGAGTAATGTTAATCAGGCATCTAGTGGTAATGGTAAACCTTCTACTTACAAGGTTAAGGTTCCACCGTTCAATCAGTCCAGTGACGATATTACATTCTGGCTGGATAGATTTGAACGTTCTTGTCGTACACATAATGTGGATAAATCACAATACGCTAATCAATTATCAGAAAACTTGAAAGGTGAATCTTTGACTAGATTATGCCTTGTAGGAGAAGCAGATAAGGATAATTATGATGTCATTAGGGCGGCTTTGATAAAAAAATATCAGCTAAGTGAGGAAGGCTATCGCCTTTTATTTAAGACGATGGTACCTGAGACGGGGGTAGAATTCTCAGAATTCACTGCAAAGGCACGTCTCACAGTTGATCGTTGGATTGAGCTTTCCAAAACAGAAAAACGTATGAAGGACTTATGGATTTGTTGCTCAGAGATAAGATTATGTCATGTGTGAACAAACCTTTCCTTGAATTTATACATGAGCGTAAACCTAAATCTCTAAAAGAAATGGAAGAATATTGTTCCCAATATGTCACTGCACACCCCGACGTGACTTTTGGCAACATTAAGATTAAGGAGAGTATGCCAGTTGCTTCAGCAACACCATACAATCCCAATTATTCACACAGATTTCAGGGACCTCAAAACAGATTTGATAAAAAAGGTAACCATAATAGTTATCAAAACCAAGGTAACCAATCATTTCAGGGTTCTTCTTCAAAGAACTGGAGACGACCTGATAGCTCTCGACACAGGGGTGGTCATAATTATAGGAATTTCCGTAGAGGAAGTAATTATAGAAACTATCAGGGTTATCCGTCTTGGAGTCAACAAGATCATAATTACAGAGATACTCATTATAATGAATATGATAATGGTAACCAAGGGTACTATGACTCAAACCCAAATAGGGGTTACAATAGAGGTAACAATAACTACAGAGGTGATAATAACCGAGGTAGATCTCAATACAAAAGACATAAACCACATTTTCAGGCAAACTCTGCACAACAAGAGTCCCATGAAGCCTATAAACAGAGTAAAGATAATAATGATGCTAGTAATATGGCATGTGCCGCTTTTGATTTTGGGAGAGCATCTCAGTGCCCCCAATGCAAAACGTTATTTGAGCCAACCACAGTGACTACTTTAAGCTGTGGCCATCCTCTTCCTGCTCTTCCAGCATCAGTCGCGCATGATGGAAGAGGGTCTCTTGTCTTACATAAGGGTTTAGTGAATAACAATCCAGTCTCTGTGCTATTTGATTCTGGATGCACCACAATTGGTGTTAGGCAGTCACTCGTAGATCCTTCCCGTGCCACTGGACAAGTAGTCAAATGTGTAACATTTGGCGGCACATTAGAGAAATACTCTACCGCTATCATTAGGATTGCTACTCCTTTCTTTACAGGAGATGTACACGCATGTCTTCTTCCGAATCCGATCGCTGACCTCATCATCGGTCGCATTCATGGAGTCAAGGAATGCACTCCGCAACAAATTTCCACGTGGGAAAGGCAAAACATGCAGATTGCTAACGCTGTAGTCACTAGAGCTCAGGCTCTTAATGTGCCTCAAACTTCATCTACTGAAGATAATGAAGTGCATAACCAAGATAATCCCTTGGTAATTTCTCGTGACTCGTTTATAAAACAGCAAGAAGATGATCCCACTCTGAAGAAATTCTTCATTCTTGCAACTAAAGGTGATCCGATAAGGACACAAGTCGTAAATCGTGGATTACAAAGAAGAATGGCGTACTTGTACGTATGGTTCAAGACTCCATTACGTCAAGTCATTCTCAAATCCTGGTTCCCAAGAATTTGAGAGTTAAAATTTTGCAGCACGCTCACGACTCTCAGTGTGCTGGACACATGGGTTTTTCCCGTACTAAGTCAAGAGTCCTTGCGGCTTTCTTTTGGGCATTGGTAAACAAGGACATACGGATTTATTGTCGATCTTGTAAAGTATGTCAGGAAGTTAAATCCAAAGGTACACGGCATGCTGCACCCATTCAGGCGGCGGACATTCCTATTCGGCCGTTTCAAAAAATGGCCATAGACATTATTGGTCCATTTAAGATCAAGTCTGCCAGAGGACATCAGTTTATCTTGACGTGTGTTGATATGTGCACACGTTGGCCAGAGGCGATTCCTCTGAAGAGCATTACTACTGCTGATATTGCAGATGCTCTTTGGCTTATATTTTCTCGTCTGGGGTTCCCCGGAGAGATATTGTCAGACCATGGCACCCAACTAATATCAGATACCATGTCTCAAGTAATGTCTACCCTGCAGATAGATAGATCTTTAAGTAGTATCTACCATCCAATGTCTAATGGTATGGTCGAACGCCTTAATAGAACACTTAAAAAACTTACTGGGGAAGATAACTGAGGATCATCCTCAAGACTGGGACAGAGTTTTACCTGCGGCCCTCTTCGCTTACAGAGAGGTACCCAATGAACATACGGGATTTTCTCCCTTGGAACTCGTCTTTGGCGCGCGTCCGCGTGGCCCTATGTCGTTGCTTCACGATCTCATAACATCTGACAATATTGACGATGACACAAAGTCATCCTACGAATATGTCATCGCGTTGAGACAAAAGATTATCGAAGCATGCAAATTAGCAACTTCTTCTTCTGAATTTGCGAAACAGAAGGCAAGGCAATTTGCCAATAAGAAGAGATGCTTACGACAACTTTGTCCTGGTGACAAAGCATTTGTATTACTACCTTGTAGGGAAAACAGATTACTTATTTCTTGGAAAGGTCCGTACGATTTAATATCGAAAATTTCCGATGTCGACTATATTGTCGATATTGATGGGAAGCATAAAACCTTCCACATCAATATGCTTACTGAATTCCATGAACGTCCGGATTATTTGCAACCCATTTTCCAAGCAACGGACAATTCTCCAGTACCACATGGTCATTACTCATCACTGTCCGTGATACAGGATGAGGAAACAAGTTTTTCAGATGTAAATCTTCCTCTTCCAATGATCCCACTTCATTCCAGTGAATCATGGAAGAACGTTACTGTCTCTCTCCTGATTTGTCTCTAGGAGAACAGCGACAAGTTTCAACTATGTTGCAAACATTTCAGGATGAACTCACTGACATCCCTGGACAAACTAATGTCATTCAACATGACATTGTGCTAACTGACCATACTCCTATTAGGGTTAGACCTTATCCTATACCTATACATTTCCAAGCACAGGTCGAGAAAGAGTTGGATGTGATGATAGATTTGAAAATAATCGAACCATCCACCTCTGCGTATTCTTCGCCGATGGTTATTGTGCGTAAAAAAGACAATAACATACGTCTTTGCGTTGACTATCGAAAATTGAATCAAGTAACGAAGTTCGATGCCGAACCTATGCCTTTACTGGAAGAGCTACTTACTCGACTCTCCAAATCTCATTTTTTTCACTAAACTTGATTTGTCTAAGGGATATTGGCAAGTTCCTTTATCTGAACGCGCCAAACCTCTCACGGCTTTTTCAACACCTAGAGGTTTGTTCCAATGGAATTTTATGCCTTTCGGTCTTATGAACGCACCAGCTACGTTCGTACGCATGATGCGCCGAATCCTATCTTATCGGTCAGATGTCATTGCATATCTAGACGACATCTGTCTTTTCAGCGATACTTGGGAAGATCACTATTCAGGGTTAGATGAATTGCTGTCTACTTTGCGTGAGCACAACCTGACAGCGAAACCCTCTAAAGCCTATATTGGTTTTAGCGAAATTTCTTTCCTAGGCCACCGAGTTGGTCATGGTTTCCTAAAGACAGAGGACCATAATACTAGTAAGATACTTAACATCTCAATCCCTAAGACTAAAAAACAGGTGAGAAGTCTGTTAGGTCTTATTCAATTTTATGCAGATTCATTCAGAATCTATCCTCTATCATGGCACCTCTCTCAACACTTCTAAAGAAAGGTTCGCCTAATGTGGTCCACTGGTCTCAGGAATGCCAATGCTCTCTGGATAAGATTAAAACACTGTTTTCAACACCACCTATTTTAGTGCTACCCACTAAAGATAAGACATTCGTTCTTCGTAGTGACGCTTCATCCACTGGGATTGGAGCGGCACTAATGCAAGAGTACTCTGGAACTCTGCATCCTGTAATGTATATTTCCAGAAAACTTAATGCGGCAGAAAGGAATTATTCGGTTTTAGACCGTGAGCTATTAGCTATGGTTTGGTCGATCCTCAAACTACAGAGATTCCTTCTAGGCGCACATTTCATAGTAGAAACAGACCACAAAGCTCTTACTGCTATACAGAGTAAGAATTTGAAGAGCTCGAGGTCTACTCGATATGCAATTGCTCTTCAACCTTTTCATTTCTCTGTGCGAGCTATTCGGGGATCAGATAATGTGATGGCAGACATTCTGTCAAGATGCCCACATGATTCCACATAACTATTAGGGCTTAGACTTCTTGATATGTCTAGTTCTATAGTAGTTCCTTTTCTATATCATGATAGATACACATTTGTAATTTAATAATATAATGATTGTATCACTACATAGCGGTTCATGTATGTTTATTCACCGCTGTGCTTTGATGATTTTTTCTTCATAAATCATAAATTTAAGATATCTAATACGTAGTGATGATATGAATTTTTTAGGCATTGTGTAATTGCCAGAATTGTATTATACTTTGATGACACCTTCCTGGAAAAATATACTTGTAGAGAAATAATTTCTCTCAGTTTATGAGACACATTCTCACCAGTCGCTCCATAAGTCGACTTAGCCTCATATTAGGCGTTATAGGTATTCCTGATATTTTCATCTGCGCATTATTCATGCGTTGTGAGCCTATTGTACGTTGCTCCTAGATGTATTTCAAAAAAAAAAAAAAATGTTCCATTTTTTTTTCCCCGGGAGGTGTGGTAAGACTGTTACGTGCAGTCTTTGATATCTTACAATATTATACATAGGTAATTTTTTAGTGCTTAAGGGAAAGTCATTATTGAGTTACTTCCCTTGAACTCCGCGGATAAATACATTTTACTGCGATTTATTCGTTGTTTGGGTAATAATAGATTGTTCTTGCTTCAGAATATCTATGGCCTGAATTTATGTGTATTGTTTGTCTGAGTAGGACAAATCTGTCTTATATCTGTATATCTTTACATATCTAAGTCGAACTATATGTTCTGTTGTCTCTAGAGAGGTCAAAGGCTATTCGGCGGATGTGTCGCTTGAGTGGGGGTGATTTGGCTTCGTCCTGATAGGGACTGTGTGTGTTTTGCTATGTCGGCTTGATGCCTTGAAAAAGTGATCTCAGTGGTTTGGGGAAAGTGATAGTCGTCTAGACCTATCGTGTATGCTTTACCCCAGTGTTTATTCATCTTGCCAAGGAATGGCAGTTTCATATTCCCTCTACCAAGGTAATCAAAGATACTCTTATGAACTCTCGATCGAAGCCACCATTGTCGATAATTACGATTTGAATGTTTAAGAGAATATATTTGACTCGATGAAAAAACGACTTCGATTCCTAGCAGCACTATATTCTGTAGAATGCAGTCTATTGTTCATGACCAAATCTACAGAGCAACGAAATGTTGTATGAATGACTAACTTTAGAACAGATTCATTATCTGTATTCAAACGTGAGTGACAGTTCACGAGTGGAGCCATCTTGGAACCAAAAACATGTAGGACTTTCAAGAAGAGAAAAGGGATGCCCGTATTATCGCTTGATCAGTCCAGAGATCACTGCTACACATGAGAACCCATTGTTAGCGGTTCAATATTATTATATGGAAAAATATGTGCTGAACATTATGTTGAAGAATCGTTGCTAAACGAGATTAGGTTTGGAAGTCATCTGAAATATTGTTTACAAGCTGACGTGCTCAGTCAGTGACGTCAGATGATATATGTATGGGCGATACTGAGTGCTTGGCTATTGACAGTCCATTATACCATTATTCTACATGAGTGCCCATGTAACATTGCAAGACCATTTGTCCACTGTACTATGATGTATTATGGCAACCTGTGATTTGTCACTATCTGTGCTGTCGAGTGTGTACGTCCAATTAAACTTTAGAAAAGGTACACAGTCGTTGGTGTCGATGACTTCCGGTCATACATGAGTGTGAGAAGAGAACATTTGTCAACAACACGAACCCTTATCATCATTCGCACATTATACACTCCATCCATGTCTACACCACACTGCGTAGGTCAAGTTGACATTCCATACACTACAGTGGGGCAGGCAACACCATAGGGATCTTGTCAACTGACGATGATAGACGCCTGTCTTCCCGCCTAGGAGTGTTCTGGTGTACTTTATCAACATATATTATATCCAACTAAATATCAACTTTATCAATGTCTTTAGATGCTAATGTTAGTGAAAGCTTCTTAGTGTGACATACATAGAGTAGAAGTGCAATAAATAAAGGTTGCACACGCACATACCTTCTTTTTTTTCAATCTTTATTCGTATTCCGTTTGAATTTACAAAACATGTTCATTTTACATATTTCAATAAAGAAGTTTCAGTGAAAATACAATGAGCAGCTGCTTAGGAAACCCTTTCACTCCCTCGCACCCACTCATTTACAAAAAAAGCTCTTTCTTGTACATTTAAAAAGTTGATACATTGTACATTTTATTGTAATGATAGTAGTGATTAAAGGGAGACGGGGAAAAGGGATCAAGGAACCATACTACCTTGTTCTTGAAATTATGATGCACACTCGTTTTTATAGTGATAACAGGAGAAATAAGGAAGGAAAAAACTGAATAGACAAAACTTCCACTAAAATGTTTCAGTGACGATACAATTAAAACCCTTCTTTCCCGTTTTGCTTTCTAAAGTAACACTGACTTTTACTTTCCGATTCCATTTTATGTCCTCAATCGTGGTCGCCTTGCTTTGTACTGGATGAAAAACAATCCTCCTTTCATTCATTCAGTGGCAGTAAATTAATATGAGACAAACATAAAGGTATGTTATCAGGCACTCGTAGGAAATAAAGAAGTAGAACACTAGACAACAGAAAAACAACAGACATGAGTGGCTTACCCAGGATTCGAACCCTGGACCTTCCGTGCGACAACCCCGCCTAGCTATGCAAGCGAATCACACTATCCTCTGCCATCTACGCATCACCAATCAATGATGCTTCGATGACAGGTCATTAGTGCATTCAGTGACAGATACATACTTATTTATATAAACATTTATGTAAGGCAGTTACGCCGTCAAAAAAAGTTTCGTGTTTCACAAATGTGGAACACTATCGATCATCAGCGGTGTTGTGTCATCGTGCAAAGAAAATTGCAAAACGTCCTGCACTAATGTAAGATATCAGAATAGTTTTTAAATCTTATAATAATTAAATTAATTTAGATAAATATATAAAGAAAAACTTGACAACTATTTACGTTCCTTAAAGTTTACAAACCGTTATAAAGTTTACGTTCTTACAGTAAGATTTATTGTAGATTTAGTTTATTTCAATGTAGTTTAGTAAATTTAATTAATTAAACTATTTTAAAGAAGGGGTGTAATCCTGTCATTCAAAGTGGAATAATCAATTGTATTTATTAAAGGGATATAATTCAAATTGTGTTTTCGTTCTATATCCCTTTGACTTATTTAAAAGGATACATTGTAAATGGCACTCATTGTGTTTCAGCGCTTAAATGTAATGTATGTTCACAACATTTGCCTTAAAATTGTTTTGTTATCAGGCACGGCTGATATTCTTCGCATACTGTAATATAGAAATGTTGTATTTACAATCGAATTACGTGTAGAATATTTATGAATAGTGGTGTGAACACACACAAACACATCAGCAGGACTTAGTCTGGCAATGGATAGGACACACATTTCGGAAACCTGTTCATAGCATTACAAGGTAGTCTTTGTTCTGGAATACCTAGAGCAAGAAGGTCAGGGGTATACCAAAAACACATGGAGATAACTGGGGACAAAGAGTGAAAGTGACAATACGCGGCGTCCCCTATCGATCTTTGTTTCTCTCCGGCAGTATCGGTACATGTGTGGTACTGATTTTTATTATGTGCTTTCAATTGTCGCACTTTTTCTTTCTTTCTTTCTTTCTTTTTCTTCGTTATTTTTTTGCTAAGTAGCAGATATTTGAGTATTGTCATCCTATGTTCAAACTCTGTCACTGTAACAAATAACATATAATTCAAACAATCAATCAATATCCTTTAGCTCCCCAAGGAGCATAGGCCTTCCACGAACACATGCTATGTCCTGCTGATGCGTACCATCAGTTCAAGGTCTTTCCTTGTCATCCTTACCATTTTCATTTCCTTGAACACCTGATCGCTAGCGTAGTGTAGTAACCATTACACCAGCGCGGCTCTCTATGCTCCACTTAAAACTGGTACCACTCTCTTCAAAATGCACTTTAGAAGCACACCTCAATGCAATAGTTAAGTACAATTAAAACCAAAAAATAGTTAAACCTTCCTAAAACGATTCACACTAAACCCGACTTGCACTACGGTATTATTTTATTTCGTGACAGATACGTTCTTATTTATATAAAAATTTATGTAAGGCAAAAAAATTGTCTTGTTCCACTAAGGTGTGGAACACGGTAAAATAACAATAACATGGCATTCTTTTTTTTTTTTTTTTTTTTTTGTAAAGTTTTGCCTCGTTTTGTTAACATAGTCGGTTATATTATTATTATTTTTTTTTTTTTTTTGTTAAAAACAAGAATTAAATTTAAGTGGAATAAAAAATATATAGCACATAATATTTTACATTTAATTATAATATACATGTAATGTATAATGCTCAGTGCACAGAATATACATACATTGTACTGTAAATGTCAATAGTCAAATAAACCCAGATTAATGCAGATTTGGAAAAAACAATACCCAGATACCCAGACGGAAGCCAAAAAAACCCAGATCTAGTAAAAAATACCCAGCTGTGGCAACACTGCTGATCATACAGAAGAGCAAGCGAGGACTGGCAGCCTTAAAAACAATGGCTATTGCGCGCTTGGAAAAGAGACTACTGTACCTCCTGTATCAACAGCTCGTGATATCAGTAATCGAATATGGGCTAAGAATATTCAAACTGTTAGTGTCACAATGTGAACGACTGGAACGCATTCAAAATGAAAGGATGCGACTATTTTTGGGTTGTACGTGTGATACCCTCATTGTGATGATGATAAACATGCTCGGATTGTTGTCGATTAGATCCAGATACGCGATGACCCAGGCAAAAGCCTATATGCACGTAACCACCGACAAAAGACATCTCCTACACGAGAACGTAGCGGACATCAAAGGTGCAAGAATAAAGAAGGGGATGTCATGGATGGCACAGGCAGAGACTACGACTGGTTAGGTGACCAGGGTTGAAAATATATCCAAAGGGGAAGAGTGGAGTAATTCAGGGGAGAACAACTGGATAAACTACCAGCAGGTCATCATTAGCCTTGGCAGAGTATGCAGATCTTGGGGCAATGGCAAAGCAGAGCTGGAGATTAATCAGCTAATAAGTGATCATGCTGGGGATGATGGCGCCATTGTGTACACTGATGAGTCGGTAGTGCATGGTGAGAAATTAGGATGGGGTTTATCTGAGAGAATAAATGGCAGGGTCGTTGCTGAACAGAGTGAAGCCTACGTGACAACAACCTCCAGCATGAGAATGGAGGTAGAGGCAGTTACTGCAACACTGAGATGGCAGTCTGAAACTCCATCAATCAGGGCAGTAATATTGTCAGACTCTCAGGCCATGCTTCGGAAAGGTACGCGACAATGAGAGAGCTAACATAGTGGCCTCGAGAGCACGCGTAGTAGGGACACTAGATGTAGATAAGGGAGAGATACCCAAGGGCAATTAATGATCGCCTACTAGATATGACACTGCAATTGATGAATCAACAAGGCTAAGCCTGTTGGAGTTTGGCATCAAACGTGGGATTGTGAGAGAGAGGATGCATCCGTCGTATGTACAACCAGTATGCTACAGGTACAATAAGCATTCATACTCTTCGGCGTTTGCTGAGGGAGACTGAGCACCTGTGGGTTTGCCCTGAGGTCAATTCTGATTAACTATAACATTGTGAAGCTACAATGAAAGACTTGGGAAAATACACTCTCAGGCGATTCGTATGGGGCGGATGGATGGTAAGAAACTGAAGTAAACATACAAGCATAGCAAACATTATTATAAAAATATATTTTTAATCACATGTATGGCCCATTCGTGCCCGTCAAAGAATTTTAACTTTGATTACTTACGATGTATTTTTTGTTTGTTTTCCAAATTTACAAACCCTGTGCATTTAAAATGGAATACAAGGAGAGTACATTTCATGATACATATAAATACTCAAACTTACACTTTCATTGGCACACAAACACGCAAATACTACTGTATATATTCGTTCACAATACACATTAATACTTGCACCCATATGTTATTAGGATTACTTATTCAATTTCTCAAGTTGAATAGCGCAAAATTAAATTTGGCGTCAATAATTTTTTAATTTTTTTTTTAACTTTAATATGCATTTCTTTTGCTATTTACAAAATCATGTACATTTTACGAAATGAAATACATGGGAAGTACATTTTAAATTACATATAACCTTTCACTCTTCTATTTTTTTTTAAAACTTTTATTCGCACTTCTTTTTCTATTTACAAAATCATGTACATTTTACAAAATGAAATACATGGGAAGTAAATTTTTAAATTACATATAACCTTTCACTCTTCAATTTCAAATTTTTTAAATTTATTAAATTTTCAGTTGTCGCCAAATAAAACGTGAATTTATTATTTTTTTTTTTACATTTCAAAAGGCGTGTATTTATTAACAACAAAAATATAGATGTATACGCATTTACACGCATGTACCTGTTCATACACGTACATGCACATAAGCATGTACATGAAAAATGCACACATATATATATTTGCATGTACAATCATTCACACATATAACACACACATATATGCACACATACACACATGTATACACACATATACAAATATACATACACACACACACACACACACACACACATATATATATATATATATATATATATATATATATATATATATATATATATATATATATATATATATATATATATATATATATACAGTACTTTGCAAAAAAAATGGCAGTTATATTTTCGCAACGCAGCACACTCATAGAAGCAAATAATAATAAAAACTGTATGTCTAGAGGAAGATTGGTATCTCCCCTATCTATTAACAGTTGTTTCAGTACAATATAATGTTGCCTTCTCAGGCAAGGCAAGACTGGATGCGGCGAGGCATACTGCCCACAAGTGTTTGTAGGTAATTGTGAGTCAGACTGTCCCAGTATTTTTCAGCTACCTTCTTCAATTGTTCAACGTCTCTGAGTCCATTCTTTTTTAAATGATTCTTGAGTAGTGCCCAAACGTTTTCAATTGGGTTTAGGTCGGGACTGTTGCTGGGCCACTTCAGCACTATCACATTCTTCTCTTGCAGCCATGCTTTGGTGGTATGAGCTGTATGCTTTGGGTCGTTGTCATGTTGAAATGTGCACCCATCGGGGTACATGACCTGCATAAATGGCAGAAGGTGTCCCTCTAGTATGTCGATGTACCTTTCTTTCGTGTGAATTCCTGTGAAAACACACAGTGGGGTGGCACCTCTTGCTGTCACCCCTCCCCAAAGATGGAATTTCTGGGTATGTTTCGGTCGCTGGTACACAGGCGTTACAGAGTCTTTCGTCCAAATATTTATTTGAGCAGGATAAGACCAAACAGAACATTCATCTGAAAAAATCACATTGTCCCATGACAATTTTTTGTTTTCGTGGCACCAGTTCAAGCGCATCTGTTTGTGAGTCTCTGTGAGCAATGGTGACGAAATTACCCGCTTTTTTGTGTAATTCATCATGTGTAGCTCCCGGTTGACAGTAGCATTAGATACCTCTGTGCTTCCCAACTCGATCATGCGCTGCCGCATGTTTTCTACACTCTTCATTGGCCCAGCCAGAACGATTTGGGCGAGACGCCGATAGTCCTTTGTGTTCAAAATTCTTGGCCTCCCACTACCTTCTTTTCGCTCGATTCCATTACCTGCTTTTAATTTACTCACAACTCTGTAGATAGTCCGCTCAGGAATGTTCAAGGTTTTAGAAATGTTGGAACATGTATGATTTCCTTCATTCTAAAGCTGTGAAATTAACATACACTTTGTCTTTGTATCCATTTTCTGCCACTAGCATTATAACTTGTCGTCTGCTCTATTATCAAGGGACTGTACTCTACGCTAATTTTTTTTTAACTTTTGGTAGTGTTTGCTCACTTAAGTGGAGTGCAAATTTGGGGCAGAACATGCATATTTAATTAAATTTCAGCATATTTAGTTGAGCAATATGACTGCCATTTTTTTTGCAAAGTACTGTATATATATATATATATATGTATATATATATATATATATATATATATATATATATATATATATATATATATATATATATATATATATATATATATATATATATATATATATATATATATATATATATATATATATATATATATGTATGTATATATATATACAGTACTTTGCAAAAAAAATGGCAGTCATATTTTCGCAACGCAGCACACTCATAGAAGCAAATAATAATAAAAACTGTATGTCCAGAGGAAGATTGGTATCTCCCCTATGTATTAACAGTGGTTTCAGTACAATATAATGTTTCCTTCTCCAGCAAGGCAAGCCTGGATGCGGCGCGGCATACTTCCCACAAGTGTTTGTAGGTAATTGTGAGTCAGACTGTCCCAGTATTTTTCAGCTACCTTCTTCAATTGTTCAACGTCTCTGAGTCCACTCTTTTTTAAATGATTCTTGAGTAGTGCCCAAACGTTTTCAATTGGGTTTAGGTCGGGACTGTTGCTGGGCCACTTCAGCACTATCACATTCTTCTCTTGCAGCCATGCTTTGGTGGTATGAGCTGTATGCTTTGGGTCATTGTCATGTTGAAATGTGTACCCATCGGTGTACATGACCTGCATAAATGGCAGAAGGTGTTCCTCTAGTATGTCGATGTACCTTTCTTTCGTGAGAATTCCTGTGAAAACACACAGTGGGGTGGCACCTCTTGCTGACACCCCTCCCCAAAGATGGAATTTCTGGGTATGTTTCGGTCGCTGGTACACAGGCGTTACAGAGTCTTTCATCCAAATATTTATTTGAGCAGGATAAGACCAAACAGAACATTCATCTGAAAAAATCACATTGTCCCATGACCAATTTTGGTGTTCGTGGCACCAGTTCAAGTGCATCTGTTTGTGAGTCTCTGTGAGAAATGGTGACGAAATTACCCGCTTTTTTGTGTAATTCATCCTGTGTAGCTCCCGGTTGACAGTAGCATTAGATACCTCTGGGTTTCCCAACTCGATCATGCGCTGCCGAATGTTTTCTACACTCTTCATTGGCCCAGCCCGAACGATTTGGGCGAGACGCCGATGGTCCTCTGTGTCCAAAATTCTTGACCCCCCACTACCTTCTTTTCGCTCGATTCTATTACCTGCTTTTAATTTACTCTCAACTCTGTAGACAGTCCGTTCAGGAATGTTCAAGGTTTTAGAAATGTTGGTACATGTTTGATTTCCTTCATTCCAAAGCTGTGAAATTAACATACACTTTGACTTTGTATCCATTTTCTGCCACTAGCATTAGAAATTGTCGTCTGCTCTATTATCAGGGGACTTTACTCTACGCTATTTTTTTTTTTACTTTTGGTAGTGTTTGCTCACTTAAGTGGAGTGCAAATTTGGGGGCAGAACATGCATATTTAATTAGATTTCAGCATATTTAGCTGAGCAATATGACTGCCATTTTTTTTGCAAAGTACTGTATATATATATATATATATATATATATATATATATATATATATATATATATATATATATATATATATATATATATATACGTACACTACTAATATATTATCCTAAGACATAATGTTATGGTGTGTGCAATACGTTATGGCCTTTGCCTTTTATGAAAATTACGTTAGCGGAGTTAAGTGCTTTGTTTTCTGTGTGAATATATGTAAAAATAAAGTTGAGAATTAAACTCTTTTCTCGTAGAGGGCTTTATTTCTACAAATCCATACCAGATGTCTATATTCTGCCAAAAGTGTTTGTAAATATACTTCAACGTGTGGAGTCATCTGTGGAATGATGCTGAGCATAACTGCTTTATACAAGTACATATCTACTTCTGCTGTGGTATGTTTTTGTAATGTCTGTTTCAAAGTGTTCAAAGTTTGTGTCATTGTATCGCAAGAAAAGAAAATGTGTTCTTCTGTCTCCATGTCGTTTAGCAGAGCAACGGTGATGACGTCAGAGGTTACAATATGTCCCCCCGAACCACAAGATGCTCCATTTCACTCCAATGAAAGAAGATGAAGAACAACAAAAGAAAACTGAAGGGTCAACTTGATAATAATTGAACTGGTTATGGCGGACTGTCCACAGTAAGAAGTCGACATCGTGAAACAACCCAGAACCGAATAGAACGGGTAAGCCTGTCATTAACGAAGACCGTTAAAGTAAGGGCAGAAGAAGGACATAGGAAATGGTCTGTAGGTCAGTAAATGGTTAATACAGACGCCCAGCAAAGAATCTTGAGAAGGGACTGACCCCCTCCCGAAATGAATGAGGTTTTATAGATGTAAGAACAAGTCAGATCATGTAAGTCAACCTAAACCCTGCATTGTGGCTAAATAAAGAACTATGGATCTTTTTAGAGACTATGTCTTCATTATTGTGACTCCGTTTTGGGGTCTTGATTGTTGCTCTATTGTTTAAATCTGATGACGTGTTGAAATTGACCCCCATTCACCCACCACTGTCACCCACACAAAAGAAAAAGAGAACAAATAAACTCCACTATACGATCACTGGCGACAAGGCCCAAGAAGGTGACAGTTATTTACATTACGCTATGACATCTGGTGGTGATGAGCTGGTTGCCGTTTAAGCAGGATTTGAACCTGCCTGTATTTCTGCGGCCTATTAGTATACTTCGGACCCTGTGACATGTGGTGGTGCTGAACTGGTGCCGTTTACCAGGATTCAAATTACTCTGGGATTCTGCGGATTGAGACAGCTGAAATCTGTGGTGGTGCTGAACTGGTCCCAGTGACCAGGATTCTGATCACGCTGGGATTGTCGCGGATTTCAAAATTTCGCTGAGACACTAATAAAGGAAGTCTGGTCTAATATTCTTACTCTCAAACTGACTTGAGGGATGCAGGTAATCATAAAGGACCGCAAATGACCTGTGACACGTGGATGGTGTGTGTGTCAATCAAGATTCCGAAAGCATAGACGTTGTCTGTCTTCAATCAAGATTCCGAAAGCATAGACGTTGTCTTCAATCAAGATTCCGAGGGCATAGACGTTGTCTTCAATCAAGATTCCGAAAAGCATAGACGTTGTCTTCAATCAAGATTCCGAGAGCATAGACGTTGTCTTCAATCAAGATTCCGAAAGCATAGATGTACCCACACGTATGTCTTCAATCAAGATTGCCACCCGAGAGCTAGACGTTGTCTTCAATCAAGATTCCGAAAGCATAGACGTTGTCTTCAATCAAGATTCCGAGAGCATAGACGTTGTCTTCAATCAAGATTGCGAGAGCTTAGACGGTGTCTTCAATCAAGATTCCGAAAGCATAGACGTTGTCTTCAATCAAGATTCGAGAGCATAGACGTTGTCTTCAATCAAGATTCCGAAAGCATAGACGTTGTCTTCAATCAAGATTCCGAGAGCTAGGACGTTGTCTTCAATCAAGATTCCGAAAAAGCATAGACGTTGTCTTCAATCCAGATTCCGAGAGCATAGACGTTGTCTTCATTCAAGATTCCGAGAGCTTAAGACGTTCGTCTTCAATCAAAGATTCCGAAAGCTTAGACGTTGTCTTCAATCAAGATTCCGAAAGCATATACGTTGTCTTCAATCAAGATTCCGAGAGCTTAGACGTTGTCTTCAATCAAGATTCCGAAAGCATAGATACGTTGTCTTCAATCAAGATTCCGAGAGACAAGCATAGGACGTTGTCTTCAATCAAGATTCTGAAAGCCATCAAGATTCCGGAAACGTTTGGCAGCAAGGCCTAAGTCAAGGACTTACGCCCAGTTAAAAAATAATTAAAGTTTTAAAACTAAATTTATAATAAGTGCAAATAGTTTCCGTCTGTCAGATATTATGTATTTTTTAAATATATATATAGAGAGATTCTGTTCTTGTTAATTAATACCTAGAGAAGCCTTAAGAAGTGGTAGTAAGCGAAAGTTGACTAAATTTAGGAGAGTAAAGGATTGGTTTGGAA
Organism: Oreohelix idahoensis; assembly: GCA_024509875.1. Lineage (NCBI taxonomy): Eukaryota > Metazoa > Mollusca > Gastropoda > Stylommatophora > Oreohelicidae > Oreohelix > Oreohelix idahoensis. The sequence goes on from JAMPIV010011176.1 coordinate 131,783, forward strand.
AATGGCGGAAGGACAAGGATTGGATCCAAATACGTTGGCATTGTTACATGTCACGAATGCTTAGAGAGGTGGAGCATTGAAACCAGGCAGACTGGGGTTGCGACAAAAAATATTGAGACCTATAGAGGAGAAGCAGGAGGTTGTAAAAAAGTGGATCGCCAAAATAGAGCGGTTTACGCCTTACTCCATAGGGGCAGGTGAGGAGGGAAAAGAAGCGATTGGCCTTTTTTAACTAGTGATGATCTAGTAAATGATTTTTTGAGGAGAAGGTTTGAAGAAGAGCCACATGAAACTTGGGAAGAGCTGAAAGAGGAGTTTGTTAAACAGTTACGGAGAGTCTGCGGATCAACATTACCTATGGGGATTACTTAGAAGAGTGAGACAGGAAGCAGGAGAATCAATCCAGCTGTTCAGCGACAGATTGAAAAATCTGGCAGAAGAAGTTTTTAGGGAACAAGATATACGGAGTCCAGATATCGAGGGACAGTTGGTTGGAATTTTTAGTGATGCAGTATACATGGACGGAAAGAGACTACTGCTACTAAGAAAAAGTCCAAGGACTTTGAATGATGCTAGCCGTATAGCATTGGCAGAAGAAGATTTGTTGAAGAGGTTTCCAGTTAAGATCAGGGAGCAACCACGAAGAAAAGGAATTGGAAAGAAAAAATGAAGTTCGATGGACTGGGACAGACAGTTAGAGATAGACCAAGAGAAAGAAATTATCTTGGGTATCAGGAGCAAGCAGGATAGAAGTGACAATGGCAGAGAAAACCGGAGGGGAATTATACAGATAGCAGAGGAGAAAACGATGTTATTTGTGTAATGCCAAGGGACATTGTGGCAGCTGTGTGTAAAAAGCGAAAAATGGAGAGTCATTAACGGACGACGAACGAGTGGAAAGAAGATAGAAATTATAGGCATACAAGTGAGAGAGAGATGCTTCCGTGGGGTTTAGACAACCACAAAGAGGCATTTGAATACAACCGTGTGAAAAACATAGTGGATGAAGAGTTACAACCATAGGTCCA
>JAMPIV010011177.1:0-22500 GCA_024509875.1 Oreohelix idahoensis
AGAACGTAGGACTGATGAAAAGGCAGAGGAAAACATTACATCTTCATACCAATATGTGAATGAGCTGACCACTCGTTTAAAAACTGGCTGGAAACTTGCCAATGAAAATTTGAAACAAGCCAGGAAGAAACATGCTGCCTATTATAACAGGAAGGCGAAAGACAGAGATTTTGGCTGTGGGAGAGAAGGTACTGCTTCTTCTCCCCGGGAGTCAGAATAAGTTACAGATTGGATGGCAAGGTCCATATACAGTTTTAGAGAAGGTGTCTAGAACAAATTATAAGATAGATAAGAAGGGGAAAGAAAAAATCTATCATGTGAATCTCCTGAAGAAATATTTAGAAAGAGAACATCAGGAAGAGACACACTTGTTGACCTTGTCCATCGCCATGGAGATGAAAAAGGAACCACTTTCATCATTTGAATATCCATTACACCCCTGTGAGACAGCAGCACAGGTGAAAATCAGTACACATTTAACAAAAACTCAGAAAGAGAGAGTGCAACAGGTTCTAAATAATCATGCAGAGGTGTTAACAGACCGACCAGGGCATACAAACCTATTGGAATATGATATGAAACTGATAGACCCCACACCTGTCTGTATGAAACCATATTCGATTCCGTTTGCTAAGGAGAAAGCTTTGAAGGAAGAGATAGACTATCTGTTGAAGGAAGGAATTATTTCACACAGTGAATCCTCATATAGTTCCGGTGTTGTACTCTTAAGGAAGCCCTCTGGAGAACATAGACTCTGTATAGATTACAGGAGACTGAATGCTATTACAGAAGGACAGGTGGATCCATTGCCGGATACAAATCAGCTATTTGCCAGACTAAATAAAGCTAAATATTTCTCAAAAGTGGATCTGAGTAAAGGATACTATCAGATTCCAGTAAAGCCTGAGGTTAGACCATACCTAGCTTTTAGTACCTCAGAAGGACACTATGAGTTTAATAGATTGCCATTTGGATTGAAGAATGCGCCTAGTGTCTTCTCTAGAATGATGAGAAAATTATTGGACCCTCTGAATAATCCATGTATAACAAATTTCATGGATGATATCCTTATAGCAACAGAAACATTTGAGGAACACATTGACTCTCTGAAGATGCTGTTTGATCGACTTAGGGAAGCAAATTTAACAGCCCGACCAACCAAATGTTGCGTTGGATGTAAAGAATTGGAATTTTTGGGATACACAGTTTATCAGGGAAACATGACCCCCGACCCAAAGAATTTAGAGAAACTAAAGAAAGCCCCGAGACCACAAACCAAGAAGGACGTGAGATCCTTTGTCTCATTATGTGGTTTCTACCAGAAGTATATCAAGAACTTTAATTCCATATGTGCACCGTTAACTGATTTGACACGTAAAGGACATCCAGATCGCATTACATGGACACCACAATGTGAAATGGCTTACCAAGAATTGAAGGAAAAGCTCACAAGTAAACCTATTTTGAAATTACCTGACTTAAGTCAAGAATTCACAGTAAGGACGGATGCCAGTAATATTGGGTTAGGTGCAACTCTACTACAGAAATCAGATGCATTGGATGGGGAATTAAGCCCAGTGGCATATGATAGCAGAAAATTGAATAAAGCTGAAATCAACTACTCAACTAGCGAAAAAGAATGTCTTGCAGTAATATGGGCAATAAAGAAATTCAATATTTATCTGTATGGGAAGGCATTTAAGTTGCAAACGGATCACAAACCTTTATCGTTTCTAGCCCAGGCTAGGCATGAGAACTCTAGGTTACTCCGATGGTCCTTACTTTTGGCTCCCTATAATTTTAGCATTGAGTATATATCTGGAAAAACAAATTTGGGAGCGGATTTTTTAAGCCGCCATCCGTGTGATGAGAATCACCGTAAACCCCAGAAATAATAATAATAAATTTCTCTATGTGTATATAGAATAAAGGACTGACATATAATGTCTGTTTTAAGAGGGGAGATGTCGTGAATTATTCTAATCCCCATATATAAATTAAAACGTAAATGCAAAGCCTAACAAATAAATTTAATAAAAGGAAAGAAGAATGGTAAAGAACAGTGCTGTCACAATGACTGTACTCGAAATCCCCCTTGTTTTCTACTTCGTCTGCAAATTGTAACGCTTTCACGTTGATAGTAAAAGCCTACTGTATTATTACCCGCTTTCTTCAATGAAACGTGTACTGTATTTCTTGGAAAAACCTTGAGATACGCAAGCTGATCAATGACCTAAATTTAATATTTCATTCATTCCATTTTATACACGGCGTAACTAAAAGACAGATGGACTAAAGGATAGAGAGAAGGGAGAGCAGAAAGCAGGGACACCTGCAACACTAAACACGCGTCGCGCGATACACAATTGCTGCCATCACGCGTGTAAGGCCACATGCACTAACTTTATTTCAAATCGACAGTGATAAAATTCACTACCCATACCAGAGTTAGGTTTTAAAATCCTGAAAAACGCTTATTGGGAATTATGACATTATACCGGTTTACGTTTGAAAACATGACAGTACCCAGACACCACATGGGGATTGAAGTGAACAGGAGGTGGTAGAAAATGCACATTTTGAACGCAGCCACCTAGCTCCCTTAGATTGAGATATTTGGATTCCTTAGGGTTTGCTGACAAAGAATATGTAAAACGTTACGCAAATAGTCTAGGAATTACCAAGTTATGGCCAAAATAAAATAGTGGGGGTGCCTGACAGCATGAAATCATTTCTGCTCATAAAATTTTTTTTTATAACGTGTTTGAAAAAACATTACGTTACGGAAATAGCCTACCATGTTAACTCCTATGTGATTGGAGCGCAACAAATGAAAGACTAAACACGATTGGTCGGACTATAAATACTATCTTGTGTTGTCAGGGGAAACGTGAGAAAGGAATACTTTTTTGAAAAGATGTGTAGACGTGGTGTGATTGGGTAGAGCTGCGAATATACTCAATTCAGAGCGTCTGTTCATTGCCACATCTTGTAATAAACCTACTAAGAAGCAGTGCGTTGAGCACCAGTGTATATTTTTTATAAAATAAAGCCTGGGACATCGGCAGATCGGAGTTGTGCTATATTCATTGCCAGTCAACGAAACTGTTTATTATTTCCATGAATTGTGGTAAGCTTGAAAGATTCAATATCTTTTAATGAAAATTGAATGTAAATTGATAATTTATGTCTGTATATATGTGTGGTTCAGTAGCGAACATGATGTAAAGCCTATAGTGCTCCAGCCTGAACAGAAGGTGTCGGAGGAAAGTAAAACTGCATGGAATGGCCAAACAGTACACTGACACCTAGATTATTAACTAGAAAGAAATAATGCTGGAATTGCAGAGGCGTAGTAACCATTAGGGAGGGAAATACTGGTATAAAGTATTTCAGATGAAGCTGACAGTTGGCCTAACGCTCTGAACTCAATGTTTGTGATGTATTGTGCTCAGTGTAGAAATGGAGTATAAATTAGTTCTGACGTAGAAGGTACAACCTTCTTGTTTCAGGGACCGTGGTCTTAAAGTTATTGAGCAGCACCTGGTCAGAGCTTTGCTGAAGCCAGAGGTGGACAGCATACTCCTTGGTCCATATAGCAACCAGTGGGGTGGCTCCAGAACTCATTTACGTAATCGAGCAGAGGAGTCTTTTACTGCAGTCATCACGCAAGATAAGAGAGTGTGGCCATGGAGCTCAACATTATGTACCCCCATCTTAAAATGACATTATAAACTAAAATTAAGAGGGGAATTTATTTGTTTTAATACCAGGAACTGAGAACATCTCCAATACTAGTTCCAATAGAAACAAACTATTGAAGTCATGATGACAAATACCAACAGAGCTTGAACAAAACAAAACCAGTATTACCTCATATTACCACTACACAACTGACACACATAGGATACCATTAATAATATATGTCACTATAAGAATCATAATAATAAATTCTGTACATATAACTTGTAATTAAAATTGATTGTGATTCCTGGTTCCCTTTGTATTTGAATCAGGACTCATGTACATTCATGACAGCACTGAATACATATTGTTATTTGAAAAGTTATCAGTGACTCCTTTAAGATATCCTCTTAGAGTGTTTTATGTATGTGAGTGTCACAGTGTTGTCAAGTGTGGTGGAATAAATTAAATTGTTTATCTGTCTGTTGTTGTTATGACTTACACTTCATCATACACATACCCTAGACATATAACGTAGTCATCACACTATTCCAGAATAATTCTGACTGAGGTATACATATGTGGCAGTAAGTAAGGTTATCTATAATACACTACTCTTATTAGATATAGATACCTTCACAGCTGATCTCAGTCAGTACAATAAGTCCCCTATAAATATTTATAACATCCCACTTTACCACAACGTCTCATGCAACACGTATGAGGTAATCAGATAGGTTGTCAACCGTCTTCAAGACCCGTCTGATGTTGGTGTCTAGCGTCGACTGCTGGCAACTTGAACCACAAACTTGTACCAGGAAAACAAATGCATCTTTGGAGCGTTGGCTCCTTGATATGAGCATCAGGTGCACTCCACTTCCATCCACCACTTCCATCTCCCACAGAATATTATACCCTTCCTGAGTGTTAAGTTTAACCCCAGTGAGTCGGATGAAGGTAGTTTTGCATAGCGGAAGACCACAATTGCTATATATATATATATATATATATATATGAACTTTAGTAAAGTGCTTGTAAAATAACTATGCACACCGTGATATCATCATCAACTCCCTGCTCTCTATGGAGTCTGAAGCCACCTCTCTGCTGTTAGTTCTTAATAAAGAAACCCGCACGAAGCAGTGGCCGTCTCTTGCAGTGGGGGTTTATGTGTAAAGTTATTTACAGTGATGAGGTTGCCAGCCTCACATGCCACCGCACACCCACAAGCAAATTATACCTGTCAAAATGCAAAATATGAAATAATAACAAATACATAATACAAGCTACCCCGAGTTTTTCGGGCGAATTGAACACAGCTTGTTTTGCACGGGAACTGTCCGAATATTGTCGAGCAACTGATTTAAGATACTGTCTCTTCAGGTGTCTAACTTGTAGCACTTGAACTAGGATACTAGAACTTAAGTCACAAAATGATTTCTGCAGAGTTACTCTCTCTAATCATAGAATTCACGTCAGGTCCTCTGGCCTGTCCTGTATGCCTATGATTTCTCCTTCAAGAAATTTGAAGTCAGTGAATTAGGCTTACAAGGCGTTAGGTTATAACAAACATTTTCGCTCACACACCCATATTGTTTCGTGGACGAGAAGTCCAGTCAAGTGCAGTTTATCATTTCATCTCAAATGCCAAACCAATTGTAAATAACTTGCTGATTTTGGTAGGGGTTTATCTCTTACCTGCATCTCTCATGTAGAACATTGTACATGACACAAAATACTGTTTTCAAACTCCATTACCTTATACGGTCTTGCTACTTCCGTGAGTATTTATCCTGTTTACAACTCACTACTTCATAGATCTATTACTGATAATCTGTTTTTAATATTGCACTTTCTTGCAATTATTGATCCCAACAAGGTCTGGGAGGAAGCGATTAGGTATCATTGTGTGCTCCAAAAATCACATTTGTTATCTTACTGTCCGTGACTTAATCTTTAACCAGATTGTCCCCGACCGCGTTTCTGGGCACTGCATATGTGCTAACTGCCGCCTTATCTCCAAATAACGTATGACCATTAATATTTGACCACTGTGAACAAACTTTTTGTGTATCTTCCCAGACAAGAAGTCTGAATTAACAATAGAGAGGTCGCTCAGTGTAGACGTTTACTCTGTCTAGAGCTAGCGATAAGACACATGTCAATGTGGCAACTTCTTCTTCTTCTTCTTCTTCTTCTTCTTCTGCGTTCGGTTTGTAGTCATGCTAAATCTGCAGGCCTGTCGCCAGGACGAAGTCCACAGTCTTTTCCAGGTCGGCGCGGCAGCCCCATAGCTTCTGCTGGAGCTCATCACCTTTTGGCCAGGTCGCACGTCGCAATTTATCATGGGTTGGACAGTTCTGGAGAATGTGTTCTGGAGTATTGAGCCACTGTAAGATAGTGGGTTGGTTGGTCAGTTGCCCTACTTTGCCTTCCCCCGACCATTTGGTTGGCAAAGGCACCGGTTGCTTGGGTGGGCCCTTTCGAGGCTAGGGGCCCGGCTCCGCTCCGCTCCTCCCCGGTTGTAGCTGATAGGAGCGACGCCATGACGTAAGTCGAGATTGTCGCATGACTCCATACCGCAAAAGCGTGTGTGTCCTAATTTTTCCCGGTGTCTGCGCCGTAGCTGACACACTCCGTCTTCGGCAGGCCGGGTTGTGTTTGTTGTTCAGGGTTGTCTCCCATAGCCTTTCCATCTCCCGGTGGTAGCTGCAAGGCAGCAGTTGGTTTGTTTACCGAGGTTTACCTTCCCCGTGGCTAGAGCTTATAGCGGCTCTTAATCGCTTGATGCACCCGTCATAGGACATATGGGGGATTTCAGTGGAGGTATCAGTGCCACCTGTTACCCCTCCCCGTCCTGCTGGGAGGACATCGCCGTTTGGTCCGCGACTGCTTATTCGTCCAGCAATGCTGACTTAATTCGCAGCTGACACACCATATCTGGAGGTCGTTCCACTATCCGCCACCCGTGGACGCGCCTGGTTGGGGTAGGTCGCCCCTTTGCCAGGTGGCAACTTCTCTCTGCACAAACAGAATTGAATGTGGTATTAGAAATATAGAACAAGATCTGATAAGAAAACCTTGGACTTTGAAATCTTAAACAATAAATATTGGAAGAATTAGCACGTAAAAAGAGTGATAGCTAATTCTGCAGGAGCGCAGAGACAGAACAGCAAAATAAAAGAACGTATTTCGTGACAATAGGTTTAAAGAAAGCGGTGGTCAGCCTGAGGTTGTAGGAATCTCCAAAGAGTTTGTCCAGAAGTGGTAATAGTGACGGTCAAATTGGCTTTCTCTTTTTCTTTATGTTGAGCACTTGTGCAGCAGATGTTCAGCTGTCATTTTATCTAAATTTTGGGTCAGCACTGAGAAAGTTTAGTGCAACAGTTACTTATGAGCTAATTCACAAATAGTAGAGTCCGATGGTAGAGTGGTTAGAGCGCTGGCCTTTAGCAGCAAACGTGTCAGGTTCGTCACGCTCCAGCCCACTCTGCTGTAAATGGGAACGTGACTCTGCTCTTGAGTTAGGGCAAGCATAAGCATTTAGGAAGGAAACTGGTCGCCCCACCTTTCGAAGCTGGACCTAGTATAGTTAGGTCTCTTACACTTCACTCTCGAAAGGCAGCATCTCTATGGGATTGCCTTTTCCTTTTGTAGAGTACTGTAAGGGCGTCGAGTAGCAGAGTGGTTGAGGCGCTTGCGTCTTGAGGCAAAGTTAGAGGGTTCAAAACCTGCTAGCGTCAATCTGAAGTATACCCAGCTGTAAATGGATACCTTATTCTACTCTTGAATTAGTGAAGGCAACGGCAGCGAGAATGGAAGTTGGTCACACCAACTCATAAAAGTTGAGACCTAGTGTAGTGAAAACTCAACTGCAATGGGGCTATTTTAAGAGACTATTAAAAAGGTAAAGATAATCCCATAGCAGATACTGCCGTAGGGGAGTGAGGTGTTAACAGCTTTCACTAGACTAGGTCCCCGACAGGTGGCATGACCTGTTCCCGTTCTTGCTGACTTTTCTTTCCCTAAATCAAGAGCAAAGTCAGGTCATTGAAAACTACTCAGCTGAAGACCTTAAAAATCAGAAAGAATAGGTGAAGAATAAAAGTGAGGAGAGAAAGATACAAGACGACAGAGAAATTGAGGAGAAAAGAGAGAGAGAGAGGGAGAGAGAGAGAAAGAATAGCTAAAGAATAAAGTCTGTAAAGTGAAGAGAGAAAGATACAAAACGAGAGAGAAATTGAGGAGAAAGAGAGCAAGAGAGAGAAAGAGAGAAGATAGATAGATAGATAGATAGATAGATAGATAGATAGATAGATAGATAGATAGATAGATAGATAGATAGATAGATAGATAGAGAGAGAGTGAGAGAGAGAGAGAGAGATAGAGAGAGAGAGCTGAAAAAGGAATGAGAAACTCAGGGGAAGAGAGAGAAGTAGAGAGAGCGAGATAGAAAAAAGACAGAAATTCACGAACAGTGACAGCTGTTTATATTATATAGAAACTTGGCTGCTGTATCCGATGCGAGATGCATAGATGGAAACGGTGAAAGTATGACTAAGTACCACAACTACCCAAGATAATCTCACTGAAATGTGGCTCGAGGAAAATCTGCGGAAAATGTAAGTATAAGTTCCGTAGGAAGAAAATAGAGTGAGAACCACTGGCAGATAAATTAATAGGGATACTGGAAATTAACTGTCTCTTATCAGGTTGAGAACCTCTGAGTAGACTAAGACTTTTCCCGAAGGTATTGAATTATTAGAAAGAGCCCCTATTAATTAAATACAAATATGACATAATCGTGCAGTATTAGAAATCACTAACACCAAAGAAAAGTCAGCAAAACTAATCTTGATTTGAGAAAATTACAATGAAACTTTACTGACGAAGTAGCATAGTGGTTAGTGCACTGGCTTCCTAGCGCAGTGATCTATGGTTTGATCTCCAGATGAGGTGGGATTTTTTTAGGCCACAAACGGCTCCTGGGTCGACTCAGCCCCAAATGGGTACCAGAGCAACTCTGGGAAGGTTAAGGCGGCCGGCGTGATGCTGACCACATCACCCCTAGTGTGCCGATGGTCAAGAAAATATGGGCCTAACACCATATTCCCAATATGCCTCAATGGGCGTGTAACGGGATCCTTTACCTTTTTTTTTTTTTTTTACTGACGAAAATAAAAAAATTGTCATATGTATAGAATATGTATCAGGGACCCAAAGATGCAGCAATAGAGAATGCAGTTAGCGACCCATAGCTTGACTGCTTGCGTCAGGTTCAGCGAACCAGAGCTGACCAAGACCCTACTCCACCTCCATGTGGTGGTCCTGGAAACAGGCTGCATCACTGTAATCTGGCTGAGAGAGTAGGGATCGAAGAGGGAAGGCAAACCCGGTCCCAAAAAATGCAGTGCTGAAGTCGGATGTGTCGGCCGAAAGACGCAGATATCGCAAGGTCCGGTGTAAACAGACACAACGCAACCAACGTCCTTTTCAGGACGAACGAGGAAAAAGAATATGTATCAATCAAATATGTATAGAATTTACGATAATCAAAAATGCCTAAAGTGCAATAGTGTCTATAAAGGAACTGACAATTTGTCACAGGACTTATAGAATTTCACTTGAGTTTAGTAAACAAAAACTATTTATATCTCAGCATTAGGACTTTGAAGAAGTTGATTTCAATTGCGTTTACAAAACTATTGATAATTCATCATTAAGGACATTTCTGAAGTTCAATTGAATGTAGTGTTTGGTTCTTAGTGGTGTAACTTACCTGTACCTATGACTGCAATCCCGGTCACTCCCTGATTTCTCCAGGTGTAAGAAAAGGGTGGTGAGTTAGGTGCAGATCTTTCTCAGAGGTTTGAAGTTCTCTTTCCCTGATCCAGGTTTCTCGTCATCGATAAATACAGAAGCTCCTGGTGTAGACTATCCTAAAGAACTGGAGAAGATACTAATGACTTCGGTAATCCTCCATTTGGGAAAGATTAGTTATCAAGTCTTTGTGTCGCCCTTCCGTCAGAATTCACAATACAGACCAATATGTGTCTTTTGAAGTGTTGGCTCTACAGTTTATACACGCGAGACAACCAATTTGTACGCCATAAGTGTTTTTACCATCTTGCTTAAGTTCATAAATCAGATACAGTAGAACTCCATTTATCCGAACTCCAATTATCCGAACATCCAATTATCCGAACATTTTTTCCAGAAAAAAAAAAAAAAAAACCAGGCGCCACCAGTCACGTTAGACTACAGTTCTGAATCTTTTGATGCGGCAAGCTTCAAATGTGTGCGAACAATTTGTAGACAATGACATGGGCTAATGGACGGTCGCTTACGTACAGGAAGTCAGTTAGATCATAAAGTCAGTTAATATCTGGTTTACCAATCTAGTGTACGTGTGCGTTCTAGGCAGAACACTGGCTAAACAGACAGTTCAACTTAAAATAATTGTGTCTGCTGCTACAGCAGAATAATTTTGGTGTACACGTATTTCTCTGTGCGATCTGGCATCTTCCAGTAGGCCTAAAGCATATAAAAGGAACCGCAATGTTTTGTCAATTGAAACGAAAACAGAAATTATCAAGAGACTAGGAAAAGGTGAAACTGTGTCTTCATTTGCGAGGATTTTCAATGTTGGGAAAGCTACCGTCTCTGACATCAAAAGTATCAAGGATAAAATTATGAGTTTTGCATCGAAATTGGATAGTGAAAATGGGTCGAAGAAACATAAAACCATGAGAAATGCGAAAGATTTGAAATTGGAAGAGGCTTTGTATATATGGTTTGTGCAAAGAAGAAGCAAAGGGGAACCTATCTCTGGCTCTCTATTGTGTGAAAAGGCACTTCAGTTCAACAATCAACTTGACGGTCCTCCTGACTTTAAGGCTAGCCAGGGATGGTTAAGAAACTTTAAATCTCGTCATGGCATACGAGAATTGGAGATTCAAGGGGAATCTTTATCTAGCGATGCAACTGCCGCTGAAAATTTTAAAGAAACATTCTTGGCTTTTTTGGAAGAAGAAGGTTATTTACTCGATGATGTGTATAATGCCGATGAGACTGGCTTATACTGGAAATCATTGCCTCAAAAATCACTTGCATCTCAGCGCGAAGCAGCTGCCCCTGGGTTTAAAAAGTGCAAAGAGAGAGTAACAATTTTGGTAGCCGCGAATGCCAGTGGAAGTCATCGTTTACCGGTGCTAATGATCGGCAAAGCCAAAAAACCACGTATTTAAAGAATGTGACATGTCTCCCATTGTGCTACAAAGCACAGAAGAGTGCTTGGATGAATAGTGAAATATTTCTTGATTGGTATACAAATCAGTTCATCCCAAATGTGAAGAGGTTGAAAGAACAAGAAAAGAAAACTGGAAAAGTAATTTTTCTACTGGACAATGCACCATCTCACCCAGAGACGGATACATTGAATGCAGTTGATGCAAATTTTAAAGTAATTTTTCTGCCTCCCAATGTAACAGCACTGATTCAACCAATGGATCAGGGTGTTATAGCAAAGCTTAAAAAGATGTACAAGAAGGAAGTCCTGCGTCGTTTATTGTTGGCTGAAGATGAAGAAAGTGTGGTGGCGTTTTCCAAAAAGCTTAATCTCAAAGACTGCTGCTATATGTTAGCTGATGCTTGGACCACCCTGTCACAAGATAATCTCAACAAGGCTTGGAATAGATTGCTTGGGAAAAAAGGAGGAAATGAAACTACTGCAGTGGACACAAATGATGATTGTATAAATGAAGTTGTGGAACTGTTTCAAGCAATGCCCGGATTTTCGCACTGTGACAAAGATGATGCACACATGTGGCTAGAAGATGATAATGATTCTGGTTTTCAGTTTTTGAATGACGAAGAAATTTTGTCTTTTGTGCAAGAAGAAAACCAAATACATGTAGTGACCGATGATGAAGACTCCTCAGAAGTACATGATGTACTTGTAAATTATGAAGATAACCCAAAACGTCGACCAAGTCCTGAAGAGGCCTTTATAGCACTAGAAACAGCGATGGCTTGGTACGAGCAAGAAGATGACAGCTGTCCTACACAGCTTCTGCTGTTGAAGAGAATGCGGGACTTAGCAGCCAAAAGCAGACTATCCAGTTTGGTGCAAAAGAGGATTCCTCATTATTTTAAATAGTGGGCTACATCTGTGCAAGTACATGTATACGTAAGTTGCGCCTGGTTTTGAATCGTTTGTAATGTTATTTTGAAAACATTTCTCTTTCTTAACAAAAATAATTAATACAAGTAGTACATGCACTGCAGTGTAATGAAAGATTTTGGTGATACAGTGATCTAATACAGTGTGGGTATTATTATTACAGTACAAGTAAATATGTTTTATAGTGTATTTTCCTTGTGATTGTTAATTATTTTTAGAAATATGTGTACATGTACTCGATATATCATGTAATCCAATTATCCGAACATTTGATTATCCGAACGATGCTCGGTCCCATGGGGTTCGGATAAATGGAGTTCTACTGTATATCATAAAAACATCTTCTGCATCCACAGTTAGCCACCTGTGGTGAAGTGGGATGTTATAAATATTTATAGGGGACTTAGTGTACTGACTGAGATCAGCTGTGAAGGTATCTATATCTATTAAGAGTAGTGTATTATAGATAACCTTACTTGCTACCACATATCTATATATCTCAGTCAGAATTATTCTGGAATAGTGTGATGACTACGTTATGTGTCTAGGGTATGTGTATGATGAAGTGTAAGTCACAACAACAGACAGATAAACAATTTAATTTAATCCACTACTCTTGACAACACTGTGACACTCACATACATATAACACTCTATGAGAATATCTTAAGGAGTCACTGATAACTTTTCAAATAACAATATGTATTCATTTTTGTCATAAAGGTATATGTGTCCTGATTCAAATACAAAGGAACCAGGAATCACAATCAATTTTAATTACAAGTATATGTACAGACTTTATCAATATGAATATTGTAGTGACATATATTATTAAAAATATCATATGTGTGTCAGTTGTGTAGTAGTAATATGAGGTAATACTGGTTTTGTTTTGTTCAAGCTCTGTTGGTATTTGTCATCATGACTTCAATAGTTTGTCTTTTGGGACTAGTATTGGAGATGTTCTCAGTTCCTGATATTAAGACAATTAAATTCCCCTCTGAATGTTATTTTTACAAAGTCATTTCAAGATGAGGGGACATAATGTTGAGCTCAGCTGGCCAAATCAGCTTATCTTGCGTGATGGCGGCAGGAAAGGACTCCTCTGCTCGAATTCTCCCCTGGGCTCTGGAGACCCCTCACTGATAGCTAAAAAGACCAAGGAGTATGCTGTCCGACTCTGGATTCAGCAAAGCTCTGACCAGGTGCTGCTCAGTACCATCAAGACCACGGTCCCTGTAAACAAGAAGGATGTACCTTCTACTTCATAACTAACTTATACTCTCTTTTTACACTGATCACAATACATCACAAACATTGAGTTCAGAGCGTTAGGCCAACTGTCAGCTTCATCTGAAATACTTTATACCAGTATTTATCTCCTTAATGGTTACCACGCCTCTGCACTTCCAGCATTATTTCTTTCTAGTCAATCATCCAGGTGTCAGTGTACTATTTGGCCATTCCATGCCGTTTTACTTCCCTCCGACACCCTCTGTTCAGGCTGGAGCATTATAGGCTTTATCTCCTGTTTGCCACTGAACTACACATATATATACAGGCATAAATTAACAATTTACATTCAATTTTCATTAAAAGATACTGAATGGTTCAAGCTTACCACAATTCATAGAATAAACACAGATACGTTGATTAGCAATGAATTCTGGCACATTTACTGGCACAAATTCCCATCTGCTTATGTTCCAGGCTTTTATTTATCAAAACATGAGCTGGCTTCAACGCACTGTTGCTTTATCAAGCTTATTTAAACAAGTGGTTTCGAACTAACGCTCCTAAGTGATTATATCAGCGAGTCTGGCCAATCGAGCCATGTTTCGACAAGTGTTTGAAAAAATGTTACCTTCCTACGTCTCCCTAACAACCAAGATAGTATTTATAGCCCGACCAATCGTGGTTAGTCTTTCATTTGTTGCGCTCCAATCAATTTGGAGTTTACATGGTAGGCTATTTCTGTAACGTAAGGTTTTTTCAAACACGTTATAAAAAAATTTTATGAGCAGAAATGATTCCATGTTGTCAGGCATCCCCACTATTTTATTTTGGTTATAATTTATTAATTCCTGGACTATTTGCGTAACGTTTTACATATTCTTTGTCAGCAAGCCCTAAGGAACCCAAATATCCAAATTTAAAAGAGCTACGTGGCTGCGTTCAAAATATGCAATTCCTTCTACCTCCTGTTTCGAAGATGTGCTGTCTGGGTACTGTAATGTTTTCAAACGTAAACCCATCTATTGTTATCTTTCCTAATAAGCGTTTTTTTATGATTTTAAAACCTAACTCTGGGAAGGGTAGTGAATTTATCACTGTCCGTCCGAAAAAGTTAGTGCTTGTAGCCTAACACGCGTGATAGTAGTAATTGTGTATCGCGTTACGCTTGTTGGGGGTGGCATTAATAGCGAGACGCGTGTTTAATGTTCGGCTTTCTGCCTCTCCCTTCTCGCTATCCTTTAGTCCATCTGTCTTTTGTTTTTGGTAACATAGTGTAGAAAAAGACATGAATGGAATTTAAAATTTAGGTCAACTTGCATATTTCAAGGTTTTTCTTAGAAAGGCAGCACATTTTATTGTGTGTTTGGGAAACGCGTGTATGTTGCAGAAGGCCTTAATATCAACGTGAAAGCGTTACAATTTGCCGACGAAGTAGAAAAGAAGGGGGATTTCGAGTACTGTCATTGTGACAGCACTGTTCTGTACCATTCTTCTTCCTTTATTTATTATATGTATTTATTAGGCTTTATATTTACTTGATAATTTATATATGTGGATTAGAATATTCCACGACATCTCCCCTCTTAAAACAGACATTATATGTCAGTCCTTTATTCTATATACACATAGAGAAATTTATTATTATTTCTGGGGTTTACGGTGATTCTCATCACACGGATGGCGGCTTAAAAAATCCGCTCCCAAATTTGTTTTTCCAGATATATACTCAATGCTAAAATTATATGGAGCCAGAAGTAAAGACCATCGGAGTAACCTAGAGTTCTCATGCTTAGCCTGTGCTAGAAACGATAAAGGTTTGTGGTCTGTTTGCAACTTAAATGCCTTCCCATATAGATAAATATTGAATTTCTTTATCGCCCATATTACTGCAAGACATTCTTTTTCGCTAGTTGAGTAGTTGATTTCAGCTTTATTCAACTTTCTGCTAGCATATGCCACTGGGCTTAATTCCCCATCCAATGCATCTGATTTCTGTAGTAGAGTTGCACCTAACCCAATATTACTTGCATCCGTCCTTACTATAAATTCTTGACTTAAGTCAGGTAATTTCAAAATGGGTTTACTTGTGAGCTTTTCCTTCAATTCTTGGTAAGTCATTTCACATTGTGGTGTCCATGTAATGCGATCTGGATGTCCTTTACGTGTCAATTCAGTTAACGGTGCACATATGGAATTAAAGTTTTTGATATACTTCTGGTAGAAACCACATAATGAGACAAAGGATCTCACGTCCTTCTTGGTTTGTGGTCTCGGGGCTTTCTGTAGTTTCTCTAAATTCTTTGGGTCAGGGGTCATGTTTCCCTGATAAACTGTGTGTCCCAAAAATTCCAATTCTTTACATCCAACGCAACATTTGGTTGGTCGGGCTGTTAAATTTGCCTCCCTAAGTCGATCAAACAGCATGTTCAGAGAGTCAATGTGTTCCTCAAATGTTTCTGTTGCTATAAGGATATCATCCATAAAATTTGTTATACAGGGATTATTCAGAGGATCCAATAATTTTCTCATCATTCTAGAGAAGACACTAGGCGCATTCTTCAATCCAAATGGCAATCTATTAAACTCATAGTGTCCTTCTGAGGTACTAAAAGCTAGGTATGGTCTAACCTCAGGCTTTACTGGAATCTGATAATATCCTTTACTCAGATCCACTTTTGAGAAATATTTAGCTTTATTTAGCCTGGCAAACAGCTGATTTGTATCCGGCAATGGATCCACCTGTCCTTCTGTAATAGCATTCAGTCTCCTGTAATCTATACAGAGTCTATGTTCTCCAGAGGGCTTCCTTAAGAGTACAACACCGGAACTATACGAAGATTCACTGTGTGAAATAATTCCTTCCTTCAATAGATAGTCTATCTCTTCCTTCAAAGCTTTCTCCTTAGCAAACGGAATCGAATATGGTTTCATACAGACAGGTGTGGAGTCTATTAGTTTCATATCATATTCCAATAGGTTTGTATGTCCTGGTCGGTCTGTTAACACCTCTGCATGATTATTTAGAACCTGTTGCACTCTCTCTTTCTGAGTTTTCGTTAAATGTTTACTGATTTTCACCTGTGCTGCTGTCTCACAGGGGTGTAATGGATATTCAAATGATGAAAGTGGTTCCTTTTTCATCTCCATGGCGATGGACAAGGTCAACAAGTGTGTCTCCTCCTGATGTTCTCTTTCCAAATATTTCTTCAGGAGATTCACATGATAGATTTTTTCTTTCCCCTTCTTATCTATCTTATAATTTGTTCTAGACACCTTCTCTAGAACTGTATATGGACCCTGCCATCCAATTTGTAACTTATTCTGACTCCCGGGCAAAAGAAGCAGTACTTTCTCTCCCACAGCCAAATTTCTGTCTTTCACCTTCCTGTTATAATAGGCAGCATGTTTCTTCCTGGCTTGTTTCAAATTTTCATTGGCAAGTTTCCAGCCAGTTTTTAACCGAGTGGTCAGCTCATTCACATATTGGTATGAAGATGTAATGTTTTCCTCTGCCTTTTCATCAGTCCACGTTCTTAACATAGCTACATATGGACCTTTAATTGTGTGGACCTATTTGTCCATGCACCGGTATGGTCTCTTCCACTCGAAGCTTTATAGTGATGATTTTTCCTCCCAGAATTATCATTCACAAAACGACCGCTACCAATTTTTCTTTTGGGGCTTTCTCCCCACTTAAAATTCTTGATGAGAGATTTCCTCTCTACATCCTCTTCCTCCAGTTTGTTTAAGTCCGATTGAGGGATTGTCGGCTTATCCTGGGGTAAGACATCTTTTTGCACTCTCCGCATAGTGGCCATTGTAAAACAGTTAAGTGAAGCTTGTCCGTGAAAAGGGGCTTCCCATTCCATTTGGTCCACTTTATCAAATCTATATCTCTTTTTATTATCAGGCCTAATTTTGCCCCGTGGCGTGTCCAGGTCCTGATCCATGTTCCCACTTGTGGGTGTTCCCTCATGTGCTATGCTACACCTTTCTACAAAATTCTCAATGTCCCATCTTGCTTTGGGCCAATAATAATTGTGAGCCACCTTTTGAATGATGGTACCTATCTTCTCATGGTCCCCATCTGGTTTCACATGTAGGCTCCTTATTAATTCTGTCCTGTATCTTTTAGGAAGTACCAGTTGTCCGTGACCTTTGGATCTAGCTCCAGTCTTCCTATACATCAACTTGTTTTTCATGTAAAAATCTCCCTTGCCTGGAGTTGTATGACAAGTTGACAATTTTCTGAAACAAGGCTTGAGTGTTTTATCCCCAGCCTGTGCCTTCCTCATCTCTTCTGGAGTGGTATCTAACATAATATCCTGCTCCTGTCTTGAGGTCGACCTGACCTGAAGGGTTGCCATATACACAGGTTTCCTTCTGCAACGGTCAGTGTCATGATTGTCCATCTGACAATTTTTACACCACCTTTTTCCTTGGTTGAAAGATTTTCTTTCATCATATTTCCTTTCATCGAATTGTGGGAATTTATTTTTATTTTCATACCGTGGCCTATCAAATTGGTGCTTACCTTTGTGTTGATCCCTAGGATCAAATTTATTAAAGTTCTGTGGTGCCCTAAAGTTATCCACTTGTTTCTTTTTATTACCTGTTACCTCTGCTTGAGCTGCTTGATACCTTTCAGCAACATTTAGCAACTCATCCAGCCTCTCTGCACCTTGTTCCATGAGAAACTTTCTCAGGTCTGGAGCCATGGACTCTCTTAGTTGCTCTATAAGGACCATTTCCTTAAGATCTTGGGTTTTCCCCAGAGAAGTCCATTTCTCCAAGTATGTCTCTATTCGTGCAGAGAACTGGTGATAGGTTTCACCTGACAGTAGTTTAGCATTCCTAAATTTTTTCCTATAAAATTCTGCATTCTTTTCATACCTTAACAAAAGAGCCTGCTTTAGCATGTCATAATTTTCCTGATCACCTCTGCTCATTTTTGCAAAAACTTCATAAGCTGCCCCACGAAGTCCCTGAGATAACTTTAAGCTCCACCTTTCTCTCTCTAACCCATACGTGGTAGCTAATAAATAATAATAAATTCTTTAAGCGCCAAACACGGCGCATAAGGCAGAAACCAGTGCTCTCCAGGTTGTTCGTTGTGACGCCACTCCTCTTAGCTCTTGCACATTATTTAGGCCCAACGTTCTTCCTTCTCTTATTATTGTTCTTCTGAGTGTTTCTTTTGGTCTTCCTTTTTTCCGCTTACCCTCAGGAACCCAAGTGAGCGCCTGTAGTGGTATTCTGTTGTTTTGCATTCGTAGGACATGACCGATATATGACCATCGTCTTTTCCTTATATAGTCGGAGACATATTTCTGCCTAGAGTCTTCTCTTATTTGTCGATTAGTCTTGAATTCTTTCCAACTGATGTTCATGAGTTTTCTAAGACATTTGTTCTCGAATGTATTCAGCTTGTTCTCCAATGATTTTGTTATTTTCCAACTCTCACAGCCGTATGTTAACACTGAGATAACATTTGAATTAAACAGACGAAGCTTGGTATGTATTATTCAATGATCGTAATTTCTAAATGTTAGATAATCTATTGAAGGCGCTAGCTGCCAAAGCAATTCTAGTATGGATTTCTCTTGTTGTGTCACCATCCTGAGTCATTTTACTGCCTAAATAATTGAAACTTTCAACTTTCTGTAGTTTTTCCCCGTTCAAGATGATATCAAAGGTCTCGTTAGAAAAGTTCATGGTAGCTAATAGTTCATACCTATTTAGGTAGCTCTCTATATCATCGTCTTTCTCAACAAAATGATCTAAATGAAAATTCATAGCTGAGGTTGAGGCTCCTTGAGTAACCGTAGCATCAGAGGCAAAGGGACTGGCACCATTTTCAGGAGCATGGCCTTGAAACTCAAACTCCCTTAGTCGTAACTCATGTTCCCTTTGTAATCTTTTATCTTCTGCTTCCCTTTCTGCAGCTAATTTCCTCTCTTCTGCAGCTAATTTCTTCTCTTCCCTTTCTGCAGCTAATCTTTTGTCTTCTCTTTCTGCTTCCAATTTCTTAGCCTCTTTGTCAGCCTCAATCTGCAACCTCTTAGTCTCAGCCTCAGCCTCAAATTGCAACCTCTTAGTCTCAGCCTCTAACTTTCTTTCGGCCTCTTTTTCTAATCTTCTTTCTTCGCGTTCAATAAATTTGTCACATTCCGTAGTGACATAGGCAACCATAACTTGCCCATCTAATCCTAACTCTTTTGCAGTCTGTACAGCAGCAGATCGAAACTTGGCCAGGTCCGCCATTGTCTATCAGGTAAATTTCTACAATGTCTAACCAACAATTTAATCTCTAAATATATATCTAATGGACAACACAGGCACCGTGAGCTCAACCTTATTTAATTCCACCCAAGGATACCTTTTAATTCTTATATTCCCTGAAGTGAATTACCCCCAATATTTATAATAGGGAAAGATTCAAAATCCCAAGAGCGAGACCCCAATATATGTGGTGAAGTGGGATGTTATAAATATTTATAGGGGACTTAGTGTACTGACTGAGATCAGCTGTGAAGGTATCTATATCTATTAAGAGTAGTGTATTATAGATAACCTTACTTGCTACCACATTTCTATATATCTCAGTCAGAATTATTCTGGAATAGTGTGATGACTACGTTATGTGTCTAGGGTATGTGTATGATGAAGTGTAAGTCACAACAACAGACAGATAAACAATTTAATTTAATCCACTACACTTGACAACACTGTGACACTCACATACATATAACACTCTATGAGAATATCTTAAAGGAGTCACTGATAACTTTTCAAATAACAATATGTATTCATTTTTGTCATAAAGGTATATGTGTCCTGATTCAAATACAAAGGAACCAGGAATCACAATCAATTTTAATTACAAGTATATGTACAGACTTTATCAATATGAATATTGTAGTGACATATATTATTAAAAATATCATATGTGTGTCAGTTGTGTAGTAGTAATATGAGGTAATACTGGTTTTGTTTTGTTCAAGCTCTGTTGGTATTTGTCATCATGACTTCAATAGTTTGTCTTTAGGGACTAGTATTGGAGATGTTCTCAGTTCCTGATATTAAGACAATTAAATTCCCCTCTGAATGTTATTTTTACAAAGTCATTTCAAGATGAGGGGACATAATGTTGAGCTCAGCTGGCCAAATCAGCTTATCTTGCGTGATGGCGGCAGGAAAGGACTCCTCTGCTCGAATTCTCCCCTGGGCTCTGGAGACCCCTCACTGATAGCTAAAAAGACCAAGGAGTATGCTGTCCGACTCTGGATTCAGCAAAGCTCTGACCAGGTGCTGCTCAGTACCATCAAGACCACGGTCCCTGTAAACAAGAAGGATGTACCTTCTACTTCATAACTAACTTATACTCTCTTTTTACACTGATCACAATACATCACAAACATTGAGTTCAGAGCGTTAGGCCAACTGTCAGCTTCATCTGAAATACTTTATACCAGTATTTATCTCCTTAATCTCTCCACATGTAAGCCTACCTTGCCGTGGTTGGAGAGCTTGAGCGCCCCAATGATCCCGGGAGCTATGCCGGCGGGAGTTTTACTCCTGGCAGGGTCACCCAAGCCGGACAGGTCCTGGGTGAGGGGCCAGACTAAATGGGCTGAGGAGTGGGTGGAACCCTATAGGTGTAGATGCAGAACCCACCGGCGAGTGGTACATGCTCTGGTCTGCACCAATCCACCCCCACTTCATGGGTTAAATGCTTTCTTGCCTCATTCTTCACTGTTTGTCGTCTATCACGCCCACGGCGACCGTTGCCTCAATTGGCTGTGTGTGGTGTACCCGGAAACGGGGCCTCCCAGCACTGAGGCACAGTTAAGTCCCCGATGTCACTTATCGGTGCAGAATTGAGAGAGATGGCTGAGCATCACAATCCCCCCTGTGTTGCAGCATGATGAGAACCCAGCATTGCACACTGAGCTTTGGGGGATCACTTGGGCACCAGACTTAATACTGGCTCTTGACTGGATGGCCGCATGCAGGAGATTTCTACAATGGAGGGTTGGCAGGTGGTGGGTATCTGGAAGTGGCTCTGTGCAGGACGTGAGGATTCCTTGGGAGAGCCCAAGAACCAGAGCACAGCATTGTGCAAGCTCTGCATAGTTGGAGAGCCCCCTGGATGACGGGGAATGCACAGTGTGCTACCCCACCTATCCCCAACTGCTAACTTAGAACCAGAAGTGGGGTCCTCTGTATGCGTGCCAGGCCAGGATAAAACGCCTGGGAAAGAGACTGGAGCTCAGAACTCCCTAACTCAAAGTTGAAGGATGGCAGAAAAGCCACGGGAAAGACAGGGCTATTTTGAAGATAACGCAACCATATTTTCACCATACGAGCTCGGACGCCGCCTCGGTAAACAAGGTCCGCGCAGAGCAGTGACACCCCCAGGCTGCTTGCGAATAGTCTACTACTGGGAACATAAACAGATTAGGGATGAGCCCACTCTCCCGTTGAGCAGGTGCTAAAGTCGTAGATACTGGGCCAGAAGGCGCACCGGAAACCACAGTATCATGCAACTCGCTTTTTTTTTTTTTTTTTCTATGGAGAGTACACCGTCATCTCCTTAATGGTTACCACGCCTCTGCACTTCCAGCATTATTTCTTTCTAGTCAATCATCCAGGTGTCAGTGTACTATTTGGCCATTCCATGCCGTTTTACTTCCCTCCGACACCCTCTGTTCAGGCTGGAGCATTATAGGCTTTATCTCCTGTTTGCCACTGAACTACACATATATATACAGGCATAAATTAACAATTTACATTCAATTTTCATTAAAAGATACTGAATGGTTCAAGCTTACCACAATTCATAGAATAAACACAGATACGTTGATTAGCAATGAATTCTGGCACATTTACTGGCACAAATTCCCATCTGCTTATGTTCCAGGCTTTTATTTATCAAAACATGAGCTGGCTTCAACGCACTGTTGCTTTATCAAGCTTATTTAAACAAGTGGTTTCGAACTAACGCTCCTAAGTGATTATATCAGCGAGTCTGGCCAATCGAGCCACGTTTCGACAAGTGTTTGAAAAAAATGTTACCTTCCTACGTCTCCCTAACAACCAAGATAGTATTTATAGCCCGACCAATCGTGGTTAGTCTTTCATTTGTTGCGCTCCAATCAATTTGGAGTTTACATGGTAGGCTATTTCTGTAACGTAAGGTTTTTTCAAACACGTTATAAAAAAATTTTATGAGCAGAAATGATTCCATGTTGTCAGGCATCCCCACTATTTTATTTTGGTTATAATTTATTAATTCCTGGACTATTTGCGTAACGTTTTACATATTCTTTGTCAGCAAGCCCTAAGGAACCCAAATATCCAAATTTAAAAGAGCTACGTGGCTGCGTTCAAAATATG
>JAMPIV010011177.1:27500-285000 GCA_024509875.1 Oreohelix idahoensis
TATGTATGTATGTATGTATGTATGTATGTATGTATGTATGTATGTATGTATGTATGTATGTATGTATGAATGATCGTTGAGGTCGACAAAGAGAGAAGATCCTGGACGTCATGGCTTGGGAAGAATTCAGCAACAGAATTGATAAACAGTGCCGGGACAAGGAGGTTGTGGAGAGCCAGGGTCATCTATGCGACCAGGTATGTTGCTTGAAGAAGCTGAAGAATGTTCTTCCACTCCGTTTTCGAAGTAAACTCTGATATGTTTCCTAACTTAAAAGCTCACGTGCATCTCCGCAAGTCTCAACTGAAGTAAAATGGTCCAGTAGACTAGTTTTTTGCTGACCGTAAGACCCACAATCGGTTTTAATCTATTTAGTAGATTTCTTCACTATTATGTGCTTTAGCTGAGGTGTATTTTACAAGCACTAATACATCTCCATGGAGGCATAGCCAATAAAAAGTATACACCTGAATTTTTGCTTTCAGTGTCAATTATGACCCCTGTCTAAAGCACGGAAGAGGAAGATTACAGTATGTGAGATGATATACCTTATTCTTATCATAATTACCCTTTAACTCTCCATGGAGTATAAGCCTTCAACAAGTTTGTGCCAGGTCCTCGTATTGTGCCATTCGCTCAAAATCAGTCCATGTTTTCCCTCTCCTCTTAACTTCCTTCTCCAGATATATTCTCCGTGTGCCTTATTTCTCCCTCTATCTCTTACCCTGGGGTATCGAGAAAGAGGACTTGTCTGTATTGATATTATCAGGTTTCTTCAGTATGTGTCCTCTCCACCTCCAGCGTGTATTTTCTTGCTCCACTAGCTCCCTTTTGGCTCCCGAAATTAGTTCACCTTTTATAATCCTGCCACCACACACAAATCCTTCTATTCTACGCAAGCACCAATTCATGAAAGTCCATAATTTCTTGTTTGTTATTGTCGCTGGTTGTCTTCCTTGATATGCCGTAGTGGTCCACGAATGGCCAGACAGTTCGAGTAAAAGGAGGAGTTTTCCAAAGATATATTTTTATTTAAACCAATCTTCTTATAAGGCGTCTTATTTAGTATATTTTACCTACGCATCTTTGTAAATGGGAAGAATCGTTCTCCGAAATACAAGGGTAGTATTGCGAATTACTGACATCGCCGGAGATTATTTCGTGATATGTCTTTCCCTAATTCCTCAATATTTGTTAGAATCAGGTCAGACATAAGGATTGGCAATTTTTGCACGTCACTCCAACAAAATAGATGTCACAAACCTCCAGCAGCGGAAAATCTGGCCACATGACATGGGGAAGCCCTAGAGAAAGGCTGATATATAATACTAAAGAAATCCTGGGAAAACATGGCATGGCATCATCCAAACTAACACATCTCGTACAAGAAGGAAACGGGATTCTCATGATGCTTAATTACACAAGTGGACAAAAACGTGGAAATTAAAGATAATATATTTTATTAGTGACATGATCTTGAAGAGACCACAGAGATATCATTTTACAGTAGAATGTTAAAAATAGACTGGACTGATAAAAATAGAACAGAAGATATCATTGAAGAGGACAATGTGCAAAGGAAGCTTATTCCTCATGTTAGAAGGACGCAATCAACTTTCTATAGCTATTTTATGGGAAAACGAAAACTGGAATATATCGTGGAAACAGGAAAAACTGAAGGAACAAGAGATAGATGGCGGCAAAGAAGAAAAAGACAGGGCAGTTTGGCGTCGTGGTATGGACAGAAGTCAGCAAAAGAAATGATAAATATTACTGGAGGCAGGAAGTTGAGGTGAGGCTTCATTGCCTACGCCACCAGACATGGACCTTGCAGAAGAAGAAAAATCGAGAAGAAGGGGCTCTCCAAATAAAGCGAACGTATCATGAGATTTACATTTCTTAAAAGTTGACAGCAAGTGAAGTTGAAACCCAGTGATGAAGTTGAAACCCAGTGAGGAAGTTGACACCAAGTGATGAAGTTGAAATCCAGTGATGAAGTTGAAACCCAGTGATGAAGTTGAAACCCAGTGATGAAGTTGAAACTCAGTGATGAAGCTGACACCAAGTGATAAAGTTGACACCAAGTGATGAAGTTGAAACTCAGTGATTTTTTTTTTTTTTTTTTTTTTTTTTTTTTTTTTTTTTTTTCGTACGCCCGCTAATACTCGAGGCGAAATCTCAGGTTATTACTATGTCTAACCTGACATTGATTTTACGTGAGTATCCCTTTTTACTTGTACAGAGACAGGTGTCCCTCGCCATTCAGGCAAATACTCTCCGATTTCGGAGGTACCCATTGCAGCTGGGTCGGCTCAGGAGCCGCCAATCCCTGGTCGACGACACTCCTTCAAATGTCCTCGCCAGGTCTCGAGTTAATCCAGTCCAATTCCCGGTCGACGAAAAATCCTCAAATGCCGTCGCCCGGGTTTGATCCTGAATCACCCGGTCGCCAGAGCGGTGTTGTAACCACTACGCTAGCGCGGCTCCCCAAACTCAGTGATGAAACTCAGTGATGAAGTTGAAACTCAGTGATGAAGCTGACACCAAGTGATGAAGTTGACACCAAGTAATGAAGTTGACACCAAGTGATGAAGTTGAAACTCAGTGATGAAGTTGACACCACGTGATGAAGTTGACACCACGTGATGAAGTTGACACCAAGTGATGAAGTTGACACCAAGTGATGAAGTTGAAACCCAGTGATGAAGTTGACACCAAGTGATGAAGTTGAAACCCAGTGATGAAGTTGTCACCCAGCGATGAAGTTGACACCAAGTGAAGAAGTTGATACTTAGTGATGAAATTGACACCAAGTGATGAAGTTGAAATCTAGTGATGACGTTGAAACCCAGTGATGACGTTGAAACCCAGCGATGAAATTGAAACGTAGCGATGAAGATCTAAAACACCTTTAAATATTATGTTTTCTATGTGATCATTAACAAGTTTTTATCATTAGCACAATTTCTATGGCGGCGCTTTGCTTTTCTTTATCCTTCGTCTATCACTAGAACAAACAAGACACCTGTATGCAGCATCAAAAGATGATCATATTAATAACACCCAGTGTCGATTCTTTTATTGTGAGTCTTCTATTTAAATAAGCTTTAATAATAACTTATTTTATCTCATCTACAAAAAAAGCAGGTAAGCAACTATTTAAAAAAAGGTGAAGGTTGTCCCAAGGTAAAGGTAGTCCCAAGGTCAAGGTAGTCCCAAGGTCAAGGTAGTCCCAAGGTAAAGGTAGTCCCATAGCAGTTACTTTCGTAGGGGAGTGACGTGTTAGAGACTTCACTATACTAGGTCCAGTTTCGTGAGGTGGGGTGACCAGCCCCTTTCATCTAAGAAACTATACGTTTGCAAAAATCTAAGCGAGAAATGCAATCTTTTCTTGAAGACATTAATACGTCGATTGTAGTGGTCGAGGTGATGATGGCTGCGGTTAGATTTGGCGCCATCCAGTGGCATAGCCTTCTGCTGCGTTAACTGGATTGTCATATTTTTTTAGAACACGTTTCTGATACGTTCTAACTGCAAGGGCATAATCTTATGTTGTTATGGGGTCTGAGTGGCTAAGAGGTATGGCGTCCGCCTCGATTTCAAGAGGTACCGGGTTCGATTCCCATTTGATGGAATATAATTTATGAAAGCTTTTTTTCAGAACCAGAGATCGTAATGATGTCATACTCCTCCTTGGTCTCTTAGGTAGTGAGATCGGATGCCTAGCCTTCTCGGATAAGGGCGAAATAGTTGGAGGTCCCGTGTGCAAGTTGCGCACGTTAAACTTCCCACGGCAGTTAGAAATCGTAAAGAGTAGGCCTATCAGGCAGCTGCCCTGGCAAAATTTAAAAATTAGAAACCTACGCACCACAAAAATGTTTATAGAATGTGTGATTCCTATAAACACACACTGGGATTCTCGCCGGTGCTACGGAGCTCGTGCACTGTTTTGAGGTGCTCCTCGTGTGATTTAAGGGAGGAGATCGGAGCACTGATGACGTTGTCCGTGTGCTATGAAGATAGTCCTTTAAACCAAACCACTCTTATATTATTGTAAAAATTGCAGTTGACACAATACACACCGATATGATAACACAATTTTCGGCTTCATACACAACATAGGACAGACAGAAAGGTTAGTGTTTAACCTTTCTTTTGGTGTCATAAAACTCATGCTAGACTTCACAACCTAATTATATTTACAAATAGAATTGTAATCACACACACGTAGTGAATAAAAGCTACAAACAATACATGTGATCAAAACGTTCGATTACCATAGTTGTGGGAAACTAGTTTTTCTGGCAAGGAGTGTATTTTATATTTTAATCTGCTTGATGCGATCAGGAAATTACGTGGGGTTTTTTGTTTGTTTGTTGTGAATGCAGTTTTCATGTTTGTCTTTAGAGCAATGCTTCTTAGTATTTAGAAGTCCCGCACTCTTCACAGTATCTCAAGAAACCTCGCACCCTTTTACAGCACCTTTAGAAACCCCGCACCCATTTAAAGCGCCATAGTAAGCCTACTGTTTTAACCCCGTCTTACGGCAGTTCTCCTCATATACTTATATCATACCCCATAACTGACTGCATTGTCTACCTGTTTGCTCACTTTTCACTTTTATCTCCTCTCTTACTTTCGATTCATTCACTTCATGTTCTCTACTTAATTCTCATTTTCTTTCTTTCCCTCCTGTCTTGTTTGTCTGTCCCTGACGAAGGCCTTGTGGCCGCAACGTAGGTTTTTCCTGTCCTTTCTCCTTGTAAGACGTATTACTATTTGTGTTTTTTTTCCCCCATTCTACTGTTTTACCCCCGTCTTACGGCAGTTCTCCTCATATACTTATATCATAGTAAGCCTTGCAACCTATTATCTTCTAGTTCGTCAAATATGTCAGGAATGAGGAAAAACAGATAAAACTAGTTTTGGGTAAATGTTATTTACAAAACATGACTAGGATTCGGTGTTGAATTCACGTTGTCAATGTTCTTTTTTTGTATAAATACATTAGAGTTGTGCGTATTATATAGTGAGTTATGATCATTCAAATTGTTATATATATGGCGCGTCTCGCACCCTCAGAAGATGTGTAACGCACCCCCAGTGGATGCATCCACCCGCTGTTAAGAATTATTACTTTAGAGGCTTAACTTTCTTCTGTGATAATCCGCCTGCAACATCAGATCTGAATTCAAATAGCTTCATTACTCGGTGGGTTATTTCGTAGGAAGCATTGCTGAAAAGTTCTGGCTTAAAAAAAAGAAAATACTGCAAAGAACTGCTTCTAGATGGTAGTCTGTTTAGTATTTGAGCGAGATTAACAATCGGTATAGGTAAGTCTGAATATTTATTTTCAATAAGTGAAATGTATCCTTGTCCCGTTTAGTCCCCGTAGTCTCTAACGCGACAAGGAAAAATAGGGTTACTACCCCATCAAGGACGTCCGACTGGCAGAGTGGTTAAAGCGCTGGTCTCTCGCGGCAAAGGTCCCGGGTTCAAATCACGATACCGACACGTTTCAGTCTACCCAGCTGTAAATGGGTACCTGACTCTGCTCTCAGTTAGGGAAGGAAAAGGTAGCGAGGAAAGGAACAGATCACTCCAGCTCTCGACGCTGACATGGTATGGTGAAGTCTCTAACACTTCACTCCCCCCACGGCAGTATCTGCTGTGGGAGGGGAGGGGGGACCTTTACCCATTTACACCATCAAGCCTGTCGTGAGACGCGACAAATATGAGATTGTTCATGGAGTGGCAAGCTCATCGTGTGAAACATATTGCTACAGAAACCACTGACACTAATATAAGATTGTGCATGGGTTGGCAATATCAGCCATAGGACTGATTTGACATGTGACCTGAAGATTCGCTTCTGTTACATCAACGAATAAATCAGCAACTACTTATTGCTACAACAACTCACTATTATTGCTACTACACCCGTTACTTTTACTAGGGTACTGTTGATACTACAACCATTACTGTTACTACTGTTACCACAATAACAGCAAATATTACTACTACATTTATAATCATTAATACTACTAAAAATATCATTACTACTACCGCTAAAAAAAACAACATTTCCTACGATTACTAATACAACTACTGCTCGTCACCGACTACTACTGCTACTAATACTTCCGTGTCCTCAACAAGCAATGCTATTGCTGCGATTACCTCTTCTTCTATACAAAGCCGTAGATACTCTATGACGATTACTGCCCCGGCTTGAATATCGTCATGCTAACCTCAGATTAGTCTCAGGACTCCCGGGGTGTGACAGTTTAACGATAAAATGAAAAGCCCGTGGGACCAAAGCAGCGATAACAGTGTTCGGCGGCGGGAACAGAGATTTTAACAGTCCAGAAAAGGGTCAGTGACCAGAAAGGCAGATATGGTATTCTCGATAATAAACGCATGCTAGTGTAGGAATACCTGTTCAAGGGACCAGTACAGAACTAAAATTCTGTATTCAAAAGCAACTGGGCCGTTTCTAGATGGGTGTGGGTCCGGGCGCAGTAGGTCATGCGTGTTACTGACTGTTGTGCTTTACTTGTTTTCGTCTTGAAAGTCTGAAAAACTAGTTTTGAATGACAAACTAGGCAATAACACCACATGGTGTCTTTTTAATTTGTTTTTAAATCCGCATTATAAGGAACAGAGACTGAGGGAGACAAAGGGTTTAAATAACGTTTCTATGTGATGTTGTATGTCAAACAAATAGCTACATAAACTACGGCTGCTGGAGCACTTTAATATTTGGTGGAGGTTTCCTGCCATAAGACCAGCTGTAGGGGTGGTCTTCTGCCCCACAAGGAGCTAAGAGGAAAATGGTGATGATGTGTAAATTCGAAAGACAAAAAGTAGGCTACTCACAGAAATAAACGGAAAGCAACAAACTGTATCTCAGATATTAAAGCTAGCTAACTCCCGGCTCCACTACGTCATTGGCATAAAACGTAAGACTAGTAGCGATAGAAGCGTCCGATTGACTGATTTGTTAGAGCGCTGGTCTCTCGCGGCAAAGAGCTGGGTTCAAATTACGGTACCGATATGCTCCAGTCTACCCAGCTGTAAATGGGTACTGAGTTAGGGAAGGAAAAGACAGCGAAGAAGGGAACAGATCACTCCACCTCTTGATGCTGGACTTAGTATGGTGAAGTCTCTAACACTTCACTTTCGTACGGCAGTATCTACTATGGGACAACTTTTACCTTTTTTTTTTTTTTTTTGTTTTAAGCAGGGATGGACACCTGAGAGGATGGATCAACCAGAGCGAAGCTACAGGAACAATCAACATTCGTACCTTTTGGCGTTTGCTGAGGGAGACTGAACATCTGTGGCTGTGCCCGGTGTGCAATGATGTCGATTCTGAACACCATTAACAATAACAATAAGAAACCAGTCACATAGTCGATCTGTTCGCTAAAGGACGGTTCACTTTACACATCAGAACTTAACAATGACCTTTGTTGTCTTTAATCAGGGTTTCTTAACCTGTGATTCAGGGGAGTCCGTGTACATAACCTTAAAATTTGATTTTTTTATTCACGAAAATTTTACTCGGAAAATTATCATATATTTCTGCTTTTAAAGACATATATTCTTTTTACACATTGTTTTTGTATTTCAGTATATGTAAGCTTAGCTATTTCTCGTTGTAATAAAATGATTGTTTGTATGCATAAATCTTAATTACGCGTCTATGTGCATTCTTTGTAGGAAGGGATCCGTTGCCTTCATCGGACAATCTAAGAGGTCTGTAGCTTTCACAGGGCAATCAACTGTATCCATGGCACAAAGAAGGTTAACAACCCTTGCATTAAATAAAGGTTTTTACTAAAGTAGATTTTGAAGTGATTTAAAAAAAAAAAAAAAAAACTAGCGTGAAGTGCACAATTACCTGACGCAAAATTTTGATTCTGACTGTCCACTAAACTATCAGTTACAAAAATGTAATAAAACTGGTATTTCATTATCAGGTAAATTGATGAGGCGAAAGTAAACATGACGTAGGAAATGTTTAACCCAGGTACTGGAATCACTTTAAGACCACAAAGCCTTCAACAGGGACAAAACATACGAAAACAACACATAAACGACAGTGATAATTAATCTAAAGGTATAAGGAAAAAAAAAAGCATAAGAATACCTGTAGTAATTCGCTGAAATTAATCCCCGTCAGAAGCAAGTGCCGCCTATGAAAGTATGGTAAATTGGTAATATAAAATGTACTATTCTAGAGTTAAAGTTCTTGGGTCCCAAGGGGTTAAAGTGCTTTTTTTTAAAATTTTGCTTTAAAATGTGAAACTCATAACTTTTAAAAAGATATCATGATTTACTGTTATTATTTCATGGCATTTTGACGTAAAAATTGATATCAAGCTGTCACATCTACTATTTGCAGGATACGGTCAAGATCAGAATTTAACCTCTGACCCCCAAAGAATGCCTAAAGCTATGATGCTAAGACGTCATTGGGCGCATCCAAAATTAAAACCTTCTAAATTCTACAGAACAAATATTTCGCCAACAGGAAATGCAACAGATACATCAGACTGTGTCTATAAACAGACCAAAGTCTACCATGAGAGTGTCAGTGAATGTGAGAGCTCTTCCAACAGAGTTCTGGATCAGAAGGTTGACAGTTCCAATCCTTTGACCTGCCCATCAATTTCTCTGAACAAGACTAATGCTAATTTTGTGTCTAGGAAACTACAGACCACTGTGGATGAGACTTGTCCACACCTTGATTTTAATAACAATACAGAATTCTCAAGAAAAATAAGACCTTCAGCTGAAGAATTCCACAGAGGTTTATCGGAAAAGCCGGAATTTATTCATTTACAGGAAGAAGATAAAGCTGATCAGATAAAGCTTTGTAATGAAGGAAAACTACCTGTCAGAGGTAATACGGAGTCAATTACTGGAGTGTCTTATTCGGGAGAAATAGTGACCTACCCAAAGAGTACACGTTTACCCTACCTGTCAATCAATAACAGATGTTCATCGGGTCTGACTCACGCTCAGCAGGTACCTCCTTGGGATAAATATCAGACAGGCAACTCTGAATTCGTGTGGGACGACAAACTCCGGACAATGAATCGAACAGAGCGATCTTTTTCTTGTAACACAAACTTTTATGTTCCACTTTTCCGTGCACAGGTCCTGGCTTTCAGCCTTGCTGCGGCTACTCTGGAAAGCGTGGTCATAACAGGTCAAAATACACCTCAACATACAGTTATGTTTTAACCTCATTAGAGCCACAATGCAATTTTGAAAGTCTTCCCAGAGAATCTGGTTTTGTCTGCAAGCCTTCTGGTGAAGGATACCAACAGAAGGTTAGCATTCTACAAGATGACAGAAGCATGGACTATGTACCGGAAATACTTTCTAGCATCACAAAATCAAGTACAGAACACGCAAAGAAAGCTGATAGCAACAGAAATGTCTCGTGCAGGAAGGACGGTAAGTTTGCTCTCTGTGTCTTCTTTCTTCTTTCGCTCCATTACTCTCGGTTTTGTCTTCTGCTAGTACGTACGTCTTTTTGAAAGTTTTCACTGTCTATTTATGAATGTTATTAGAGGTAACTAACATGAGATTGTGCATAAGACTGGCAACTTCATCATATAACACAAATTGCTAAAGAAATCTCTGCTGCAAGAGCACTGATACTTTAATGCATGTTTACTGCAAGGTGACCAGCTGCCATGGTGGCTGCGTGCTCCATCAGGTGTGAAAAAAGGGCAAAGAATTGAAACAATGGAGGTTTAATCTATTATTTTATTTTCCAATGTGCTGGAAGCGGAAGGCGGGGCGTGAGAGCAACGCCTGGTATTATATCTTTTTTGTTGTTAAAAAAATTAATAAAAAAATAAAAACAATAAATTAATAAAATTTAAAAAAAAGATGAGAAAAGTGCTAAGTCACACCCCTTGTGCTAGTTCTACAAATTTTACAATGCAGTTATATCTTTACAAGATAGATACTATTAATCATTTTCAGGACAGTATCTATCAAGGCCGTATTTCAGTTAGCAAATTGCGCTCTGATATAACTGACGGACTTAAGTCTAGGTTGAAAGAGAAGTGCCACGCCACAAGACGGCAAAGCCCTCTAGGATAAAAAAAATTGCACTGTAACAAGGAAGACAGAAACATGTGGACGCAGATTTTAAAAACTAAAAATCGATTAAGTTATAAAAACTCTTTGCGCTCTTTACTTAAAGAGGAAACACAAATATTTTCAACATACAACTCTTACTAAGAGTACATTTTAAAATATTAAAAAAACAAACAAACAAACCCATTTACAGTTATCAGCCGTGATTCTGACACGAAATTTATCAAAGAAGACCGTCAGTCTACAGGTGTCTTCATCACGTGCACCGAACGCTGTACAGGTACACACTATCACCAGAGAACATTGTTCAAAGAAAGATCATCTTTCTTATGTCACCTTTGCCAAAATTTCGATGACTAACTTCATTGTACAGCCATGCTTGTTAGGGTTATTACCTGGATCACATTTCACACGTCACCTTTGACAGACGTTTCAAAGAAATCATCTTAAAGTGCAGGAACAGTTTCTTACAGCATATGGTGAACAAATACATTCTAACTGTGTCTTTTTATCGACAATAATAAACTCTTTAACTTTTAACGAGGACTTTATTGTATTGTGAATTCTCAGCTTTTGTTTACAATGACTGTATTTTATACGTTTAAAAAAGCAACTCATAATGAACTTCATTGTAATTATCGCCCTTTTTATTCACGTACTTTTCCTTCAGTGAAAGCAACAGTTATGTTTCTCAAAGTTAAATTAAGAATTAAAAGCTTACTTACTTAGTTGTGCCTCTTCTACCGTTAGGTGTAGAGGTTTGGAAGAGAGAGCGTCATACTATCCTATCGGCTGTCTTCCTCCTGGCCTGGCTCCATTCTAGTCATCGATCCTTCAGAGATTGTCTAATGTTGTCCTCTCAGCGGACTCTGGGTCGTCCAGGAGGTCTGGATTCCTGGCTCTTAGTTTCCCATAATTATTGTGGTATGTGATCTTCCTCCATTCTGCAGACATGGCCAAACCATCGTAGTTGAGACTGTTTTACATGGGTCTGCAGGGGCTGGGTTTTAAGATCTTGCCGTATCGTCTGGTTGCAGACTATTTCTCTTCTTGTTACTTCAAACACCTTCATCAGATACCTCATTTCTGAGGTTTCGGGCTGGCTTTTGTGGGTTATAGTCATTAAATCTTTCTGCCACATTTAACTTTTTTCTGAAACATTTATAAGGCATTGGTCTTGTTATGTATGCCTGTTTTCCTTGTTTTATGTCTGTTTGTACGATCACTGTTTTCTTTCTTCTTAAAAAAAAATGAAAATAAATAAAGAAGTCTTACATTTTGTAAGAAAGGTGTCACGGATTGCCTCAACTGCTTTGCAGTCGTGGTCCACCAGTGACCAAAACGCAAGAGTATCTAAAATGGGTCGTCAAAGGTGTCTACCTTCGCACAAGATTACTTTTGGATGAGTTGTAGATAGAAGGGTAATGACGCTTCTATACTAAGGGAGTATCCCCAAGATGTTTCCGAAGTCAAGAACAATGCTGCATTGGCAGGGCAATTGTTAACTTATATCAGTCCGTCGTCTTTTGTGAAGAATGAAGCACTGGTTATAGCCTGTACAAGCCCCCCCCCCCCCAGCTGGCGTAAATCTAGCGAAATTCCTTGTATAGGTATTTGCTCTCTCTCTCTCTCTCTCTCTCTCTCTCTCTCTCTATATATATATATATATATATATATATATCTATATATATATATATATATATATATATATGTGTGTATATATATATGTGTGTATATAAATATGTGTATATATATATGTGCTGGGAGAGCACATGGATGCTTTGCTGCAGCATTCTTGCAAGGGAATCAGATGCCGCGATGGTTCCGTGTTCCAAAGTGATCCGGGTAGAGAAATGATTACCCTGTTAATATATATTTAAAACCACAAAATAATAACTTTTTTGCTGACGATCATGGCCCGCTAACGCAGATGCAAAAAGACTCCATAGATACACAGATGCGTTCTATACAATACATAATATATACAAAATGAACGTTCGTTCTTGTAAAACATAAGTAGTGAAAATCAGCGCAAATGTAAACGCATACATTAGTCATGTCAAGAATATTCAGCACAAACAAACCAAAGAGCTGCAGTACCTCAGAAAAACGTTCACAAAGGATAGTTGGATCGACAGGAAAAAAAAAAAAAAGAAAAAAAAAATCAAAATGCTTAACAACCAATTACGTTGCTAAGGTACTTAAACATCGTCATATAGACAAGATAAATATTCTATTCATACCCACTATTTGCTGTCAAAATCAACACGTGCACTACCTCAAGCACGAGTAGGTAGAACACAAGGTGCGAGATCAGACGTTTGAAAAAGCAACTAATTTGACCATCAGAAAGTGGAAACACGTAAGTGGACAGGAGGTCGGTAGGAGCGACAACGAATTAGCAGCTGAACGAGAAATTGAAAATAAACTGGCATGTATTGCTCATTAAAATTCAGTCAGATTACTTGTGATCACATTACTTCAACAGAAGATCTGGCTACACGGATGAGGAACATTCGAACAAAGTGCAGATTGACGGAGTCAAGAAATCCTGAAGACATGCAACGGTAGTCCTATTGCAGATGTTGCAGTAGGGGAGTGAAGGGTTAGATTTGACTAAACTAGGTCAAGCTTTATGAGGGGGACCAGTAATCTTCGTCGTTTCCTGTGCCTTGCCTAGCTCAAGAACAGAGCCTGGTACTCATTTACAGCTTAGTAGACAGTTATGTTCATATTCTTCTTTACTATGTGGTGTAGAAACATGGACAATGAACAAGTAATTTGAAGAAAGAATTGAGGCTCTCGAGATGTGGATACATAGAAGAATGTGGTGCTTCTCATAAAAAGGGAAGAAAACAAGTAAAGAAGTCCTAGAAATCCTAGGAATGAAAAGAGAATTAATAAATGAGATCAACATTAGACAACTAAAATATTTTGGCCATATAAAAAGACATAGCACCGGACGCTGAAGACCGTTATATAAAGCAAAGTTGAAGGCAAGCGTGCAAGAGGAAGACAGCGCTATAAGTGGGAAGATTACATCAAGAGATGGACAGGAAAGAGTCTATCGACTGCACCATCAAGACAATAAACAGAAGACGTTGGAGGTCCGTTGTTGCCGATGGCACCTGATGATAATGAAACTGTAGCGTGACGTAATCAGTTTTTGATATGACAAAGTTAAAAAAAAGGCGGCCTCTGTCAAGAACGAAAACTTCTCTTCATGATGCTTGTTGGAAACTTATTGTTGGTGTGTTCTTTCGGGTTTTTGAAGACGATTATTGCCGTTATTATTATTCATTAAAGAGTTAATTCTTTATTTCTTTAAGTTCTAGTGTTGCGTTTTTATAAGGTTTTCCATAAAAGAATGTACCTATTTCTTTTTTTTCACCTACTTGACCAGTGTGTGAAGAGACATGCAACAATTACCGGTTGCAGCTCAACTGCGAAAGTTTCACTTGAAATATCCGCCGTGCGCATGCGCACTGTTTTTTTTTATTGAGTCTTTGTAAGGTATGCTTAAAAACTTGCAGAGATTATCTTACTTTTGTGATAGAAAGCACCCTCGTACCACATCATGGGGGCCGAGAATATATTTTTTGAAAAGGGTACAATCTTTTATGGACACCCTGTATGTTTAGATTGTTATTATAATTATTCTAGTCTTCTTATGATTTTGCGCCAAGTGAACCTAGGGTCTGTTCTATTTAGATAACGTTCATTGTCGAATGTCAAACAACAACACCAAGGTCAAGGAACAGCGGTTAAAATTCATCAATACATGCAATAAATAAACTTCACCAAGAAGAAAACGCCATCATAGAGGGCTGGTCACATTAAATATTGAATAGTTTCTTTTGTGTGACATATACATTAAAACTGCGACAGCGGCCACTCCCCGGGCAACGGCTTTGACAGGCCGGCTAAACTAGATGAGGGTAGCCGAATGGTTATAAACCTTCGGTGAGTTAGGGTCTGCCTACCCATGCATGCGAAGACTGGACTCGATAGACTGCGCGGAGGAAACCACCTGCTGGTTCAACGGGCATGACGGCGATTACCAGCAACGCGCTGTGGAGCGTAAGGAGCACGGCGAGACACGTAGAAAGCCCTGGTCATCCACTGCACCTGACTTCATCTCCAGTCATCTTGACTTGTCTTGCCACTGGATTCAGATGGATCCAGGCGAGAGAGTGAGGTCGGCGAATTGCGCAACTCTTCCTCACTTTAATCCAAATCACTGCGCAAGTCACTCTTTCATCCATTCATCCATCCAACCAACCACATTAAAACTACACACTGTACTTTCACATTAGACTATTGATCATATTCATAAACTCGCACAGACCTTTTGTGCGTTAATTTCAATTATCAGACTTTTAAAGTCTTCACAGTTTATATATCTCTTATATCACCGCGTTAAAGCTCATTTCAGTACACTAGTACACATTTTCTTTTGTTTGCATAATCATTTCAGCTTTTCTAGCATAATTCGATTCTGAGTTCATATTTTATTTTCATTTGGCTTACCACGCCATTTTTATTACTAGCGTATCAATTATTGATTAATCTGGTAAGTTGGCCAATACAATGGCATTCGACGACTATCGAATTATTTATTCATTTTTTACAAGGCACATTTAATCTCTGGACAATCAGGTCCTGAAATACACTTCTTATCAATAAATCTAAGTGGCAACGGCCACACTTTGCTATATACTATAAGGTGGTTAAAACCACATTAATTAAATACACTTCCTATCGGCCCGAAGGGCATAACGCAGACTACATGTAACTATGTATTTCGCGACATCGTCCTATACGTGACACGTCTTAGTGTGTCTCTAGTTGGGATGCTGAATGGTGCAATCACCCTTGCCGAAACTAAACCAGCCAAGATGATTACACACCATAAAGCAGTTCTCAATAATGCTTAACTATGCAACTGGAAAGGACGCAGTAACGTGAAGTTCGTGCCGGTCTTTGAGGAACAATAAAAGAACAAGGTTACTTCTCCCTGAGGATGTCGTAAGAGGTGACTAATATAAGCTTATGCATACGTCTGGCAAACTCATCATCTACAACAAATTGCTGAAGAATGCTTTCATACAGGCTTCCTGCAAAGGGTCCAGGTGCAGGTGAGGCTCCATGCTTGGTGAGCAAATGGGAAAATGAATGAAGGATATCCAAAAACTTAACTGTGCGCGTGGATATAGTACAATACCGTAAAGTGTAAATATATAATGACTGTGTTTAGACATCATCGCAATAATAGCATAAGCAATAGGGGAAATATCTAAGAACACCTGTTCAAATAAAATGGCCCGACTGTCTGAGAAGGTCTTGATCGCCCAGACCCAGCTTATACAAATATAATACAGATGACACAAACAAAAACAAACGTACTAACAGCTGTCATTACTCTTGTCCTTTGTTCCCATCATGCACTATTCTACTTATTCATCACTTTTCAGTTTCTGAAGGATCACAGCCCTTCAACAAACTTATACAGTCTTCCTGTCACGTGCCATCAGTTCAAGGTCAAGTCTTCCTGTCACGTGCCATCAACTCAAGGTTGTTCAATGTATTTCTAATTCCTTTCATGTCTGTCTCCAGTTCTCGTCTCCGAGTGTTCTTTGATCTCCCTCTGCTTCAATTATCCTGGTGATTCCAGAACAATGACTGTTGTATAATGCTATCAGCGGGTTTCTTCCGTGTGTGTTCTGTCCATCTCCAGCTTCGTGTTCCTGTGGCACTTGTCTGGTTCATGTCACCAGTTCTACATTTGTCATCTTGTCATACAATTTCTAGAGCAGAGACTCCGACGCCTAGCTGAGCCACAATTGGATGAGGTCCAGTGCGGATTCCGAGCAAACCGAAGTACTCAAGACCTAATCTTCACACTCAGACAGCTGAGTGAAAAGGCCCTTGAGTATAAGAGTGAGATCCATCTTTGTTTCATAGATCTGGAAAAGGCGTTTGACAGGGTCCCCTGGAACACACTTTGGGACTGTTTGGCAAGGAAGAATATTCCAGCACTTCTGATTCATGCTATACAGAGCTTCTACAAGTCTTGCAGAAATTATGTGAGGACAGCAAACCATAAGTCAGAAGAGTTCAGGACCACCACTGGTGTAAGACAAGGTGATATCCTATCACCTTACCTTTTCATACTCCTTATGGACGATGTCATCAAGGCATGTAAGGAGAGAACAAGAAAGTATTCAGTGGGGTACTGGAAGATGAGAGAGGGCTATATTTAGGAGCTGGCATTGGCTGATGATGTTGCCCTGATTGCTAAATCAGAGGCACATCTCCAATCCAACCTGCAAGTCTGGAAGGAAGAGCTGGAGAAGAGAGGGATGGTCATAAGCAGCTCTAAAACAAAATCCATGGTGATATCACGAGAAGAAAGAAAACATCAGATTAAGTTGGAGAACAGGTCCTGGAGCAGGTCGACCACTTTAAATATCTCGGAGCTTTTATAGACCGAAAGGGAGGCATCAAAGAAGAGTTGGCCACTCGAAAAGCAGCGGCTGGGAGACTTTTTCAGGCCAAAAATCGTGGATTCCTCAGCAAGAAAGAGGTTGGTAAGAAAACGAAGATGGCTGTATACCGCTCCACCTATGTCCCAGTCTTGACATATGGATGCGAGTCGTGGGCAATGACTACAACCCACAAAAGCCAGATCTAAACCTCAGAAATGAGGTATCTGAGGAAAGTGGTTGAAGTAACAAGAAGAGACATGGTCCGCAACCAGACGATCCGTCAAGGCCTAAAATCCCATCCGCTGCAGACTCAAATAGAACAGTCCCAACTAAGATGGTTTGGCCATGTCTGCAGAATGGGAGAAGATTGGCTACCACGACAAGCATGGG
Organism: Oreohelix idahoensis; assembly: GCA_024509875.1. Classification (NCBI taxonomy): domain Eukaryota; kingdom Metazoa; phylum Mollusca; class Gastropoda; order Stylommatophora; family Oreohelicidae; genus Oreohelix; species Oreohelix idahoensis. The sequence continues at coordinate 44,504 of JAMPIV010011177.1, forward strand.
AAACAAAGAGCCAGGGATCCAGACCTCCAGGACGACCCAGAGTCCGCTGGGAGGACAACATTAGACAATCTTTGAAGGACCGAGGACTAGAATGGAACCAGGCCAGGAAGAAGACAGCTGATAGAATGGTCTGGCGCTCTCTCTTCCAAACCTCTACACCTCACGGTAGAAGGGGAACGACTAAGTAAGTAAGTAAGTCATACAATTTCAATTCAGTTCTTTTTTTTTTCGCCTGCAGTCTTTATGAAAGTCTGTAGCTTCTTGCTTGTTTTTGCCGCTCTCCATGTTTCATAGCCATACAATAGGACTGACTTCAATCAATCAATCAATACCCTTTACCTCCCCAAGGAGCATAGGCCTTCAACAAACACATGCCAAGTCTTCCTGTCCCGTGCCATCCGCTCAAGTTCTTTCCATGTTTTCCTCCTCACTTTCACCTCTGTTTCCAGTTCTCTTCTCCATGTGTTTTTTGGTCTACCTCTGCCTCTCTTTCATGTGGATTCCAGAACAAGGACTGCCTTGTAATGCTATTAACAGGTGTGGTGAAGTGGGATGTTATAAATATTTATAGGGGACTTAGTGTACTGACTGAGATCAGCTGTGAAGGTATCTATATCTATTAGGAGTAGTGTATTATAGATAACCTTACTTGCTACCACATATCTCTATATCTCAGTCAGAATTATTCTGGAATAGTGTGATGCTACGTTATGTGTCTAGGGTATGTGTATGATGAAGTGTAAGTCACAACAACAGACAGATAAACAATTTAATTTAATCCACTACTCTTAACAACACTGTGACACTCACATACATATAACACTCTATGAGAATATCTTAAAGAAGTCACTCGTAACTTTTCAAATAACAATATGTATTCATTACTGGCATGAATGAATATGTGTCCTGATTCAACTACAAGGGAACCAGGAATCACAATCAATTTAAATTACAAGTTATGTACAGAATGTATTTAATATGAATATTGTAGTGACATATATTATTACAAATGTTCTATGTGTGTCAGTTGTGTAGTAGTAAAATGAGGTAATACTGGTTTTGTTTTGTTCAAGCTCTGTTGGTATTTGTCATCATGACTTCAATAGTTTGTCTTTAGGGACTAGTATTGGAGATGTTCACAGTTCCTGATTTTAAGACAAGTAAATTCCCCTCTTAATGTTAATTTTACAAAGTCAGTTCAAGATGAGGGGACATAATGTTGAGCTCAGCTGGCCAAGTTAGCTTATCTGGCGTGATGGCGGCAGGAAAGGACTCCTCTGCTCGAATTCTCCTCTGGGCTCTGGAGACACCTCACTGATAGCTAAAAGGACCAAGGAGTATGCTGTCCGACACTGGATTCAGCAAAGCTCTGACTAGGTGCTGCTCAGTACCATCAAGACCACTGTCCCAGAAATCAAGAAGGATGTACCTTCTACTTCATAACTAACTTAAACTCTCTTGTTACACTGATCACAACACAGCACAAACATTGAGTTCAGAGCATTAGGCCAACTGTCAGCTTCATTTGAAATACTTTATTCCAGTATTACCCTTCTTAATGGTTACTACGCCTCTGCACTTCCAGCATTATTTCTTTCTAGTCAATCATCCAGGTGTCAGTGTACTGTTTGGCCATTCCATGCCGTTTTACTTCTCTCCGACACCCTCTGTTCAGGCTGGAGCAATACAGGCTTTACCTCACGTTGGCCACTGAACTACACATATATATACAGGCATAAATCAACAATTCACATTCAATTTTCATTAAAAGATATTGAATGGTTCAAGCTTACCACAATTCATACGAATAAACACAGACACGTTGAGTAGCAATGAATTCTGGCACAAACTGGCACAAATTCCCATGTGCTTATCTTCCAGGCTTTTATTTAGCCAAATATAAGCTGGCTTCAACGCACTGATGCTTTATCAATCTTATTTTGACAAGTGGTTTCGAACTAACGCTCCCACGTGTGTATATCAGCGAGTCTGACCAATGAGCCCCGTTTCGACAAGTGTTTGAAAAAATGTTATCTTTTCCCGTCTCCCCTAACAACCAAGATAGTATTTATAGCCCGACCAATCGTGGTTAGGCTTTCATGTTGCGCTTAATCCTATTGCGCGGCGCAGTATTGACATGGAAGACTTAGGAGAACTCCTCGTCCGTCTACGATACTTCTGTAAACGTAAATTTTAATTTCAAACGGGTTCGTTATCAAACTTAGAAAATCTTATGCTGTGAGCCAAGAAAAAATGATCTTTATGCGGAAACAAGGCACCCCAACAACATAAGCGGATTGTGGTTTATAAGTTTATTGGGAATTCTGGACTATTTGCGTAACGTTTTTGTCTGGACTTATTCTTTGTGGACCGCAAGCCCTATGGACCCAAAAATACAAATTTAAAGGAAGTCTACGTGGGCCGCCATATAAAATAATGCAATTTCTTCTACCTCCTGTTTCGAAGATGTGCTGTCTGGGTACTGGTTATGTTTTCAAGGCCGTAAACCGGGGCTATTGTTCTCTTTTTAATAAGCGTTTGTTTATGATTTTAAAACCCAAACTTTGGGAACGGGTAGTGTATTTTATCTCTGTTCCAGTCTGAAAAAAGTTAGTGGATGTCGGCATAACGGTGAAATTTGTGTACGCGACGCTTGGGGATGGCATCTGAATGCGAGACGCCATCCCTTAATTTTGCATGCGTTCGGGAATTCGGTCTCCTCTTCTCGCTGTTTGTTCCTAGCGAGCTACCTGTTTTTTTAACATACAATGTAGAAAAAGACTCGGGTGACATGGAATTTAAAATTTTTTGACAACTTGATACTCAAGGTTTTTATAGGAAAATATCCGCGCATGGCTCACGTTTTCATTGAATGAAGCGGGTATTAATCAGTAAGCTTTTATTTTCAAGGCGTGAAGCGTTACGCCTGGGCGGTGAGTCCGAGCTCCTCGACGCTTATTTCCATGAAAACAAAATTTCGAGTATTAATCATTGTGACAGCACTGTTCTTTACCATACATTGTTAGGTGAACTTAATTATATGTCTTTACACAAGGATTTATAATCAACTTGATATTATATATGTGGAAAGAATAAGGTCCGACGACAAGCGTACAATCGCGTAGTTGGATAAAAAAAAACCGTGCCTCTCCATTTTTATGTTTCACCCCCAGTATACCCAATTTAAGCCTTCAATATCAACTTTACCCCGATATAGTCGTGGAGGATAGGGTGGGGTTCTATCCCCCCTAGGGACCCCACGTGGGTGGTACCATGCCCAAAGGTGGGGGGTCGATTTGCAAATGAATTATCCTTCATAATGCTTATACTTTGAAATACACATTTATTGGATAAACTTTATGATAAGGACATTAAGCCCCATCGGCTAGTTCGAAGTCAATTTGATGTTACCGCTTTATTTTTCTGCTAGCAGTACAGCAAACTGGGTAAACTTCCTATGACAAATTATCTAGATTTTTTCTGTAGGTTAAAAGCACTGTGTTTAAAATATTACTTATGTCGTTATTTTTTGATTCACGTTGCAAACATCCGCGGTAGAAGTATACAAAAAGGGGGTGACAAATTGGTGGGTTTTTGGTGGTAACTTGTATGGTGAGTAACTACCCTAATTCATTTACGTTAAATAATTAATGGGATCACCTAACCCAAAGTTCAACCGTATACAAGATGGCTGAATTAAAAAAGTGCACATATGGAATTTAAAGGGGGGGTGATTGTTTACATATTATTTATGGCTAGAAACCCATATAAGTTGAGACAAATATTGTCGTCTTTTAAATTTGCTTCATAACGTTGATGATCGTTTCTCGGTGGGCATTTCAAATATTTGTTTCTTCTACGCAAACATCATTTGATGGAAAGGGGTCATCGTATTCTATAATGGGCTTATCGAGATTTCACTTTCTTTACCATCCAACGTAAATTTTGAATGTCGGGACTGTTTTCATTCGCTCCCAACTAGAGTCGAAGGTAAACAGCATGTTGCTGAGATCTCCAAATTGTATACAAAGTTAGTGGCCTTCTTTAGGATGGTGCTACAAGTTATCCATATCGTTGGGGGATTTAACGTTGCCTAGCAGATATTTTATTCTGGTGAGGTAGTCATATTTTTTTTTGGGATACAGGACAGTCTGTGCTGTGAGGATTATTCTAGACGATGGGTGAATAGGGGGAATTCGGATACCCAAAATTTTGAGTCAAGTGGTAGAGGAAATTGGGGGGAGACCACTCTACTAGGGGGTTCTTGCTAAAGGTCTGATTTTATTGTGCGTGTACATATTGGCTGTTGTCAACTTGCCAGATAGGTGTTCTGTATTGGCTGGTCGCCCGTGTGTTCTAAAATAGCGGTAAGTGGCAAAGGTAGTGTCGTTTATGGTGCTTTTTTGTAATTTGTTCTTATGAGGACCCATTGATGTGTCAAAGAGTTAGAGAAGGGTCAAATAGGCTGATATGTTAGCTTGACTGCTTGTATCTGAGGATCAAGTAAACATTTTGAGCCTATATCAAGTTTCTATATCTGTATATTGATTAGTGAGTCGAGTTAGGCATCATGTTGATTTGATGCTCGAGCGAGTCAGGGTTCTTCGCGTAGTGTTATAAAAATTTCCTAAAAAAGTCATGCATCTAGACTGTTGTTGTTTAGTCGTTAGAGCGAAAGGTGACATGATTCTATGCTTAGACGTTACCTTTTGCGCTGTCAGAACGCATATCCAGTTCCTTTATAGTAAGTATTTTCGGACATGCCGCATACAGAAGAAGTCGATTGACAGGTGTATTACTCAATGGCTCTCAGCCGTCGTTATGTTGTAAATCGTAAGGCAGAGTAATTTGGAATGATTGATGAATACACTACCCCCTATCTGGTAAAGCTGTAGTGATACAAAAGGGATGAGATCTAGACGGGATGTCCATCAACTCACACTCTAAGAATGCCTTGAACCTAAGCCAATCTGGTTTGTTTTGTTGTAGTTGGCTGTTTCGATGGGATGTATGTTGTGTTTTGACCTTTTTATAAATGAAATTGTTGAAATAGTGAAAAAAGAATGAGTCGTGTTGTTAACGGTCAAGTCAGTGTGTTGGGCATAAGTTTGTAGCTTGGAGGAAGAGAATCCTGAGGTTTTATGATGTTTCAGCTCGTGTTCAGACAACAGTGTGAGATTGACAGCATGTGAGAGCATGAACTGCGAAAGATGTGCATGTTAAGCAACCATTTGAAAAGTGCGCTCTATCAAATATATGAAAATGGTTATAAACTAGTCGAAAGTTTATGTATTTGAGATGTAAATTATGTGAGTGGGTGCTGCTTAGCGGATGGGGTGTCTATGGAGGGGTTAATAGAGATAACTAATAAAAAGTTTGTTAAATATTAGTCTGTGAACATGGTTCCCACCCCCCAAATGGTGGGCAGTTAAAGGAAGTATGAGATTCCCGTGTATTTGTTAAAACATTATAGCTGTTATTTGCCGTGTTAGGATGTTTGTCGCAGTAACAGTCATTATGTTGCAATAAGCTGCTTTCTGGTTGTGTAGCATGTTTTGAATAGTGGTGTTAAGGTGATCCCAGAGGCGTTATTGCAGAAGTAATTAATAGAGTTTTTACAGACGCGTGTGACAGTGTTGCAATTGCTCTGGAACGTTGTCCCGTGGTATTTTTGTGCAAGCGATAGGTTTGTCTTTTGTGTTTTTGCTTGTACTTGGGTGAACAAACGATGTGTGGACAGGGATTATGTGCGCGTGCTTCTTGATTGTTATGTCGATTTGATTACTTGAATATGATTGGATGTTAGAGTATCGTATTGACGGTAATTATAAATTTTGCAACTGGTATACAATCGTGCCCAATCTTGATTGTTATATGGGGGGGGTGGTGTTGTGTACTTATTGTTGGTGTTTAGTGTTTTTGCCATGTCGTGTTGGTTTTGGTATTGTTGTCAGTTTTTATTGTGTTAGGATTGGTTTAGCAGGTGTTGTTATTGTGTATTAATTGAACTGTTGTTAGACGTTTGTTTTTGTTTAGCAGTAGTATTGGATTGTATGGTTTTAGTTGGATTGAATCACGTATTGTTTGTATCAAGAGGGATTAAAAAGGTAGTTGGGGTGGACGAAATTTACCGTGTAATATAGGATGGTGGAAGGTGGTATTCTGTTGCCAATGTGATGTTATGACATTAGTTTATTGTAGGATTGTTTGGGGTTTGTTTAAGATGGTGATAGTGAGGTGTGGTGGTGGGGGTGTATTTATTGGGGGTCAGGGTTGTTTGTATGGTAGATAGTTGGTTGGGTTTGTGTTTTTTGTTTTTTTAGGGGGTGTGAAGTTATTGGTGGTGGGTAGTTTGTAATTTAGATGTTTTTTGGTTTTGGGTTGTTGAGTGTTGTAGTTTTTATGATGTAGGGGGGTTTATTGGGGGGTGGAATTGTTGTATATTTATGTTGGATGACACATGGGGGTTATGTTTAGCTGTTATGGAAATGGGGGTAGTGTTGTGGGGGAATTAATGATTGGATAATAGATGGGATTAATTTTTATGGATATATGGAGGATTTATTGTAATGGATAGTAGTATATTGTGGGTTGGGGGGGGGGTTTGTAGTGTGTGGTTTTTTTGGGGATTGGGTTGTGTATGGTGGTGAGTAATTGTGGTGGAGGAGTGTAATGGTGGTATGTTTGGTTTGTTTGGATAAAAAGTTGTGGGGGGGGTAGGTGTTTATTTAATGGGGTGGTTTTATGTATGGTGATTGTATGTTGTCAAAGTATTGGGGGATGATTGTTGGAAAATTTTAATTTTTTGTGGGATTTTGTTATTTTAGGTTGTTGGTTATAGTAAGGTTGTTATGGTGGGTTGTTGGGTGTTTTTTTGGAGTAGTGGATTGTTTTTATTTGTATTTGTTATGTGAGTTTTGGTGGTATCAAGGGTATTGGTTGGATGGGATAGTATGGTATTTAAATTCCTTGGTTGTTGTGATTGGTAGGGGATATAGTGGAATTGTTGGGGTTTTTAGGTTGGGGGATTGTGTGTTTTGGGAAGTTGTGTTGATAAAGTGTTGAATATAATGTTGATTGGGTGGTTTGGTAGGTGTGAAGGGATGTTTGGTGTGTTGATGGGAGGGTGAAGTTTGGGTTTTGGAGTAGTATTAAATTGTGGTTGGTTGGGTGTTTGAAGAAGTGTGGGATTAGTGTGGTATTTATTAAATAATATATTTATTGGGATGTAAGTTTTAAGTATATGTGATCGTGAGGGTATGAGGGTGATGAGGATTGCAGGGTTTTTGGGTGTTTGGTGTTACATTAGTGTATTTGGGGTGTATATGTAGGTATGTGGTATTTTGGAGTTTTACTTGATGTATTTGGATGTTTTGTATAATTTATTGGTGGGTGTTAATAGAGGTTGGATTAATAGTTGGGAAATAATAATTGGGAGAGGTGTGTTTTTTAATGTTTTTTGGGAGTTTGTAAGTGGGGTAATTGATTGTAGTTTTTGGATTGGCCAGGATGTATTGTGTTAGGGAAAGGATGTTTTGTTGATAGGGTTGGTATTTTAGTATAAAGATGTTTGGGTATAATGTGTATTTTTGTGTTGGGGTGTTTGTGGTTATATTGTAAGGGTGATCCTTACTTTTAGGGTTAGTATTGGAAGGGTATTTTATTGTGTCGCGGGTAGATAGAATATTACTAAATTGTGGGGTGAGGATGGGGGATTATTTTAGTTGTTTATAGTGTATGAATTTTATGAAGAGTTTATATGTGTGGAGGGTAGTTGGTATAGAGGTTAGTATTATGTTATAGAAGGGGGGTGAGAGTGGGAGGTGGGAGGGGGTTGGAGGTGTTTTGGATTGGTTGGGGGTTTTGTTTTATTGTGGTGGCTGGTTTGGGGGAATGATCAAGGGGGGTTGGGTTTTGTAGTAATAGGGTTGTTAATGTATAGAATTGTAAAGGGTGAATTGATATTTAACTTGGTATAGTTTGGTTGATGGTTGGGGGGGGTTAGGGTTTTTAGGTTATTGGACCCATAGGGTTGTTAGATGTTTATTAAGATTTTTGGGTTTAAGGGAAGAAAAAGATGGGTAGTTAGAGTTGAGGATGAGGGTGAGAGTATGGTGGGGTGAGTTGATTTGTTAAATTGTATAAATAGGGGATTTGATGGAGATCAATTTAAAATGGGGGTTCCTTGGTTTATTTTTTTTGAAAGTTAGTATGGGTGGTAATAGGGAGAATTAATTGATTGGTTTGTATGTGGTATGAGACATGTTTAAGTTGATTTGGGGTTTATTATATTTTTAAAAGATTGATAGGAAGTGGAGATTTGGAAATGCCAGAGTTGTAATAGTTTTGTTTGGGATGTTGAGTAGTAGTATGAGTAATGATTGAAATTTTTGGTAGGATATTGTATTAGTTGTTTGCATTAGGAAAATTGGTTGGTATGGAGGGAAAGAATTTAAGGGATAAAAATTGAAGTTAATAGGTTTAAATTGTTTTAAGAGTTTGAAGGGTAAGTTAAAGGATGTGTTATTTTTGTTTTAATTTAGTTAAAATGGGAATGAATGATGTTTTTATGTTGTTTATTTAATAAATGTTTTGGAAGAAGAATTTATGTATGTTTAGGTTTTAGGAGATTAGGATGTAATTTTGATGGGGTTGTGTTTGAGGATATAAGTAATGGTTTTGATGGTTTGATTTAAGGGTTAGTTGAATGAATGAAGATGTTTGTAATTATGGCATTGAATATTTAGTTATATTTAAGGGGTAGAGAGAGGTTGTTATGGTTGGGGTTTATATGTAGGGAAGTTTTTTAAATCGGGTAGGGGTGATGGTGGAACTTGTTGATGGGGTGTTTATGTATGGGTGAGTGGTTTGATTTTGGTTTTGGTAGGAGTGGTATTATGTTATTGGGTTTGGGAGATATATTTTATATTATGGGTTTTGGAATATTATAAGAAAAGAGAATTTGTTAATTTTAATAAAATTGTGGAGGTAAGAGGGGGATATTATGGGGGGTGGTTGTGGAATTATTGTTTTAAAGGGGTGTGGTTAATTATGGAGGTTATTGGTGGAGTGGATTTTTAGTTAAAAATAGGAGTTAGTTATTTGGTGGGGTAGGTATGTATTGTGGTTAACCGGGGTTGTAGGAGATCTGATTTTAATGTAATGGTTTTGGTGAGTGTATGTTTGTATTGGGAAGGTTTGGGGAGGGAACAGGAGGTTTATATGTTTGGTATTTGGGGAATTATGGATATAAGGTTTTGTGTATAGTTTGTAGAATTTGTTGGGATAGACATGATTGATATGTGAATAGGATATTTGTTTTATTGGAAATTTTTATAGGTTTAGATTTTGGTATAAATATTTTTTTTGTTTTATGGGTTAATTTATGAATGGGATGAAGTGATTGGGGTTAGTTGGGATAGGTGTTATGGGTGGGTTGTGTTGGTCAATTTAAGACTTTGTTATAGGATATGGGGGGAGGTGGAGGAGTGTTTTGTGTATATTGGACTTTTGTTGGGTGATGGGTTGGTTGTAAGGTTGGTATTGTTTATGTGTATGGTTGTGTAATGGGTGTACACTTTTGTATTTTATTTTAATTGAAATTTAATTGATTTAAAATAAGGGTAGGGATATTGTTTTATTTTGGGTTTGGTAGTTTTTTTGGTAGTTTAGTGTTTTAAGAGTGATGTTTAGGGCAATGAATAATTTGTTTTGAAGGTGAAACTGGGTTAGTTGGTGGTCGAATGATATAGAATGGGGGGGGGGTTTGTTTTTGGATTGGGGGGGGATATGTTATTAGGGTATTGAGTTTTAGGATAGTTGGGGATTGTTTACAAATTACTTTGTAATGGATTGGGGAGAAATGATAGTTAGGTGTTGTGTGAAATGGATTATATTTGAGTAGGGGGGGTATTGGTAAGGATATGATTTTGGGTATTTGATATTTAGTGTTGGTATTGTTGTGTTGAGTATTATCAATAGTGAGGGGTTTTGTGGGTTGAAGTTGTGGGTGAAGGATGTTTTATGTAGTTTTTTGTGAGGTGTGGGGTTATAGAGTTATGTTTTTTGGGGTTTATTGGTGTGTATTGGATGTTTGGTTGGGATATGTTAGAAATAGTTACATTTTTTAGATAGGATTTAGTTGTATTTTGATGGAAGGATGTATGAGTTTAATAGATTTAGGTGTATTGGGTTTTGGGTGTTTAATTTGAAAATTTTGGTGTTATTTGAAAGGGAATATTTTGAGTAAGATTAATAGGTTAATTTGAAAAGGAGGGGAAGTGTGTGTTGCGAAAAAATTTGTTAAGTATTTGTCTATGAGGGAGGGTTTTTTTTGGAAAAAATGCATTTTTAAGTATTGTGATGAAGATTGTGGAAAATGAGATTTTTTTGGATTAAAGGGTGGTTGAATTTTTGTTATGTAATTTGGTTACATAAGAGAAATATATTGGAGTGGATTTATTTTGATTTTAGAGTTTTTAAATTATTTTGGGATATTGATATGGGGTGTTTTTATTGGGTTTAAGTTTTGTGGGGTTGAATTGTTTTTTTGTGTATTAAAATTGAGAGATTTAAATTGGTGAATATTTTGTTTATGTAAGTTGATTGATATTTAGATTTAATGGTTTGGAAATTATTTTGAAAATGATTATATGTCAAAGTTTTGTGGTTTGTTGTAGTATATAACATGGTTGAATGATTAGGTTGAGTTAGATGTTTTAGTTATTTTTTTAAAAGTAATTGTTAGTTGAGTTTTTAGTTGCATGAGTTGGTAAATGTATTTTGGGGGGGTTGTGGGGATAAGGGTTTTTTATGTTATTTTGTTATATCTAAATATGTTGTGGGATTATTGTTTTTAAATGTTTTGGTTGTAATAATTGGGGGTATTATGGGTTACCAAAAGGGGCCAGTTTTAATAAGAATGATTTGAGTGGGATTTATTGGTAGGTTTAGTTTGATAGTGATGAGGGGTTAGTGATTGGTGAATTTATATGGTTTTGGATATTTTATTTGATATTGATAGGGATGTAAGGAATTAAAAAGTTATGTTGTTGTTTGAATGGAGATTGTTAGGGGTTGTTATTTTTTGATGATTGGTAATATGTTTAGAGGATTATTAGGATTAGGGTTTGGTTATGTTAGAGTGGTTGGAGTAAGTGAAATTTTATGTGGTGGGGTATTTGTTTTTGAAAGTGGGGGATGGAATATGGGTGGATTTTTAATATTTTATGTTTGAAGGTGAGTATGATAATAAATGGGTGGGATTAGTGAGGAGGTTTGTGTTTTAGGTAGTTGGGGGAATGTTTGGATTGTAAGATTGTTAGAATGAGTGTTTGGTTTGGTATTAGTATGTAAAAGGTTAGTGGATAGGGTGATGTATTAGGGAAAGTGAGATTTGGTTAAAGGAGTTTTAGGATGAACCTGTGGGTGTGTATTAATGGTGTTAAGGTAGATTAGAGGTTTGGGAATGGGTTAGATAGGTATGAATGGTTAAGGAATATTAGGTTGTGAATGTATTGGTATATTTTTATGAAAAAAATTTTGGAATTTGGGGGGGATGTGATTAATGTGGGGAGGGAAAAATAATTAGTTTATGATTTGGTTAAAGAAATTGGGAGGTATTGAGGGGAAGAAATTTAGAGGTGTGAATTGTAGTTAGAGATGTTGATTGTTTTGGGGAGTTATATTTTGAGAAGTGTACAATGGGTATGTGGAGGTTGGGGTGGATTTGGTATTGTTATGTTTTGGTGTAGAAGAATGTGTATTTGAATTAGATATTTAGATTTGGAGTGATTGTGGGGATAGGGTTTGGTTGATATTGTTGATGAATGTGATTAATGGGTTGAATGGGTTACATTTAATTGGGGAAATAGGAGTAATTTTAGATTTTAGTTGGTAAGTGGGTTTGGTGAATAAAATGTTAGATTGATTTGTGTTGTTGTGGTTTTAATGGTGATTATTGTATGTGAAAAGGTTGGGTATTTTATGTAGTGGGGTAGGGGTTGGGGTTGGTTTTGGTATTAGGTTGTTGGGAATGGGTGGGGTATTGGGGAATGGGGTATAATGTTGTTTAGGTGTTGGTTTAGATTTGGTTTGAGTGGGGATATCTAGTAAGGGGAGTATTTGTTTTGTTTAGGTATTGTTGAAATATGGTGAGTTATAGGATAGTGGGGATTAGGAGAGAATGATCAAAAGGGTGTGTGGGCTGGTTGGACAAGGTTAAAGATGTGGTATAGATTTATGGGTTATAGGTGTAAGGGGATAAGGAATGGGGATTGGATGGAAAAGGGGTTAATTGGAAATTGGACTAAGTAGGGAGTTTTTTGGGGGGTTGAGTGTGTGTTAGTTGTACTTGAGTTGGTATTATTGAATGTACTAGGTATGTAGGGAATTGTTAAAGTGCTTGTGGATGATGGGGGGGGGAGGATAAAGTAGGAGGAGGGGGTGGGGGGGGAGTGGTTGTTATTGTATGCGTGGGGAGGTATTGGGGGGGTGGGGTATTGGGTTGACGGAGGGGGGGGGGGGTTGGTGGTATTGATGGGGAAGGTGGGTATCAATGTAAAGTTGGGTGGGGTCGAGGAATGAAATGTTTGGGTGGGGGTTAGGGTGGGGGGGTAGTCGTGAATTGGGATAAGTATTTTGATAAGTGTATATGAGGAGGATTGAGTGTGGGATGGGTTGATGAAATTTGGGAATGGTAATAGAATTTTATTTATTAATGGGATGGGGGTTTGGTAGGGAAGATTAAATAGGTTTATTGACAGGTGTAGATGGATGAAGATGTATGGTGGGAGGATGTGAGTTGTATGGTGTTTTATGGAGTGGATAGTGGAGGGGAGGGTATGGGTGGGGGAAGTGGGGAATATGGAGGGTTATAAGTGTGTTGTTAGGAGGAGTAAAGAAATATGTGGGAATAGTATTTGTGGGTGTGAGTAAGGTTAATGAAGGAGGATATATGTAGTGAAATTTATAAGATTGGATTGAGAAAGATGGTATAAATGAGTTGTAGTTAGGGAGGAAGTAATTTGGTAATTGGATATAAGTTTTTATATTGAAAATGGGGGTTTATGTATTTATGGTATTAGTGGGGTGAATGATGGATATGAGTGGCAATAGGATGGTAGATGTATGTGTGAATTGTAATTAAGGATTGGTAAAATTGAGGGGTGGTTATGTATTTAGGGTTGGTATTGTTAGAATGTGTAGTTTGTAATTGAATATTTTTGTAATTGGTTGTGTTGTAATTGGGGAGGATTATTTGATGAGTATGAATAGTGTAGTTTTGTTTTGGGGATAGTTGTAGGATAGTCGGGGAGGAAAGAATATTGGAAGATGATGTAGAGGTTGATTATGGAATTACATGTTGGAGTAGGTGGTGATATAAGTAAGGGAATATTGGTTGTATTATTTGTTAATGTGTAGATTATATATGTGTGGTAGTTGGGTTATTTGAATATTGGGGGAATGGTTGGGTTATTGTCATGAATATGTGTTTAGGTTATTATGGTATAATGGGAATTTTTATGTAGTTTGTGATGATGGTAATGTTAAGGGATTGTGTAGAGGTAAGGGTTTAGGACGTATGGGGTGAGTATAGGTGGAGTTGATAGTGGAAATTGTTTTTTACTATATAGTGGGGGTGATGTGAAGGTAAAGTGGTGAGAATGGAGGTAATGGATATTATGTGATGTTGGGGTGTGGAAGTAGATTAGGGTGGGATGGTGTAGGTGATGAGGTGAGGTAGAGAAAGGTGAGAGTGTTTAATGTGAGTTTGAGGATCTAGATGGGGTGGGAATTTTATGAAGTAGGAGATGGGGAGGGAAGGATGTAGAGGGGTGATATTGATTTTTGGTATGATGCAGTGGTTATGATGGTTACATGGAATAGTTGGGGACACACCGGATTAGGGTATTTATGGAGATTTTAGAGTGGTAGTGGGATGTAAGGTTATTTTTAGGTGGGTATGGGGTTGGAAGGTGAAGATAGATGGTGGAGTTGTTTAGGATGTGGGGTGTTATGAAAGGGTGTGTTAGTAATAATATGGGTAAGAGGTAGTTAATGATGTAGAGGGGAGTTTGGAGTATGTAAGTGGGTGTGAGAGATTTTATTAGGGGAGGTGAGATTAGTTTGTTGAGTTTGTGTTTGTAATTGAGTGTGGGTGGAGAAAGTGGATTAAGGGGAATTATGAGTAGAAGATTATGGGTGGGGGGTAGGGGGGGGTGGGTGGGTATTTGAAGGGTTTGAGAATAGGGTAGGATTAAGGGTATTTGGAAAAGTGTGAAAGGTATTTTTTATTGGGGATGATAGGGGTTGATTTTGATTAGAGAGGGATAAGTTGGGAAGGATTTTTAGAGGGAGGGATGGATATTGAGGAGGATGAGGATGGATTATGGGAGGTAAGCATAAGATTGACTGTATATAATATTTTGGGTTGGGTTGAATAAGATAATTTTTATTTGACTATTAAGTGAATAGCCTCTTAAGATAGGACAAATCTTTGTCTAAGAGATAAGGTTGCATCCTATAGTCTAACATCTAAGAGTGACTGAGGACCTCTTTTTTCGAATCTTCTTTCTTCACGTTCAGGAAAGGATGTCAACATTCCGTCGGGACATATGCAAGTTGGTAACTGTGCCATGCTAAATCCTAGGTGACTCTTATTAAATGCAGTCTGAAATATAGTGGATGGAGGGTTATATATTGAGTATAGGGAAGGTCCGCCATTGCCTATCATGTAAATTTATACAATGTCTAACCAACAATTCAATCTCTAGTGGACAACACAGGCACCGTGAGCTCAACCTTATTCAATTCCACCCAAGGATACTTTTTAATTCTTATATTCCCTGAAGTGAATTACCCCCAATATTGTTAATAGGTAAAGATTCAAAATCCCGGACGAGCCCCCAATATATGTGGTGAAGTGGGATGTTATAAATATTTATAGGGGACTTAGTGTACTGACTGAGATCAGCTGTGAAGGTATCTATATCTATTAGGAGTAGTGTATTATAGATAACCTTACTTGCTACCACATATCTCTATATCTCAGTCAGAATTATTCTGGAATAGTGTGATGCTACGTTATGTGTCTAGGGTATGTGTATGATGAAGTGTAAGTCACAACAACAGACAGATAAACAATTTAATTTAATCCACTACTCTTAACAACACTGTGACACTCACATACATATAACACTCTATGAGAATATCTTAAAGAAGTCACTCGTAACTTTTCAAATAACAATATGTATTCATTACTGGCATGAATGAATATGTGTCCTGATTCAACTACAAGGGAACCAGGAATCACAATCAATTTAAATTACAAGTTATGTACAGAATGTATTTAATATGAATATTGTAGTGACATATATTATTACAAATGTTCTATGTGTGTCAGTTGTGTAGTAGTAAAATGAGGTAATACTGGTTTTGTTTTGTTCAAGCTCTGTTGGTATTTGTCATCATGACTTCAATAGTTTGTCTTTAGGGACTAGTATTGGAGATGTTCACAGTTCCTGATTTTAAGACAAGTAAATTCCCCCTCTTAATGTTAATTTTACAAAGTCAGTTCAAGATGAGGGGACATAATGTTGAGCTCAGCTGGCCAAGTTAGCTTATCTGGCGTGATGGCGGCAGGAAAGGACTCCTCTGCTCGAATTCTCCTCTGGGCTCTGGAGACACCTCACTGATAGCTAAAAGGACCAAGGAGTATGCTGTCCGACACTGGATTCAGCAAAGCTCTGACTAGGTGCTGCTCAGTACCATCAAGACCACTGTCCCTGAAATCAAGAAGGATGTACCTTCTACTTCATAACTAACTTAAACTCTCTTGTTACACTGATCACAACACAGCACAAACATTGAGTTCAGAGCATTAGGCCAACTGTCAGCTTCATTTGAAATACTTTATTCTAGTATTACCCTTCTTAATGGTTACTACGCCTCTGCAATTCCAGCATTATTTCTTTCTATTCAATCATCCAGGTGTCAGTGTACTGTTTGGCCATTCCATGCCGTTTTACTTCTCTCCGACACCCTCTGTTCAGGCTGGAGCATTACAGGCTTTACCTCACGTTGGCCACTGAACTACACATATATATACAGGCATAAATCAACAATTCACATTCAATTTTCATTAAAAGATATTGAATGGTTCAAGCTTACCACAATTCATACGAATAAACACAGATACGTTGATTAGCAATGAATTCTGGCACAAACTGGCACAAATTCCCATCTGCTTATCTTCCAGGCTTTTATTTAGCCAAATATAAGCTGGCTTCAACGCACTGATGCTTTATCAATCTTATTTAAACAAGTGGTTTCGAACTAACGCTCCCAAGTGTGTATATCAGCGAGTCTGACCAATGAGCCCCGTTTCGACAAGTGTTTGAAAAAATGTTACCTTTCCCCGTTTCCCCTAACAACCAAGATAGTATTTATAGCCCGACCAATCGTGGTTAGGCTTTCATTTGTTGCGCTCCAATCAATTTGGAGTTTACATGGTAGGCTATTTCTGTAACGTAAATTTTTTTCAAACACGTTAAAAAAAAAAATCTTATGAGCAGAAATGATTTTATGCTGTCAGGCACCCCCAATATTTTATTTTGGGTATAATTTATTAATTCCTGGACTATTTGCGTAACGTTTTACATATTATTTGTCAGCAAGCCCTAAGGAACCCAAAAATACAAATTTAAAGGAGCTACGTGGCTGCATTCAAAATATGCAATTTCTTCTACCTCCTGTTTCGAAGATGTGCTGTCTGGGTACTGTTATGTTTTCAACCGTAAACCCATCTAATGTTATCTTTTCTAATAAGAGTTTTTTTTATGATTTATAAACCTAACTCTGGGAAAGGGTAGTGTATTTTATCACTGTCCGTCTGAAAAAAAAATTAGTGCATGTAGACTTACACGCGTGATGGCAGCATTTGTGTATCGCGCGACGCGTGTTGCATGCGTTCCTGATTTTCAGCCCTCCCCTCTCTCTTTATCCTTTTGTCCATCTGTTCGTTCGTTTTGGTAACGCAGTATAATTAATGTTAGGATTAATTTAGGTCATTACGCAGTACGTCTCAATGTTTTTCTTAGAAATGCAGCACACGTTTCATTGAAGAAGGCGGGTAATAATACAGTAAGCTTTTATATCAACGTGAAAGCGTTACAATTTGCAGACGAAGCAGAAAACAAGGGGGATTTCGAGTACATTCTTTGTGACAGCACTGTTATTTTCCCATTGCTCTTCTCTTTATTAATTTTATTTGTTAGGCTTTATATTTACCTAATAATTTATATATGTGGATTAGAATATTTCACGACAACAGGTTTCCTCAATGTGTGTCCTATCCATCGCCAGCGTCTTCTTCTCAACTCTTGTTCCACTGGCACTTGTCTGGTTCTTGTCATCAATTCCACATTTGTGACTTTGTCATACCATTTCAGTCCTTCTATTCTACGCAAGCACCTGTTTATAAAATTCTGTAGCTTTTTAATTGTTGTTATTGTTGCTGTCCATGTCTCAGAGCCATACAATAGGACTGACTTGACATTTGAGTTGAAGATTCTTTTTACCACAAAACTTCAATAATGACTGACTTCACAACTGAGTTGACTGACTTCACAACTGAGTTGACTGACTTGACAACTGAGTTGACTGACTTGACAACTGAGTTGACTGACTTGACAACTGACTTGACTGACTTCACAACTGAGTTGACTGACTTCACATCTGAGTCGACTGAATTGACAACTGAGTTAAAGGTTCTGATTTTTTTACCATTCACTATTTTACCATTCACTGTTTGTTTGTGTGTTTGTTTTGTCCAATGAGATGTTTGACCTGAGCTAGTTTCTGCAAATGCTTTTTCACGTTAATTTTTCTGCAGGGCTTCCGGACGCTCTGACGTCATTAAAATGCCCAATACACGACAAATGATCTTATTAGAACTACAATTCCAGTATTATCATCTGTCTCCCCCCACCCCACCTAAATTGAGACCAAATTTTGACGAGTTAAATAATGTAACGTTCTGTCAATGACGAAATTTAACGAAAACATTAAACAAGGTCATGAGAAGCGAGCTACCTTGCTAAACAGGTATGAACAGGTGTCCCATTCTTAAATCCAGTTGAACTGTGATATAAACAGCAATGGCTCTCAACTTGCGGTACCGGTACACACATCTCCGGCTGTGCAAGATGTCCTCTCTGTTGAATTACGTAATATGTTTATTCGCATACACAATAGACTCTTATGTGACTCGTGTGTTACTAGCCTTTCTTTGTGTGTGAAAGCACATACCATTTTTATGATTAAACAAGTAAAGAGGAAAAAAACTAGTTTTAAGGAACACTGTTATTGTTGTTACCAAATGGACTTAAAGAAAAAAAACCAAGACATAAAATAAATGTTCCATTCATTCTATTGCATAGACTACAGTGTTTCTCAACCAGTGTTCAGGGGAACCATAGGGTTCCGCAATTCATCCTCAGGGGGTTGTGGGAGAAATCTAGAATAAATAAATAAAAAGTTTGAAATACCATGAACAGTTTCAAATATCGCACTCATTTAAGGTTATATTGACTTGTTTGTGTCTATGTTCGTTTCGTATTGTATCGATAAATATAATTCGCACATGGTTGTATGATCAATAAGGATCTTCTATTTATTTAAATTTAAAGAAACACGATTTCTGTCTCAGTAATTGTGATATCGACGAGATAAATACAAAAGAGGTTACAACCATGAATGGCATTAAAAGTACAATTGTTTTAAGAGCTCCACATGACAGAAAACTGTATTAAAATATATGTGTACATTACATCCAAGTGTCAAACAAAACACATTATTTTTCCTTTCAGCTTCTCTCGTTTTCACTTCATTCATCTGTTATTATGTTCTGACATTTATCAGATATCGATATTCATCTGTCGCGCTTTTGTTTCGTACGACATTCGTTTAATGACTATAATACATCCCGTTTGAGATATTTCTTTTTTGAAGCAGAACAACACGGAGAAAATGTATCAATATTATTGTGCATTGTAGCGAAATCTGTGAAACAATCGCTAAATTCAGTAAGATTTTACTCCTATGATAATAAATAAACCCGCCCGTGTGTGTTTGCCTATCGTCGTCTTCAACGCCAGTAGAGCGCTGAATTGTATGCAGCAGTAATGCTTAGACAATGATCCCGCCGTCAAATATTATACGCTTTCCTAGTTTCGTCCTTGAGACTAACAATTAACTTGTGCCAGAACTGCGACACCAAACTGCCGTTCTGAATTAACGTACGATTTTAACTTTAACGCCACCAATAGTAGCAATTCGGACATTTTCCAGAAGTGTAGAACGAGACTGCAGTAAGAATTAACGCAAATATTACCATCGCCTTGCAAACCCCCTCTTCGCTCGACCCGCCGTTCTCTGTATATATCCACGCTGTTAGATGCGACACAGCCCAAAACACACACACAGTCGTATTCAGGCTAAAAAGTAACTATAAGGTAACATGCGGCCAACGCGTTGTCGATTTTTTGTGACGTACTACAAAAGCGCTGTTTTGTTCTGAATGAGAACGACAGTTAAGAAAAAAATAAAAAAATAACGATTTAACGTGGGAATTTTTGAAAATACAGTACGGATAGGGGAAGAAAAGGAGTATATGACTAGTGTCACGAGTTCGTGTTTACAGATTTGAATTGGCAAGATAGAAAAATATGTTATTTGAGGAAATGAAGAATAAAAAACGATACTAGTAAATATAATAAATAAAAGAATAAAAAAATAGAACCCACTGTGTGACAGACAGCAACATGATTACTAATTACTTGTCAGAATTATAAACTTGTAGGATATAACTGAGATATTGACGAAGACAGATGGACGAGCAGACTTGAATCTTTCTCAGTTTGCCCTGTAGTGGGGATAGAGGGGAAGTTAGTCCGAGAGTTGAAAATTGAGTTCAGTTTTTTGAATAAAAAGACGCTAGAAGCCAAAAACAGTCCCCTGATTGGCTGGAGACTAATATACTAACGGAGGGATAAAACTAATTTGTAGTTAGTGTTCGGGACCACTTGTAAAAGAAAATTTCTACACTAAAGTTGTTCTACAAGCAAGATAATAGTACTATCTTGACTTTGCTGATCTGCACCAGCAAGCGATCTGGATTTGACCATATTTATCGCAAATCAAACTTATTAGTGTTAATATTTCTCTGATGCGGGTTTCATCTATGACTCAAAGTGAGCCCAGGTCAACCTATACCTATCTATATTTCTGCATCTAAAGAACTGAGGCAGTATCGACCGTGTGCCTCCGTGTTATATTGCAAGAGCAGAATCCTTACTTGGCAGTGGAGGCTGGTGATCTAACCAAATTTCATCCTGCATACCAGGCACCACTCAGTTAAGAAATTGTCTCCGGGCACTTGATATATCAAACTCAACTACTCTCAGTTCCAAAATGTGTATTAGATAATTCAGATTGTGATGAAGACAAACGTTCTTGTAATCAATACCCATTCATAGGAGCAAGAATAAATTGACACTGTTCCAGATTGACACATTTAATTACAGTTATGAATAAGAATATACTCAGTTATAAATTGAATTAATTTTATGTAAATACTTTGAATTATTATTTTGAGTTCAATATTCTGGTATACACAAAATTGTGATACTGGAACAAATAAATTGTAAAAAAGATTTCACATTTTAAACTTAACTCTGGGTGTTGTTAATTACTTTTCATAGAGTTCTTAAGTGTATTTGTTGTCATTTTATTATACCACAATTTCATTACCCTAGACATTAGACGTAGCTGTCAGACATACTAGTCAAAAATAAGTCTGAGTGAGATCTTAGGGTGGTAGCAGAAAGGTTCTCTGAGAACACACCCTTATTATCTATTAGACTCAGAGGCCTTCACAGCTTGACCTCTCTCAGTTACACTATAACAATAACACCAACATTCATAACATCTAAACCCACCACATGCATAATGACAGGTGACAAACTATGCAGTATGTAGATACCATTTCTTTACCAACCCATTTTCTTAGCAATAATTTAGCAGGAATAGAATTCCATTTCAAAGCTTCCTCTGGTTGTGGAAAGTTATCTAAGACAAGGGGTTTGTAAAAAATGTCAGCACAAAACATGTTTGGTACAGTATAATTTCCGCACAAAGGTTTTTCACCAAACCCTAAGGGGGGGGGGGGGGGGGGGGGGGGATTCTCTCCCCCTTCCCCCCTAACCGGTATCTACGGCCCTGGATACCACTAAACCCAAATACTGTACGTAATAATTTTTGTAGAGGCTAAGTTGTAATTTCTGACAATGCAAGAACAATTAGATATTTATTCTTTCATTCGCAAATCACCTGCGGGCGCACAATTAAGCCTTGACGAGCACAATTGTGCCCGCGGGCACCATGTTGAATATCCCTTATCTAAGGAATTTCCGTCTGGTAAAAACGTAGAGGCACAATATAAAAGTGATGGCCATTTATCGTTAAGCAGTAATTCTTGAAAAAAAAGAAAAGAAAGAAAAATAAATTTACGAACGATATCATGAAATACTGATTAAGATAACTGGCCAAAAACTTTTGTTATATGCAATAGAATGAATGAGAATATGTATTTTCAATTTTCTTTCAGTGCATTTGGTAACAACAATTGAACAAAAAAAGGTATCTTACACTTATTTTTTTCTTTTACTTGTTTTATTATTTAAGTCATAAAACGAATATTAGTTGTACGGGACGATCATCTCTTCTGCTCAGAAATATTCCCTTTTAAATAAAGTGCACTTTGTTAAGTTGAAACAGCGATTGTAAAGCTCACAATAAAGCTCGTCATTACTAGAGCTGTGTTTAATACAAAAGACTCGCTGACTTATTTGTATGAAGAAACATTCAGCAAATCACCATTCACCATCCGGTGCTCAAAACAAAATCTATATTCGTAGTTAAATAATAATTTAACTCACTTTGGAGCCCCTTATTTTAGAGGCGTTATATTCACCTTATTTTGTATTGTGTTCGTTATTATATCCAATCGGCTTGGACAACACAGGTTGAAACGTGACAGACTAAAATGTACCAAGAAGGGGTGCTGCAGGCAAACTTTCATCTGTGTGCGGTGAGAGGAATATACGAGGGTAAGTCAGAAAGTAAGGTTCCCTATTTAATTACCACCGACGTACTGCACGCAGTAAGATAGCTTTTTGCTGACAAGAAGTTCAGACCTTGACCGCTAGGTGGAACCACAAATCAAGCCCTAGCTTCGCCATTTTCCTGAACTAAGCAGTTGAACAATGAATACTGCACTGTGTGAGTGGAGAAAGGAAGAGGTACGATCAGTTTTTCGGCCGACTCAAATTCAGAATGAACTTGAAGCTGTGTATGGCCCGAACGTGATGAGTGTGCAGAATGTGAGAAATGGTGTCGTGAATTTAGTGGCGGTCGAGTTAGTGTGACAGGACGAACCAATGAGCGGGCGTCCTTCCACGTCAGCAAATCTTGTCACTGTAAATAAGTAAGTAAGTAAGAACAATTTAATCTTTCACATGGCACAATCTGGGACATTGTTCACGACCGTTTAGGATACCGAAAAGTGTGCAGCAGGTGGGTCCCTCGGCAACTGAACGAGGACCACAAGAACAACCGTATGGGTGCGTCCCTCACCCCATCTCCTCCGCTTTCATGAATATGGTGAGGATTTCTTGGAGCAAATCATTACTGGAGATGAATCGTGGGTATACCACTACTGTCCTGAGACAAAAGCCCAATCCATGGCGTGGAAGCATCCTGGGTCGCCTACTGTAAAAAAAATTCAAGACATCGACCAGCCCTGGGAAAATCATGGCGACTGTGTTTTGTGACATGCATGGTGTGCTTCTGTTGGATTTCACCCATCGTAATGCAACAATTAATGCTTCTGCTTATCAGGCCACTCTCAAGAAACTGAAGAGGGCTGTTCAACGCAAAAGGCCTCAGATGTCAGCCAAGGGGGTGCTGTTGTTGCATGAAATGCCGACCACACACAGGTCGTGACACAATGAATCTTTTGCAAAGCTGGAACTGGGAAACTCTTCAACACCCGGCCTACAGCCCTGATCTGGCACCTTCAGATTTCCATCTCTTTCCAACGATGAAAAAAACACCTGCGTGGCAACCGGTTCCAATCAGACGATGATGTCAAGCACGAAGTGAAAAATGGCTGCGTGAACAGGATCCCGCCTTTCTACCGACAGGGTTTTGATTCATGGATTTCCCGCCTAGACAAGTGCTCAACAGAAAGGGCGACTATGTTGAAAAATAGTGTAAAGGTGTATCTTTTTGAGACATATAACTATTTCAGTAAAAATAAGGTTTTAAAAGAGTACGTGAGTTGGGAACCTATTTTCTGACTTCCCCAATATTTTGAGCGTCAACAATTTGAAACGCGACATATAAATACAATGCGATTTTGGTCTTAAAGAAAAGTGGTGAAATTCTGAAACACTACAATATACTGTATATATATTTTTTTTCTTCAAAAAAGGTATTAAGAACATATTTTTGAGAACCAATGAAGTTCAGGCTGCAGTGAAGGTTAATACCCTCTGCTATTGGTTCGTTATTTGATATGTCATTTCCTCCTTTAATACACTTAAGATGAATGAGAGTTCTGCAGTAACGGTGATGACGATTTCGGTCGCGTTGTTTGTGTGTGTGTGTGTGTGTGTGTGTGTGTGTGTATATATATATATATATATATATATATATATATATATATATATATATATATATATATATATATATATATATATATATATATATATATATATATATATATATATATATATATATATATATATATATATATATATACAGGTGTTTAAGGGATATCATAAAACAATTAAGATCGTATACCGTATCCTTGAGGTAAGACGAGCTACACCTTTCACTTCCCACCGACTTTTTTTAAGTGTTGATTTTTTTCAGTAAAGACAATATTTGGCAAAACGATGACCTTCAAACCCATACCATTCTACCTTTTGTATGTGACTTATGAAAAGTGTTAATTCACTAGCCAGGCCATGGCGATAACGAGCAAGTTTTTCCATACATCTCACAAAACTGGAATCTTATACGGATGTTATTTTCTGCTAACATATTTTATGGTTATGTTAGGGAGAAATAGTGAAAACTAGTAACCAAGAGGATCGGAAAAGTCAAGTATGGTTATTAGTTTTCAAACAGCAGGGTTGTCACATAGAGATTTATGATCAATAAATTTTCTATATTCCTTTCTTTTCTACCCGTGTCCTCTACTTTATTATCGCTCTTTTATCCTTTTCCTGTTTTTCGCATTCGTTCGTTTACGACTAAATATATTTTCCCATTCTGACTTTGCCGTTTCTTTTCTCATGCTAGTAACGCATGTTGTTGCGTAATGTGTCAGTCCTTGGACGAGACGAAATAGCGTGAGAATTCATTCCGTCAGACATAGAGAGCAGACATTTGTCTACATTTTCAGCTGTCACGAGAGTTTTCTTCGGCTAAGTTCTCGGCGCGAGGTGTGAACGGCGCCCTCATGCACAGCTCAGAAATGAGACATGTCGTGTGAGATGTGAAGACGCGTTTTGGCAGTTATGGCCAGCGTCTAAGTTAAGTGTTAAGAGAGGGGAGAGAGAGAGAGAGAGACCGGCGCTATTTCGGGTTTTCGTAATAGCGTGGGATCCGTTGTCCGTTTTCATATATCTACGCGAGAAGCTTAGACTATTCATTCAGTTCTCCAAATTTTGCAGTAGACAGGTTGCTCGTGCTAAGGAAATAAGCTTGCATAGCGGAGTCTTAGTTTGTTCTCGACAATTTGCCGAGCTTCTAGTCTACCAATAAATATAAGCGTATAAATTCTAGTTGTGCGATCGCCTGTAGTTCTGTCTGGAGGTAAATATTATATATATATCTGTAAATGAATTTTATTAAACTGCTAATAATCAGTCGATAATATTTTAAACTAACTTATAACTGCACTGATTCATCATTGAGTATTGACAAAATACGTATGTATTTCTAATTCATGATGATTGATTTTATTAATATAACTTATTTCACGGAAATTTAAACGATAAGACCAGCCTACGCTTGCAGTTTATTATGTAAGTTATAACCGAGGAATAGTATGTATAAGTATTTTATATGTGGTTTTCTCTTTATTCAGTGAAACTGGGGTAGCCCAACTTTGCCAGCGTTTTAGTACATGAGAAATATCTGTGAAGAACTAAAACATTTTTTTCTTAAAGACTTGGGTGTATAAAGTAAAACCTGTCTGGCACTGCGTTGGCATCCAGAACGACAGAGTACCCATGTCATGAACGTTAAGATTAAATGAAGTAATGGGCCTATCGCGCCTGATTTAATTCTTCCTGAGAAAAACTTAAGTACATTCCAGCCCGTGTGGCAAGTAAAATATTACAATCAATAACCTTTCCGACACTGTTAACAAATTGTGGTGTGACCAAGAATTTTACCTTTGATCGTAGTTACAAACCTGACATTTTTCCTACGTAGTGGAAACCTCGTGATTCTGACACTGTGAGCCCGCTTAAAACTAATTCTTGCCTCGTGATTCAATTGACACTAACCTTAGTCTGAAAAATATTCGCATGAAGAGGACGCTCCCCGGAACCATTGGATGAACCCAAAAATCTGCAGAGCTGGGATCCGCTTCATGAAAAGAAAGACAGATTAAAGTGTGTGGGTGTCCTAAAGTTTGCGCCAGACGGCGAACAACAGCGCGATTGTAGGTAAGAATGTATGTCAGGGCCCTGATGAATGAACAGAGAGAAAGCAGGAACGAGTAACTCTTTTATGGTATACCAAATTTCACCCACTTTGTATTTCTTTATGCAAGTTTTTGTTGCTAACAATATTTTCCTTAGGATAGATTAGAGTATCAAAGTCTGTTCATACCTTTAAAAGGGAAAAATCTTAGACTAAAGCATATGTATCCGTGACTTTTTTGGGCTATCACTTTTCTTCTAACCGGACTTTGGGCTATACATCGAGGGAAAGGATCATACCAATGGGTCTATCATTCTTGTAGCAATTCATTGACTTTATGACTATTTGTACATGTTTGATGTAATTTTATGTGTTGTGATGGATTTTAGTATGATAATTAAAATTCAATTAAACTTAATCAGTGTGTTGGTCAGCTCGTTCCAAATTATCTATATTTTCATTTGTCATAGTTTCACGTCTGTGCGTCTATTGTAGTCACTTATGTGTGTGTGTATGTGATATATATATATATATATATATATATATATATATATATATATATATATATATATATATATATATATATATATATATATATATATAATATATATTATGCTAGACGGTCTTAATCTGTTGTAGATGATAGGCTGACTGAGAGAAATCATCTCGAGGGTCAGAGACCGACTCTAATATATTTCCTCCACCTCACTCGTGAAATCTATTTCTACTTATATCTCACTGAGATATCACCTGTTTCTATTGCTATTCAGAAGGGACCAAATCTAAGTCTTAATGCACCTATCACAAATCTACGACAAGGGTTAGCACTTATTCTGCCTCAATAGCCTTACTGTTTACATTCTGTTTCTTCATCACAGCTTTAGCTCCAGATTATAGCTACTGACATTCTATTTCTTATTTTTTCTTTACAGCTGTAGCTCCACATTATTGCTGCTTGCGTTCTGTTTAAATTTCTGTTTACAACTTTAGCTGCCCGTTATTGCTGCTCGCGTTCTGTTTAAGTTTCTGTTTACAACTTTAGCTGCACGTTATTGCTGCTCGCGTTCTGTTTAAGTTTCTGTTTACAACTTTAGCTGCACATTATTGCTGCTCGCGTTATGTTTAAGTTTCTGTTTACAACTTTAGCTGCACGTTATTTTTGTTATAATTCAGTTTCGTAAGTGAATTTTTTTATTAACCTTTTTCAAACCAACATTAGCCTCACATTGAAGCTGCTAAACTTGTTTTATTAGCCATTTTCACAACAACATCAGCCTCACATTGTTGCTGCTAACATTTCTGAGATTGTTCTTAAAAACCTTTCATACTCTTTCATCATTCTCCCCGAGAATCATGCATGTAGGCCCCTTTTCATTAAGCCTGTGCAAAGAACTTCATGGGATTCTGAAGAGACGGCTTCTGTAGCAGTTTATCTTAGATAATGAGGTTCCCATGTTTCACATACATACGATGGGACACCTATTTAAATGGTATGGCAATTAAATTCACTAATGTAGAACTGACGGAATGAACCGACAAACTCGAATGGAACCGAAGTTTTGGACAAGAATCAGATGTTCATGAGGACACACATTATGAAAACTAACTGATAACATTACAAGGCAGTCTCTATTCCTGATTCCCCATAGAAAGATAATTAGAGGGTGACCAAAAGAAAACAAAAACAACTCACACATAGAGAAGAAAACTGGAGACCAATATAAAATGTACAAGGAGGGTACGGAAAAAACCTTGATCAGATGGCACAACCTTGATCAGATGGTACAACCTTGATCAGATGGTACAACCTTGATCAGATGGTACAACCTTGATCAGATGGCACAACACAGCACAGTTTTTTTTTTTTTTTTTTTTTTTTTTGATGACCCGTTCTCCACGGGAAGGAAGCAGAAAGGTATTGATTGATTGATAATGCTGCGAGCACCTTCCGCAATTTCACATTAATCGTCTTTTACGACACGCATGTGGGAGCAGTGGTTCTATACTTCTTTGCCATCCTAGAGACCCCTGGCATCCCTTGATGATTTTAATGACTCTAGCAATATTTGATTGTTGCTAAATTCTGTTGTTTAGTTTTTCTAAACATGAACTACAATTTTATCATGCTGATTTTATCCCCGTTCAGTTTTAAAAATTAACTTTACTTCAAATTAAATCATCATTCGTAAGAACCGTTTGGATCCTGCAGACCCAGGTCTGACCTCATTTCAACTCAGAATCCTCCATGGACAGTAACTGTTATTTGATCTAGCATGTTTTCTATACCCGACTTCTTCAAGGTTATGAATGAATGACCGAGCGAGAACACTCAAGATCATGTACACACGGTGAATGAAGAAGATATCTGTTACACAGGTCTTTGTGTGTGTTTAGAACCTTCTGTGAGAGCCCAACCGTTTTATTCCTGTGCTTGTTATTAATGGTTTTGCTATACATATGTCCTTTCTATCTACTAGGCTCTCGGGTTTCGAATATATATATATAATATATAGATACTAATCAAAGTATTTCCTTTTTAAGTGCTTAAGGAGAAGTCATTTTTGGGTTGCTTCCCTTGAAAATAGTTCTGTCATCTTCGATCGGACTCCGCAGACGACTCTAGGCCTACTGCGATTTATTCTGTGGCTGGGTAGGAATAGATTGTTCTTGCTTCAGTATATCTATGGCCTGAATTTATACGTAGTGTTTGTATGAGTAGGACGAGTCTGTCTTATATATGGATATCTTTGCATTTCTAAGTCGAACTAATTTGGTTGTCGCTAGAAAAGGTCAAAGGCTATGCAGCGGAAGTATCGCTAGCAAAGGGTGTGATCCATGGCTGTCATCCTGTGAGGATGCCGAGTTTTGTTGTAGCAGGCTTTTTGCCGAAATAGTGATCTATATATGGATGGGGAAAAGTGATAATCATTTAGACATGTTGTATGTACTTTACCCCAGTGTTTATTCTCTTTTGCCAAGGAATGGCAAAGTTATATTCCGCATAAAAAGGTAAAACCACAATTTATTATGAACTTGGGCTTCGCCATCGTTGTTGATAAGCAGATGCACAGTGGTACTTTTAAAAAGAATATCCATTCAAAGGAAGAAGACATTCCTATGTATCAGCACTGGATTGTATGATATTATTCAATTACCTCTATGAGAGAACCTATGAAGAAATGAGGACATTTAATGAATGACTAATTTTGGTCTATATTCTATAGTGAGTGAAGCTCACGAGAGAGAGAACAGCCATGTTGAAATTCATATACTTTGTATTTATCGAGTGAGAAAAAGGGATGCCTGTACTATCGCTCGATGAACCAAGAGATCACTGCTACATGTGAGAACCCATGTCTGGGATTCCTATATTATGAAATATATATATATTGAACTTTACGTGAAGGAATATTCGCTAGACGAGGTTAGGTCTAGGAGCCTTCCTATGTATTGGTTATGGTCTGACGTGCCCAGTCAGTAAAGCCAGATGATTTACATGATGGAACGCTGAATGCTTATTTACGAATGCTCCATTATGATATTTGCCAAGCATGAATGCTAACTTAAGATGATATTCCTGTGATCAACATTATGCTGTCTATGTCGACATTTGTTCCTGTAACCATACACGTACTGTCCAAGTGTGCGTCCCATTAAATGTTATAAAAAGACCACCGTAGTTCCAGTACTTCTTGAATTCGAACAGTGTGAGTATGAGTGATGTACTACCAACCTGTCAACTCTATCGAATCATTCTACCATTCGCGTACTGACATTCAGATACACACTCATTGTTTACACTCACATTCTTGTCGGAGCCTCATCACGTTCCAGGACAAGATGACCTGTATGACCAAAACTGTGCTGGGTTTGATGAGTTGACAATCGTTACACTTTACTACACCAGTCCCAACATCTACATTTATCCACTGGTGGACATTCACATCATTTAGCAAATAAAGCATGATTCAACAACTAGTAGCCAGTATGAGTTAACAACTACACAAAGAAAGAGTTTAACAACTGGTGTGCCAGCTTCCTGGGTCAACCTGCACAGTGACCATATTGAGAAGTAAACTACTGAGACCAGACGTTCCTTGGGGTCTGTTACGACACACAAATACATCAGCAGTACAACTCTACAGTGATGTCAGCGTGACCTGTCCTGTCGAGAGTATGCAGTAACTAGGTCAGGGTTTGTTGACATTTGGTTCATTGGACATTTGCCATACAACTGACAGTGTTACACAGCGAGCTTGGTTGAAACATAGAACATTACACATCAGGACTGGAGAATATTTGACAGTGTTTGCGAAAGAAAATGTTATTGAACTGAGAAGTCCTACATTGATTGTTATCATTCAAATCAACGATGGAGCTTCTATTTCTGTGTTGAATTTAAAATAATTAGACCAGAAGTATTTGTTTAATAAAGTACCACAGTACTGTACTATTAGGCAGTGTAACTGAGCCTTCATTCCAACACATTCTTTCTGCAACACTCTATTTACATCATATTGCCATACTATTTATGCATTTATGTATTTATGTTTAACTATTTATATGTGATATTTGTTTGTATCCAGCGGGTTGTTGTTTCGGTTGGGCGGTGTCACACAGCAGAGTATCCCACGTAATAGAGGGTCTGATGTGTGCGTTTCTATAGGTGCAATTTTCTTCATTGGAAATTTGCTGCGACAGCTGTTGCTATTAGTGTTAGCTGTGAAGTCTGTACTCATTGTTGTTTTTGTAATATTCCTCTGTTCTTTAGTTTGTTTTGATTTGTTTGTAATTTGTTGGTCTACCCTATTCTATCTTTCAGTTCTATTCTCAATTTATATTTATATACTGTGGCGTTATTTGTATTTGTTATCCTCTTGCGGTTTATCTTTTATTGTTTTTCCAATTTTATTTATTTCATTTCCGCAAATGTTTTCATGTTTTTTCTGTATAACTGTTTTGTTTTGTGCCTGATCGACATACACTATTTAAAATATAGTTGATCATATAAATTGATGTACAAGAATCAACTGATAGTTAATTGCTATTACTAAAGGTACACAGTTGATGATATAAAACACTATTTCTGGTGCACTGCACTTATATTATAGAGTGAACCAGCAACTTATAGCTGTTATTATATAAGGATTTATACAAGACCTTTGTAAGGCTTGTTTCCCACAGTGATTGGGATAGTTAAGTACTATTTTTCACAGGTTACAAAGTTATCATACAAAGTCTTTGATTAAGACTAAGAAAGTAAATTTATTTACTTTTGCAAATTACTGATCTTATTAGACAAGATGTCTACCTTGGATTATTTTATCACACAAGGCAGGGCTCTTGATAAGACTGGTCAGCAGTTAGAAGAATGGGCAGTTGCTCAATATGACAAAGCATTGGCTGCTGAAGAAAGAAAAGCATTGATTGAAGAAAAGAAATTAGAAGCTGAGGAAAGAAAATTACAAAGAGAGGATGAACAAAAGAAATTGCAGATACAGACTGATGAAAAAAGATTCCAGATGGAAATGGAAAAAGAGAAAAGAAAAGATGAAGCTGCTGCTGAAGAGAGAAAAAATTACAGGCTGCTGCAGAAGAGAGAAAATTACAAGCTGAAGCTCAAGAAAAAAAAGCAATAAGAGAACATGAACACCAAAAAGAACTTTTAGCATTTGAGTTAGAAAAGTTAAAGTTAACAAACATAAGTAATGTTAATCAAGCATCTAGTGGTAATGGTAAACCCTTTACTTACAAGGTCAAGGTACCAGCGTTCAACCCTTCCAGTGATGACATAACATTCTGGCTAAACAGATTTGAACGCTCGTGTCGAGCACATAATGTGGACAAATCACAATATGCTAACCAGTTATCAGAAAATCTGAAAGGTGATTCTCTGACTAGTTTAAGTTTGGTTGAAGAGGCTGACAAAGATAACTATGATGTTATTAGGGCAGCCTTATTAAAGAAGTATCAGTTGTCTGAAGAGGGTTATCGGAAGTTGTTTAAGACAATGGTGCCTGAGGCAGGTGTAGAATTCTCAGAATTCATTGCAAGAACACGACTTACATTTGATCGTTGGATTGAGCTATCCAAAACAGAAAAGACTTATGAAGCCCTTATGGACTTGATACTCAGAGACAAGATTATGTCAAGTATAAATAAACCTTTCCTCGAATTCTTACATGAGCGTAAACCTAAGTCTCTAAAAGAAATGGAACAGTATTGTACCCAATACGTCACTGCACATCCGGACGTAGCCATTAGCAACAGTAAGGTTAAAGAAGGTATGCCAGTTGCTTCTGCAACACCATACAACCCTAATCACTCTCACAAATTCCAAGGACCTCAAAATAGGTTTAATAAAAAAGGTAACTATTACAGTTATCAGAACCAAGGTAACCAATCATTTCAGGGTTCTTCTTCGAATACCTGGAGAAGAGCTGACAGCCCTCGATTCAGGGGTGGTCATAATTACAGGAACTTTCGCAAAGGAAGTCATTCTAGAAACTATCCAAGTTTTCCTTCATGGAGACAACAGGATCATAATTACCGAGATACTCATTATAATGAATATGATGATAGTAACCAAAGGAGCTATGATTCAAACCCGAGTAGAGGTTATAATAGTGGAAACAATGATAAGTACAGAGGCAATAATAACAGAGGTAGAGCACAATTCAAAAAACATAAAGCTCATTACCAGGCGAACTCTGCACAGCAAGAGTCCCACGAAGCCTATAAACAAAATAAAGATAATGATGACTCTAATAATATGGCATGTGCCGCTTTTGATTTTGGGAGAGCATCTCAGTGCCCCCAATGCAAAACATTATTTGAGCCAACCACAGTGTCTACTTTAAGCTGTGGCCATCCTCTTCCCGCTCTTCCTGCGTCAATCGCGCATGATGGGAGAGGTTCTCTTGTCTTACACAAAGGTTTAGTAAATGACAATCCAGTCTCAGTACTTTTTGATTCTGGATGCACAACTATTGGGGGTTAGGCAGTCACTCATAGATCCTTCTCATTCTACAGGCAAAGTAGTCAAATGCGTAACATTTGGCGGCACCATAGAGAAATACTCTACCGCTATCATTAGGATTGCTACTCCTTTCTTCACAGGAGATGTACACGCATGTCTTTTGCCGGATCCGATCGCTGATCTTATCATCGGTCGCATTCACGGAGTCAAAGAATGCACTCCGGAGCAAATTTCCGTTTGGGAAAATCAAAATATGCAATCTGCTAATGCAGTAGTCACTAGAGCTCAAGCTCTCAATATGCCTGAAACTTCATCTGTTGAAGATAATGAAGTGCATAACCAAGATGATCCCTTGGTAATTTCTCGTGACTCGTTTATAAAACAACAAGAAGAAGATCCGACTCTTAAGAAATTCTTCACTCTTGTAACAAAAGGTGATCCGAATAAAGATTCAAATTGTAAATCTTGGATTACAATGAAGAATGGCGTACTTGTACGTATGGTGCAAGACTCCACTAAGTCAAGTCATTCTCAGATTCTTGTACCCAAGAATTTGAGAGTTAAGATCTTACAACATGCACACGACTCTCAGTGTGCTGGTCACATGGGTTTTTCCCGTACTAAGTCAAGAGTTCTTGCGGCTTTCTTTTGGCCTTTTGTGAACAAGGACATACGGATCTATTGTCGATCCTGTAAAGTATGTCAAGAAGTCAAATCCAAAGGTCCTCGTCATGCTGCGCCTATTCAGGCTGCAGATATTCCTATTCGTCCA
Organism: Oreohelix idahoensis; assembly: GCA_024509875.1. Lineage (NCBI taxonomy): Eukaryota > Metazoa > Mollusca > Gastropoda > Stylommatophora > Oreohelicidae > Oreohelix > Oreohelix idahoensis. Next base: position 78,037 of record JAMPIV010011177.1, read on the forward strand.
TTCCAGAAAATGGCGATAGACATCATTGGTCCATTCAAGATCAAATCTGCTAGAGGACATCAGTTTATCTTAACGTGTGTAGACATGTGCACACGTTGGCCAGAGGCTATCCCTCTAAAGAGCATTACTACCGCTGACATTGCAGATGCTCTTTGGCTTATATTTTCTCGGCTGGGATTCCCCGGAGAAATATTATCAGATCATGGCACCCAACTGATATCGGATACCATGTCTCAAGAAATGTCTACTCTACAGATAGAGAGATCTTTGAGTAGCATCTATCATCCTATGTCCAATGGGATGGTCGAGCGACTAAATAGAACACTTAAGAACTTATTAGGGAAGATAACTGAGGATCATCCTCAGGATTGGGATAGGGTTTTACCCGCGGCCCTCTTCGCGTACAGAGAGGTCCCCAATGAACATACAGGGTTTTCGCCCTTTGAACTTGTCTTTGGCGCGCGACCGCGCGGCCCAATGTCTTTGCTGCATGATCTTATAACAGCTGACAATATTGACGATGACACAAAATCTTCTTACGAGTATGTCATCGCGCTGAGACAAAAGATTATCGAAGCATGCAAATTGGCAACGTCCTCTTCTGAGTTTGCTAAGCAGAAGGCAAGACAATTTGCTAATAAGAAGAGAACTTTACGACAACTTTGTCCTGGTGACAAAGCATTTGTTTTGCTACCTTGTCGTGAAAATAGACTCCTTATTAGTTGGAAAGGTCCGTACGATATAATATCGAAAATTTCAGATGTTGACTACATCGTCGATATTAACGGGAAGCATAAAACCTTCCACATCAATATGCTTACGGAGTTCCATGAACGTCCTGACTATCTACAGCCTATTTTCCAGGCAACGGACGATTCTCATGTCAAACATGGTCATTACTCATCACTGTCTGTAATACAGGATGAGGAAACAAGTTTTTCGGATGTTAATCTCCCGCTTCCAATGATCCCACTTCATTCTAGTGAATCATGGAAAGACGTTACTGTTTCTCCTGATTTGTCTCTAGGAGAACGGCGACAAGTTTCGTCTATGTTACAAACATTTCAGGATGTCCTCACTGACATCCCTGGACAAACTCATGTCATTGAGCATGACATTGTTCTAACTGAACATACTCCAATTAGGGTTAGGCCTTATCCTATCCCTATACATTTCCAAACACAGGTTGAAAAGGAGTTGGATGAAATGATAGATTTACAAATAATCGAACCATCCACTTCTGCATATTCTTCGCCGATGGTTATTGTTCGAAAAAAAGACAATAACATACGTCTTTGCGTTGACTATCGCAAATTGAATCAAGTTACGAAGTTCGATGCTGAACCTATGCCTTTACTAGAAGAGTTACTTACTCGTCTTTCTAAATCGCATTTTTTCACTAAACTTGATTTGTCTAAAGGATATTGGCAAGTTCCATTATCCGAACGCGCCAAACCTCTTACCGCTTTCTCTACTCCCAGAGGCCTTTTCCAATGGAATTTTATGCCTTTCGGCCTTATGAACGCACCAGCTACATTTGTACGCATGATGCGTCGAATCCTATCGTATCGGTCAGATGTCATTGCTTATCTAGACGACATCTGTCTTTTCAGCGATACTTGGGAAGATCACTATTCAGGATTAGTTGAATTATTATCAACTCTGCGTGAGTATAACCTGACAGCAAAACCATCTAAAGCTTGTATTGGCTTTAGCGAAATTGCTTTCTTAGGCCATCGAGTAGGTCACGGTTTCTTGAAGACAGAAGACCATAATATCACTAAGATACTTAACATCTCTATCCCTAGGACTAAAAAGCAAGTGCGAAGTCTTTTAGGTCTCATACAATTTTATGGACGTTTCATTCCGAATCTGTCCTCTATCATGGCACCTCTCTCTACACTATTAAAGAAAGGGTCGCCTAACATGGTTCACTGGTCTCATGAATGCCAATCTTCACTAGAGAAGATCAAAACTATGTTTTCATCACCACCTATTTTAGTGTTACCTACAACAGATAAGACATTTGTTCTTCGTAGTGACGCTTCATCCACTGGGATTGGAGCGGCACTAATGCAAGAGTACTCTGGAACTCTGCATCCTGTAATGTACATATCCAGAAAACTTAATGCTGCAGAAAGGAATTACTCGGTTTTAGACCGTGAATTATTGGCAATGGTTTGGTCAATTCTCAAACTCCAAAGATTCCTTCTGGGCGCGCATTTCGTAGTGGAAACTGACCAAAAAGCTCTTACGGCTATCCAAAGTAAAAACTTGAAGAGCTCGAGATCAACTCGATACGCAATCGCTCTTCAACCTTTTCATTTTTCGGTACGAGCTATCCGTGGTTCAGAAAATGTGATGGCGGACATTCTGTCCAGATGCCCACATGATGCCACTTAACTGTTAAATATTGGATCTTTTTAATATGTATAACTTTACAACAGTTATTTTTTGTTTTTTTACTAAGATACACATTTGTAATTTAATAATAGAATGATGGTATCGCTACTTAGCGGTTTATTGATGTTAATTCACCGCTGTTCTTTGATGATTGTTTCTTCATAAATCATAAATTTAAGATTGTAGTGTGAATTTTTGGTATGCATTGTATAATTACCAGAATTGTATTATACGTACATCACACCTTCCTGGAAACATTTATTCGTAGGGAAACAATTTCTCTCAGATTTTGAGATATATATTCTCACCAGTCATATTAGGAATTATAGTTATTCCTGATATTTTCATCTGCGCAGTATTCTTGCGTTGTGAGCCTATTCTACGGTGCTCCTAGATGTATTTAAAAAAAAAATTTTATTTTTTTTTTTTTCCCGGGAGGTGTGGTAAGACTGTAAAGGGCAATTTTTACTATCTTGCAATATAATACATTTATATTCTTATTATGTTCGCAAATATTTTGGAAGCAAAGTATTTCCTTTTTAAGTGCTTAAGGAGAAGTCATTTTTGGGTTGCTTCCCTTGAAAATAGTTCTGTCATCTTCGATCGGACTCCGCAGACGACTCTAGGCCTACTGCGATTTATTCTGTGGCTGGGTAGGAATAGATTGTTCTTGCTTCAGTATATCTATGGCCTGAATTTATACGTAGTGTTTGTATGAGTAGGACGAGTCTGTCTTATATATGGATATCTTTGCATTTCTAAGTCGAACTAATTTGGTTGTCGCTAGAAAAGGTCAAAGGCTATGCAGCGGAAGTATCGCTAGCAAAGGGTGTGATCCATGGCTGTCATCCTGTGAGGATGCCGAGTTTTGTTGTAGCAGGCTTTTTGCCGAAATAGTGATCTATATATGGATGGGGAAAAGTGATAATCATTTAGACATGTTGTATGTACTTTACCCCAGTGTTTATTCTCTTTTGCCAAGGAATGGCAAAGTTATATTTCGCATAAAAAGGTAAAACCACAATTTATTATGAACTTGGGCTTCGCCATCGTTGTTGATAAGCAGATGCACAGTGGTACTTTTAAAAAGAATATCCATTCAAAGGAAGAAGACATTCCTATGTATCAGCACTGGATTGTATGATATTATTCAATTACCTCTATGAGAGAACCTATGAAGAAATGAGGACATTTAATGAATGACTAATTTTGGTCTATATTCTATAGTGAGTGAAGCTCACGAGAGAGAGAACAGCCATGTTGAAATTCATATACTTTGTATTTATCGAGTGAGAAAAAGGGATGCCTGTACTATCGCTCGATGAACCAAGAGATCACTGCTACATGTGAGAACCCATGTCTGGGATTCCTATATTATGAAATATATATATATATTGAACTTTACGTGAAGGAATATTCGCTAGACGAGGTTAGGTCTAGGAGCCTTCCTATGTATTGGTTATGGTCTGACGTGCCCAGTCAGTAAAGCCAGATGATTTACATGATGGAACGCTGAATGCTTATTTACGAATGCTCCATTATGATATTTGCCAAGCATGAATGCTAACTTAAGATGATATTCCTGTGATCAACATTATGCTGTCTATGTCGACATTTGTTCCTGTAACCATACACGTACTGTCCAAGTGTGCGTCCCATTAAATGTTATAAAAAGACCACCGTAGTTCCAGTACTTCTTGAATTCGAACAGTGTGAGTATGAGTGATGTACTACCAACCTGTCAACTCTATCGAATCATTCTACCATTCGCGTACTGACATTCAGATACACACTCATTGTTTACACTCACATTCTTGTCGGAGCCTCATCACGTTCCAGGACAAGATGACCTGTATGACCAAAACTGTGCTGGGTTTGATGAGTTGACAATCGTTACACTTTACTACACCAGTCCCAACATCTACATTTATCCACTGGTGGACATTCACATCATTTAGCAAATAAAGCATGATTCAACAACTAGTAGCCAGTATGAGTTAACAACTACACAAAGAAAACTCTGCAGTAGAGGTCCAACAGTGGCCAAAACTCAAGAGTAAACTAATGTGGGTCTTCAAGGTTCTACCTTCGCACAAGATTACTCTTGGCAGAGTTTGTAGGTAGAACCCTGATAATGATGCTTCTACCTCCAGGGAATAATTCTCCAGAATATTCAGAAAGCGAGAACAATGCTGCATTGGCTGAGCACGTTAACTCTAGGATCTGCTGAAAACTTTTGTGAAGGATAGGGCTATCAATTATAATTCGTTAGCTCGTTTCAAGCCCCCAGCTGAGTTAATTCAGCGAATTTACTCTTTTTATTATTTAGTAGCTCTGATTGGGTGTATTTAAGAAAATTGTTTGAGACATACGGATACAACACATTCAAAATGATTAAATCTACTTTAAATTTGGAAATAGATATAAATAACAAGTTTAATAATTCACTTACGTTTTTAAACAGTTTAATAAAAATTGAATATCCTTTAACAGAAATCGTCATCATATATATATATATACTTAATATATATATATATATATATATAATATATAATATATAAATATATAGTATATATAAATAATTTAAAAATCATTTAAAAATATAAAAAAATATATAGTTTATATAAAATGCTAAAAAATTAATATAACGGGAAGTTTTTACTTTGCAGCTATTTATTTGCTGCCAATGAGGTTTCTTCTCCCGTTTGGTGTTTTGGTTCTTCGCAGATAGGTGACAGGGTGCTCACTTTCCTGGTCTAGATTAAGAGCTGCTGCACGTTTTCCATGTAAAAATCAGGGAGTAACTGCAAAGCTGGTCCTGCGTCTCTTGGACTATTTACCTTCTGCCGGGAGATCATACTAGTCAGCAATACTCCAATCCCACAACAAGAACACATGAATATCACGCAACCACATTCTACCCTATGCATCATCCTTCACGTCCTAATCTACCAAATGTGTTTTTTCAATAGCCCTGTTATCAATATTAAGAACTAACATTTTTACTTTCACTTACTTGGTAAAGTTAATTTGTCTAAATATTCGTGATTTTTGTGTTAACGCTGCTTTTGTTTATTGATATTTTTCAAACCCAAAAACCCCCTCTCCAAAGTTAAATGCATACAAATCAGACACAATGGCTAATTAAGGATGGTCTACGACTGGGTCATCTAAACATAAACCATCTATTAGGCAAACTTCCTGAACTTACACGAAGTCTGAATCAAAATTTTTATGTTGTTTTTGGACTTATTTTTCGGAAAAGTCGTTTTTAAATGACAAAATATTAGATGATGATATTACACTACAAGGCTTTACAACTGTTCGACGAGACTCAAGTAGTAAGCTAGAAACAGGTATAGTAGTATATATTTCCAATTCCATTAGTTTTCGCCGCAGAAGCGATTTAGAGACAGCAGAGACCGAGTGCCTATGGTTAGAAATAAAAATACCAAGTCAGGGACAATTTCTAATCGGATTATCTTGATAGAAATCCCAGTGCAGGAACCATCTGGTAATACAAATTTCAACACTATGATGGACACAGTATTTACAACTGCAAAGAAATGATCTTTTGGGCGACTTTAACATTGACATGCGTAACACAAACCAAACGTGGGAAAACATCATACTATCTTACAACTTAAAACAAATAGTCAACCAGCCTACCAGGGTAACAACAACATCATCCACAACAACTGACCACATCTACGTCACCTGTACAGAAAACATTCTAGAATGTTCTGTTCCTATTGTAGCAATGATTGACCACTATCCAATATGTTGCACGTGGTCAAAGACCAAATATAAATCTCCCAGAAATAAACATATAAGTATTAAATTTAAAAGTTTCAAAAAAATTTCAACCATGGACTATTTTTACATGATTTGCGAGCTGCACCTCTGGCCAATGTTTACCAGCTTTCTGGTCCCGATGACGCCATAGCTCATTGGACACGTATCTTTCATTGTGTGCTTGATAACCATGCACCAGCTAAAGAAGTATGTGTGAAAACGACAGATCAAATCTCATTGGATCACTCAAGTAGTGCTAGAAGCCATGAGGCAGCGAGATCGAGCTCACAGAAATAAGGACTTTAAGACATACAGAGCACAAAGAAACAAGGTACAATATTTAATACGTAGAGAAAAGAAAACAAACTTTAAAAACTTAATTCAGAACAAAACAAACAGTAAAAATATGTGGAAAGCAATCAACACTCTAGCAAACAAACGAAATTCGCCAGACTCATTGTAGTGGATTTTGATGGTATTGTATGGTTGATGTTACCTAGTGTGATGTATGAGGTCAGCTGTGAAGGCTCCTGAGATAAATGTAGATGTGAATTACAGAAGACCCTTCTTACTACCACTTACGACCTCACACATATCTTTTTTTACTAGTGAATGTAGCTACGTTAAAAGTCTAGGGTACTGATATGTAATGTGTTGTGGTAGATTACATACACACACACACACACACAGATAATTAATAAGTCTAATAATATTAATAAAATTTATAACACACTGAACTAACTCAGGCTGTTTTAGTTTTAAAAGTTAAATCTTTTGATAAATTTATTTGTTCTGAACCAAATGTTTAGTTGGTCAGAACATAAGAAATATTATGGAATTATAAATGGAATGCATAATTGTATGACATAATAAAATGGAATATGTGTACCTAATTATTTCAAATGACTGGTTAATAGTAATTATATTAAGATAGTCCCCCAGGAGAACTTATTACTAGATATGCTTGCTGTGGGGGTGGTGTCATCACTCCCAGTCTATGACTACCAAACATTGTCCATTGACTTAGGGGAGGAATACATGGTTTATTTTCCCACAATGGTATGTCTTTATTAGATGGTGAATTAGTTGGTGGATTAGTTGATAAATTAGTTGATAATTCGTTGGTAATTCGTTGGTGAATTGGTTGGTGAATTCATTGGTGAATGTCCAGCAGGCCAGATCTCACTTATCTCGACTGCGTCGATCTTGTACAGGAGTCTGGTGGCCCTTCCTCTCCGTGCTGGAGTACAATATTCTGCTGCTCTGACACAATGTTAGACTGCACTGGTCCACACTTGTGTATATCACTACAGCATTTGGCACCGCTTTGGTGCCAAACAGAAACTCACAATTCTGAAACAAAAGTATTGGGTCATGTGTCAGAACTCTACCTCCTGAGCCACTTCTGCACACAACACTACACAACAACACCACACAGACTGGGTCAGATCTCTCTGACCACACAGCACATCTTACCCAGTTGGTTTCATATAGTACTAGTTCCCCAAGACTACATTGCATCTGAGATATGTTCAATAGCTTCCTGCTATTGAATAAGATAGGTGATATGTTTCACTAATCTCAACACTAGATCCTTTTTCATAGTTTTATTTAGGCGTTCCTATATATATTTTCTTTGTATGTATGTCTCTAGACCCTGAACTTGGGCTGGGGATCTAGAGCGAACACTTACTTGTCGTAATCATTTTTATGATATGGCAGTATCAATCACTCGAATTATTAAAATATACAAAATAAATACTTTTCATTCTTACCAGAATTCAGAATTGAGAACACAGTTAAATTTGCTAGCAAAACTCAGCTGAGCTGCTGGCTGTATGATGGCGTCCCACTATATTTGTATTCTTCTGGAATCAACACCACTATTAATTTAAAACTGCGTCTCTGAACAGACTTATGTCAAATGGCAAAATTTCACATCTCTGTCCCGCTACTATAAAATGCGTTGACCAATCGCCGACTTCCCCCCTAACTTTCAAATCTACAACCAAAAGTCACTTCAGTCAAATCTCAGTCAAGTATGTATTACGGTCTGTTAGTCCGTCTGTCTCTACTTGTTTTTTTCATAAAAAAACACGCTTGGTTCTACATGCATTTCCTACACGAATCTGCCTCCTAAGTTATTTTTAGCTACAATTCTCCACCATTTCCCCTCTCTTTAATTACAGCTCGATTTTTACGTTTGCATGCTCAAGGCCAAAATTTTTGAAACTTTAGTGACATTGTTTAACAGTGCAGTCGCTCGTCTGATATGAACAACACAGTCTTTTGTCAATATTTTCCTTATTATCTATCCGTCTGTATAATTGAAAGCATATTATTTCTCTGCTCAAGATGGGCTATCAAACTAGCTAGGTTTTATTTTCATAACTCTATTATTAAGAAAAAAACATATTTTTTTCTCAAGTTTAGTTTTTGAAATTTGTTCGAGAACCTTCTCTCATGTGTTTTGCCGCGGCATTCAAATAAAGACCAAGTATCGAAAAACGTCCAAGAAATGACTGTCTCGAATAAGAGCTAAGGTCCTTTTCTTGTCCATTTCCTTACTTTGTGTCAACTAGGGACGTGAATTTTTTTCCTTTCACCCCCAATTGCGTCTTTTTGCCGTTCGAACTTCAAACACGTGTTCAGTCATATCTTTCCTTTTTTTGATCTCCGTTTCATCCCCCCCCCCCCCCCCCCCCCCCCCCCCCCCCCCCCCCCCCCCCCCCCCCCCCCGCCGCCCCCCCCCCCCCCGTCTACAAAGGGTAAACGTTCCGTCTGCACGTCTAACTAAATAATTTGAATGGTGGCAGGAAAGGCGGGCATGGGCGAGCATGTCTCCTAGTATCTTACGCATTATTTTTATCCCTACATTTTATCGTTAATTTTGGAGATATTTTAATGTTGTATCATGGTAAATTCATCACACTCATTAATCCCCAATACCTCATTTACTTGTACGAACGTTCGCAATTACTTTCAGGCAGAAATAACCAGTCTTAAATCTACGATACCAGATTCCCCTTGTGACCAACATGCCAACTGTCAGCATTCTGTGAGAACAAATGCACGAACACAGTCCCATCCGACATTCCGTATATGACAGTTAATGCAGCGTTATAACTATCTTCTAGGCCTTAAAGAGAATAATTCATCAGGACTTGATGGAATCTGTAATCGAATACTGCGCTATGCTGCGCCAGTTATTAGTGATTCACTAACATACATATACAATCTATGTATCGCACAGAGTTACTTCCCGTTGCACTTTAAAATCGCTAAGGTACATCCTCTTTTCAAACCTGGTTCCTCTGATACTCGTAACCTTGGTAACTAAAGGCCAATCTCTCTAATATCATCGCTATCCATACCACTGGAAAAACACTACATAAAATAACACTTCAAACACCTAGTTAACAACGACTTGCTAATTGATAGTCAATCGGGGTTTATGCGTGAACATGGATGTCACACTGCTGGAACTAAGATGATAGACAATTGGCACCTAAATATTAACAACGATAACATGTGTGGGGCAGTCTTTGTAGACTTTAAAAAAGCATTCGATATGATAGATCACGCTATTTTTAATTAGAAAACTAGAAAAAAATCAAAAGTAAACTTTCAACTGATGACAATAATTACGTCATTCCTGTCAGACAGAAAAACATGTGGTTTCTTACAATAACTCCTATTCTAGCCCAGCAGTAATATAAATACTGGCGTTTCTCAGGGTTCTATACTTGGTCCTCTACTTTTTACCATATACATTAATGACCTTCCTCTTCACATCAAGCACTCATCCTGCGATCTGTTTGCGGACGACTGTACTGTTTACAAGAGTGATAAAAGTTGTAAAACACTCGAACTATCGTTACAAAAGGATACAGATAATCTGATTAAGTGGAACAACGGTAATCGCATGCTAATAAATATCATTAAAACAAAATGCATATTAATATCAACTAGACAAAAATTACAAAATTCAGAGAAAACAACACTTCAGATCTACATTGGTACCTCATTAATTGAAAACGTTAATGAACATAAAACTCTAGGTATAATCGTTGACTGTCGTAGATTTTTGATAGGAGAATTAAGACTTGGGTTGGTCCCTTCTGAATAGATTAGAATGAGTGATAGTCACAGTGAGAAGTAGTAATAGCGATAGATTTCCACGAGTGAGATGATAGAAATGTGATAGAGGCTGTCTCTGAAATCAAGAAAATCTTCTCTCTTTCACCTGTCTTCTACGACAGATTTAGATTGAGTCAAACAGTCTACACAATATATATGAAATATATATATATCCACTCACATACATACACGCATAAGACGACAGTTAGACGTACAGACGTGGGAAAAACTATGACAATGATTATATGAATAGTTTGGGAAAACGAACTGACCGACACGCTGGAATAAATTTTATGAGTAGTTTATTTATCAAGACTAAACTTCTCTCACAACATATCAAATCGCATCAAGCATATGCAAAAAAAAATCATAAACAAAAATCAGAAATGCTACCAGAATGATAGACCCGTTGGTATGATCCTTCCCTCGATGGATAGCTCAAAGTTCCGTTAGAAGAAAGTGATAGCCCAAAGAGTCACAGCTACATATGATTTAGTCTAAAATTCTTCCCCCTTAAGGTATGAACAGACTGGATACTCTGATCTAGTATAAGGGAAAAAATATATATATATATATATATATATATATATATATTATATATATATATATATATATATATATATATATATATATATATATATATATATATATATATATAGTTAGCAATACCTTGCATAAAGAAATGTTATGACAGCAAAAAATGAATGGGTGTCAAAATACCACCATAAAAGGGATCGCTCAGTCCTGCATTCACTCTATTCATTCAACTGTGCTCACGTGCATTTTTTCAACAACAACAAAAAATATTTTTAGGACTTGCCCATACAGAATCTTCAATGGTAATCTTGGCCAAGAAAACCCCAGGCCCAGAAAGACGGGTTGAATTTACTACTTCCGGGACCGTTCTCTTGGGAATACTATTGTTTTGGATGTCTGTTTAAGTCACATAAAATTGTCCAGGCACTAGCGTTTATAGCTAGCACAGTGTCAACATCTTAGATTTCAAACGATTGAGGAATGTCAGGTCGGCACCTTTTCTCAATATAGGAATTTAGTTGGTAGCACCACCACTTGTCAACAGTGTCGGGAAATTTACTGATTGAAATATGTTACTTGCCACCAAGGCGGAAAAAATAACTAGAGTTTTCTCAGGAAGAATCAAATCAGGCTCGATGACCCGTTACTTCTTTAACCTCTTAAAGTTCTTGTAAAAGTTATACATCAAATCTTTAAGGTAAGAATGTTTGTTGTTTTCTTCACAGATTTATCTCTTTTACTCAAACGCTGGCAAAGTTTGGGTACCACAGTTTCACTATATAAGAATGGAAAGAACACATATCAAATAATTATACATACTATAACTGATAATTTAAACTGCAAGCGTAGCTTGTCTTATCATTTAAATTTTTCCGTGAAAAAAGTTATATTTAAAAATCATCAATCCTCATGAATTAGGAATACCTACGCGTTCCGTCACCACTCATGAAGCATCTAGCATTAATACAGTTAGTTTAGAAAGTTTATTCTCGTCTGATTATTAGCAGTTAAATTAAATTCTTTAATAGCCGACTGAGTTTAAGCTAGAAATATAATTTATGTTTTCCACTGTAACTCGTCACTATAAAACAATACAGACTATATAAATTAAGCGCTCTGCACCAAATCTAACTAGTGAAAAATGAAATAAGCGAGTTAACACTTTAAACACTTCACAAAATACTAGATATTATATATGATATTTTACCTCCAAACAGAATTAGTTTCACAACGACTAGGATAATTCACTAGATAGGTATTTAGAAGCTCGGCAAAATTTTGACGAGAAACTAATGACTTCGCTATACAAGCTTCATTCACTAGCACGAGTGATTCTGTCTACTGCAAGTTGGTGAATGAAAAGAAAGTTTCAAACTCTGGTTAATATCTATTTCCAGACAAAGAGGTAAACGTTTAATTTCGCAAAACGAAGTACTCTCCTCTTTTCCGTCTTTAACGCTTACGTTTAACACCTAAACGCATGCCGTAACTGCCACCTTGCGTCTCTGACACCTCCGTCTAAGAAACGGCCGAAGCGCTACGTGTCAGATGCAAATGTAGACAACTTGTCTGCACTGCAGGGGCAGTTTTTGTACCTACCCCGAGAAACTCATCCTGAGAACCATAACTGACACTTTGCTTTCTCGCACCTTACGCCCAACTCTGGCCGTGGAGCGTGAGTGTCATATCACCTGACACTGATAATCTACCTTGGAAACTACATGTCAGATGCAAACTACCAGACAAATGTCTCCTCATCATGTCTGACGGAGTGAATTATCACACTTCAGGCCCAGAAACTTAGCCGAAACTGTAGACAGCTGTCTGCTCCCCTGTCTGACGGAATGCATTCTAACACTCTGCGTCTCAGGTAGGCGCTGACACGTTACGTCATAATTGCGTTCTCAGTTTAATCAGCAATGAAATGCGTTTCTAAATGAGAAACGAAACTGGCGAAAGTGATAATGGGAAAAATATTATTACTCGCAAACGAATGGATGCGAAAAATACAGAAGAAAGGTAAAGAGTGATAATATAAAAATAGAGGATACGGGTGAAAGAAAAAGAAGAAGATATAGGCAATTTAATGATCATACAACCTATGTGACATTGACCAGCATCTAAATTGGAACTCACATGTACATGCACTGACCAAGCAAACGGCACAGAAAGTTTACGAGTTAGCTAAAATCAAACATTATATAGATGAAGATGCACCAAAATTGTTCTACATATCTCACATACAAGCAAACATTGACTATTGCTCCACAATCTGGGATGGTTGCTCAATGTCCAACACAAAGAGACTCCGTTCACTACAAAAGCGTGAAGTGCGTCTAGTCTCTTACAACTGCCGAACTCAGTGTGTAGATTTCTATAAAAATCTCCGAATACTGCCCTTAAGAAAGCGCCTTCTGTTTAACAAAGCTAAATTTGTTCACAAAATCCTGTCACACAATGCTCCAGCATATCTGTTGCCAATTTTCAATTACAATGAAAGACGCAGTCTACGCTTTAACAGATTGCAAGTGCCCAATCCTAGGCTTGACTTATTCAAGAAAAGCTTAGCTTACTCTGCTGCTCAACTTTTGAATTGTCTTCCACATAATCTAAGAAACAACCTCAGTCCCTATTCATACAATCATAGACTTTTTGAATACTTTCTGAACTCTGATTACATGCCCCCCTAATAGGATTATCTTTTCTTATAACATCAACTGTAGGTTCTAATGACGATGTTTGTACTTTTCAACGTATGTTTGGTCATGCTTGTCGCAGAGATTTATGATTAATAAATTTCTATATCTTTTCTGTATTATACCCGTGTCTTCTACTTTATTATCGCTCTTTTATCCTTTCTTTTTTTTCGCATTCGTCTGATTGTGAAAAATAGAAACTCTCCCATTTATACCTTCGCCTGTCTCGTTTCTGATTTAGCAACGCATTTTTATTGCTGTTTAGCTAGGTTCTTGAGTAGACCGAATAGTGTGAAATTCGTCTCGACAGACATATGATGGCAGACATATCGTCTAGCATTTTTATCTGACACGGCGCTCTACGGTTAAGTTTCTCGGTGATGGGTGTGAAAGGCGCCAACAGGCATCGCTGGGAAATGACCATAGGTAGCAGCAAGTGTGAAACGCGTCTGGCAGTTTCAGTGCCGTCGTCTGAGTTTTATGTAGATGTTAAGACGGGAACTATTTCGGGTTTTCGAGAATTAGGAAATCATTTCTTTTCATAAGATATAAACACCAGTAGTTAGAATTCAGGCATTCAGTATTCCTAAGTTGCTCGTGCTAGAGAAATAAGCTGGTATAGCGAAGTTCTTAGTTTTCTCGTCAATTTTTGCCGAGCTTCTAGAATACCTATCTAGTGAATAATTCTAGTCGTGGTGATAGCCGTAGTTCTGTTTGGAGGTAATATTATATCTAGTATTTTGTGAGTGATTTAAGTGGTAAATCGCCTATTTTATTTTCACTAGTTAGATTTCTGTGCAGAGGGAAGAATAAATTATTATTTCTAGCTTAAACTCATACAGCTATAAATAAAATTTAATTAAATTGCTAGTAACCAGTCCGAGTATATTTTAAACTAACTTATAACTGCACTGATTCATCATTGAGTATTGACGAAATACGTATGTATTTCTAATTCATGGTGATTGATTTTTATGAATATTATATTTTACGTGAGGATAGGAGGTGTGTATAATATTGTGGTTAAGTATTTTGTACTTTTCTCTTCCTTACACAGTTTTGGGTCAGCCCAATTTTTACCAGCGGTTTTAGTACAACTGAGAGAAGAAACTTGTTTATCTTTAACCACGTGGGTTTACAAGTTAACACCTGTCTGGCAGTGTGTGTGCCTCCAGAAATAGAAAGAGTACAAATCTCACTAACGGTTTTAAAGACTAAATGCCTATACTGTGCCTATTGAGCCAGATTATATTTCTTCACACATGTACATGCAGCCCTGTGGCGAGAAAAATTACAAAACATTAACATTCCGACATTTTAACTAATTGTGGGGTGACCAATAATTATCTATTGAGAGAATTTACCAACCGGTCATCTTCCTAAATAAGGGAAACCTCGTGATTCTGACACTGTGTGCCTACTTAAATCTAATTCTTACCTGAACCTAGTAAATTGACACTAACTTAAATCTGTAAAGAAAACTATCGCATGAAGAGGATGCTCCCCGGACCCATTGGATGAAACCAAAAAAATCTGCAGAGCTGGGATCCGCTTCATCAAGAGAAAGACAGATTAAACGGTGTGTGTGTACTAACGTGCGCCAGACGGCGAACACCAGCAAGATTTTAGGTAAGAAAAGTAAGACAGGGGCCCCTGCTGAAAGAACAGAGTGAAAGCAGAACGAGTGATTCTTTTTCATTTTTATTTTCAGGCACCCAATTTTTTTTAAATTTCATTTATGCAAAGATTGTTGCAAATGACATTTTCCTCTTAGGATAGATTAGGGTATACCGTCTGTTCTCAACTTTAGAGGGAAATCTGAGACTATAGTGTATATATCCGTGACTCTTTGGGGCTATCAAGCATCGAGGGAAAAAAAATACACCTATGGGTCTATTATACTTGTAGTAATTCATTACCTTATATGTATTTTCTATGCTTGATATTAACATTTATGTGTTGTGGTAAAATTTTCCTTATGTTAATAAATTTACATAAACTTTATTCAAGCGTGTCGGTCAGCTCGTTCCAAAATATCTATATTTCATTTTTTATAGTTTTTCCACGTCTATGCGTCTAACTGTCGTCACTTATATGTGTGTGTATGTGAGTGGAGATATATATATATATATATTTAATATATATATTTTGTAGACTGTCTGACTCCCTCTAGATCTGTTGTAGAAGATAGGCTGAAAAGAGAGAAGATTCTCGATTTCAGGGACAGACTCTATTAATTTCTCCATCACACTCGTGGAAATCTATTTCTACTATTATCTCTCACTGTTGCTATCACTGGTTCTAATCTATTCAGAAGGGACCAACCCAAGTCTTAATTCTCCTATCAAAAATCTACGACAATGCTTATAAGTAATTAATGTTAATATGAGTGTGCTATATTATTATTTTACTTTACAACGTTGAATTTCTTGAAATTGATATGTAACATGCAAATGAGAATAAATGAATTCAGTATGAAAGGTGAGCGAAAGGAAGGGCACAATGTTAGGCGGGCCTGTGTTCCCAATTCTCAACCCTTTGAAAATAAAGTACGTGCGTTTATTCGTTCGTTCGTTCTCTAAGACCCGTCTAATGATGGTGTCTAGCGTCGACTTCAGGCCACTTATACATTCACTTGTTCCAGAAATAGTACCCTCAACTGGTACCACCAACTAGTATGGCAAAAGAAGAGAAATAAATACCCTCTGAGTACTGAGTTTCCCGACACATGCTTATGTGTCCCCATCTTCCTATTCCACCATCCCATCTATCTTCAGAACTTTTACCTTCTCTGAGAATTAATCTTAATCCCAGTGGGCGGAAAACTACGTATCTTTACATTTAAAATGAATAGTTGTACATTTAACCTGAAAATGTTAACAATATAGTTTGAATAATGTTTACATTTACATCAGTTGAAAAGGTTGTAAGCTTTCATTACATTTAGAGTGAATATATTTTATATTTATATTGGTTGAAAAGGTTAATAATATAACAAGTATGCACATCATTTCTTTCATTATTCCCTCCCTGCTCCATATGGAACTTGGGACTACCTCTGCTTTTGGTTCTATATAAGAAACTCGCAATAAATCAGTCACCAGCCTTTGCAGTGGTGGTTCATGAAATCATCATTCTATAGGCTGAGGTTGCCAGCCTCAGATGACTTGGACATACACTGGCAATTATCACATATTAATATTCACTTGTTAATATATACGTATTTGTTCACATGTTAATAATGAAAAAATATAGAATTCAAAATTTACATCTTGAGCCAATATTTAGGCTCACAGACTGCTGGGTCAGAGAAATAAAGGCAATTGTAGCGGCCTCTTACACTTGGTCCGGGGTGATGTTATTTTAGTAATACGTTCCCACTTTGACTTGTGTTTCAGTTCCTCAGATTCCGGTTTTCCGTGTTAAAATGGTAGAGTTTTTCTTGGGCTTTTATGTCCTGAGAATGCTCAAACAAGGCCCGGTCTGGTACTATTCTTAACTCTGGCAAGGTCTGGTTTTCTTCTTGGCGCGAGGTGAATTTTCACATAGCTTTAACCTGGCTAAAGTGTCCGGTTATATTGCCTGACTTCCCCCACATTCGTTTGTTACGATGTTAAGCAGGGCTTCAATCGGAAGGGATGTTGTGCCTTCATTCCGAATGTCTGCTAATCTTTTCGAATATGCGTGGTTTGTGGGTTAATTCAAATTATTTCCTCATGGAAATTTCTGCGCGTTACTGCATAGGTCATGTCTCCCAAATATGGAATGAAAACATCCAATCACTCTCTCGGCAATGTTTACAAATAAGATATTACTTTCATCAAAAGCAATGTTTTTGTAACCAGGTGTACCGGACACGATTATGTCATTCTTGTCTGTCCAGAAATGTGTCGCGCAGGCGAGTAATCTAACTACCCGTCGCTTGCGCAAATAAAATTCTTCGTTTACCCATCTGAACGAGAAAGGCACATCAGCCTTATCAGCGATTAGACAAATTCGCTGAGCGATTTTAGTGCTAATCCATAGCCTAATATCGGGCACACCCGAAATTTCCCATTGTGATTGTCGGTTAATATTATCTTACCCGTCTCCTTTTCCAGCAGGGATCAACGGGTAAACAAACAGACATGACGACTGATCACTGAGAGGATTGTATGTTGATTTGAAAGTACTAAATATCTGCTTGATAGAATGAAAAGAAAAGGGCCGACCGCGGAAATGCAAGTAATTTAGTACACAAAAAAGTAACTAAATACTGCCATAGAGGGAAAGAAATCGACCCAATTATTCTGTTACACTTCTCATTTACTTAGTCATTCCTCTACTACCCTGGGATATAGAGGTTAGCGAGAGAGAGAGAGAGAGAGAGAGAGAGAGAGAGAGAGAGAGAGAGAGAGAGAGAGCGTCATACTATCTTATCACCTGTCTTCCTCCTGGCCTAGTTTCACTCTAGTCTTCGGTCCTTCAGAGATTTTATAATGTCCTCTCAGCGAACTCTGGGTGGTCCTGGAGGTCTGGATTCATAGCTCTTGGTTTTCCATTATTTGTCGTGGAAGCCGATGTTCTCCCAGTCAGCAGACATAGTCAAACCATCGTAATTGGGACTGTTCTATTCGAGTCTTCAGTGGCAGGGTTTTGAGGCCATGACGGATTGTCTCGTGGCGGACCATTTCCTTTGTTACTTCAGCCACTTTTCTCAGATATCTCATTTCTGAGGTTTGGAGCTGGTTCTTGTGGGTTGCAGTCATTGCCCATGGCTCGCACTCATAATTCAAGACTGGAACATATGTGGAGCGTGTTGGCTTCTTCCCGAGTCAAACCTATGGTCTTCATCTTTTGTATATGTCTTCGTCTAATTATCATTGTCATCATCACCATCATCTGCTTTGTTGCTCCTTGTGGAGCACGGTGACTGCCGATGCCCCCCGACCCCCTGTTTTTGAGGAAGCCTGTGCCAAAGCAGAAGCCATTGCAACGATGATTTATGTAACAAGTTTATCACGTGATGAAGGTGCCAGCAATCTCATATTAGTCGCCTTTTACGACGTGCCCGAGAAAACAGTAGCGTGATACTTTCTTTGTCTCCTCTATGACCTCCCGTGGTAGTCTAGTCGGCCATGGGGCTCTTAAAATCCTTCAGACAAAGAACATCTATGTTAACTGTAACTGATTTGTTCTTCTCTTGCTCAACGTCCAGGACTAACATCTATGCAATACAAATTGTTCAGTGCAATCCATCAGCACTCTTATCCTCACTTTCATCAACAACAAGTTTGCTCACAAGATATTTCTCGTGTCAAGTTATCTTATCATTGCTCTGCTATTTCCTTTTTGAATCTTTATGGTGCACTGTCTATCTGCTTTTATCATTGTATTGCTAAAGTGCCCTTAATTACACACATTCATCATCATTTCTCTCAATCAATTTCTATTCCGGGCTGTCTTTTCCAGCTGTGCCCAAGTCATTCCAATTTCCCTAGCCTCCTTTTCAACAGTTCTTCTCCAAGTTCTCTTTGGCCTCTCCACTCTTCTTTTTCCCTGTGGGTTCCAGACAAGGGCAATTCTGGTTGCGTTTGATTTTTCTCTTCTGAGTGTACGTCCTATCCATCCGCACTTTCTTACCTTAATTTCTGTTTGTATTGGCTGTTGCCCGCATCTTTCCTTGGCTCTATATTTGTTCTTACATCTGGCCATCGTATACGGAGGATCCGTCGGAGACATCTATTTACAGATGTCTGTAGCTTGGAGGTGATACTCTTTGAAACATGCCACGTCTCTGAGCCATACAGCAAGACTGACTTTGAGTTAAATATTCTAATTCTGTTCTCTCTGGATATAACTGAGGAGTTCCATATTGGTCGAAGGGCATTAAAAGCGCATCTGGCTTTATTTATCTTTGAGTAGACGTCACCAGCTGTTCCCCCTCCTTTGTCAATGTTATTCCCCAGATACTAAAGCTTTCTACTTCTTCAGTGACTTGATCATTGATCTTCATCGACTCCATCTGTCTATTATTTATTCTCATTTCCTTTGTTTTATTTACATTTATGTTTAGTCCCATCTTTGCTGCTTCTGTTACAAATCTATTTGTTTTCTCCTGCATTTCTTGCTGTCTATGTGACAGAAGGCACAAATCATCTGCAAAGTCTAGATCCTCCAGTTGTTTGTTAAATGTCCACTGTTTTCCAGTTTTCTCTCCCTCTGTTGTCTGTCTCATAACCCAGTCTATGACCATGAGAAAAATTGTTGATGATAGCAGGCATCCCTGTCTGACCCCACTGTGTACTGTGAAGGGCTCTGATAGTTTTCCTTTGTGTACTACTTTGCATGAGACCTCCTGGTAGAAATCTTGGATGATTTTAATGAATTTCTCTGGGATTCCATAATGTCTTAGGATTGTCCATATGACAATTACACACATTATACAACATTTATTTATTTATTCATTGAGTCTATGCCCACTGGCGTCGGTGATCATGTTTACCACAAGAAGGGAGCTGAATCAAGGAAAGAAATCTGTTTTAAATGTCATGTAGTCAAGACCTATCTGTCTATGTGTCTGCCTTCTTGTCTAGCTATCTGTCTTTCTGTCTGTCTATGTCTCTCTGTCAGTCTTTTTTTTTGGTTCAGTTTAACTATTGTCTGTACGTATATATTAAAATAACTTTAGAAGAAAACGCTGGTGATAGATAGGACACACACTGAGGAAACTTAATTATTGCTGCTTTACCAGGCAGTCCTTGTTATAAAACACCCAGGATACGAGATGTTTAGTCAGACCAAAGAGCACACGGAGAATAGAACTGGAGACAAACATGAAGGGGATGGGGAGGTCAAGGAAAAGCTATGAGCTGATGGCACGGGACGGGAAGGTTTGGCATAAGCTTGTTGAAGACCTATGATCTTTGGGGAGGTGAAGGTGATGATGATATGTAAATTTGAATTCCAAATAATTCTTCATATGATAATGTGAAGTTCCCCTCCCCCCAACTCCTTTTTTTAAATGTAATGTAAAAGAGCTGTGAATGTTTTATTACCTTGGCATTCACTGTACACGTATTTAGAATGTGAGTGGTTTTTTGTTTAAGTGACAAATGTCAGCATTTCTCTATCCTGCGCTTGTCCTCCATTGTCAGAACTCTCAGATCTTTCATATTCAATTGAAATGTGAATTACCACGGGAAGACGAGGCTGAAGTCGAACTGGGCCATGATCTAATCCAACAAAGAAAACGGATTTTTGTAAACAAATACACGCCTTCTTATTTTGGAAAGGGATGTCATTTTTTCCCAAAAGCCGCAATAAAGTCGTCTGTACACTGAGAAATCGGATACCGGTAAGTGTCAAGACCAAAGAATGTTGTAAATGATTCATTTGAAATTCCAACGTGAATATAGACTGCTTAAGCAACGGTCACGTTCAAGTTTTCAATGCAATCTTCACGTATTTCAGTTTAGAAAAATAGATGACGATGAAGAATGGCTCAGATAATGGTAGATATCTCTGTCGGAAGGAAAAAGTCACGCCGGCGCTTGGAGAATAATCCTTGAAGAATGTGTTAAAAGTAATGGAAAACTTTTGAAGTTGTGAAAGTAAGAAAGTTCTGACAATGGCAAAGGCCAGGATATGACCTGTTTCACATTTGTTAACGAGGGAGTCAATGAAGTTATCTGTTCATCGGTTTTGTATTACGCGTGCCAGACAATAAAAGTTAGGCGCCAAAAATATCAACATGTGAAAGGAAATGCCAAAATATAAGTGGCCAATAAATAAGGAAAACTGAGAGCGCATTGACGCGGTAAACGGTGAACACAGCTGGTTAGAGTGCATTAGAAGTGCAGTGGGCGAAATACTCTACACTTTTGTCAACACGCAACTTTTCATATTTGTGTCGATATTTCCAGGACAGTCCTGTCTGTTTTTTTATACAGTCTCTCTCCTGACCTTTCAACTCCCCAAGGAGCATAGGTCTTCAACAAACTTATACCAAGTCTTCCTGTCCCGTGCCATCAGATCAAGGTCAGCTCATGTCTTCTTCATCCACTTTTTTTGTCTGTCTCCAGTTATCTTCTCCTTGTGTTCTTTGGTAGTCCTCTCTTACCCTGGAGATTCCAGAGCATGTACTTTTTTTTGTGTAAGTGAGTTCCGATACATTTTGAACGCGATATAAAAAGTTCTGGCTTTTAAAAACAAATTAAAGACCATAGATACACTTCTAGATCTGATTCACCCCTCCCCCTTTTTCCCGTGTTTCCCCTCAATAGCTTAACAACACGAGACATGGGCGACCATTTGGCTCCTCACATCTGGAGTTTTAATGCACTACATCAATTGTTGATCTGGTCCCATACCTTAGTGTCAGGCTATCAATTATATTTCTCTCTCTTTACTCTATCTCTCTTTCCCTCTATTTCTCCCGTAGTCACATTGTCTTTCTCTTCTCATCACATACCCAAAGGTGGTGAACTGTTTGTTCCTTATATTCTTAATTATATTTCCTCGTTCATTAGCTCTTCTCAAACATTCTTCTTTAGTTATCTTAGCTGTCCACGCAAATGTTAACATTCCTCTTTAGTTATCTTAGCCGTCCACGCAAATGTTAACATTCTTCTTTAGTTATCTTAGCCGTCCACGCAAATGTTAACATTCTTCTTTACTTATCTTAGCCGTCCACGCAAATGTTAACATTCTTCTTTAGTTATCTTAGCCGTCCACGCAAATGTTAACATTCTTCTTTAGTTATCTTAGCCGTCCACGCAAATGTTAACATTCTTCTGAGAAACCACATAGCTGACGTCTCCAATAATTGTTGTAATATGTATAGCTCATTGTCCACGACTCACTTCCATACAATAATATTGGTTCCATTTTATACTTTAAACTCTTCCTTCTTGTGTGCAGTAACAATGATTTATTGTATAGGATCTTCAACAGTTTATCAAATGCGGTTTTTGCATGGCATATTCTTGTTTTTAATTTCACTGATGCATTTTTCCATCTGATGTAATCATTGTACCCAAGTATGTGAACGAACGAACGAACTTTATTTTCAAAGGGTTAAGAATTGGGCACGCAGGCCAGTCTAACATTCTGCCCTTCCTCTCTCTCTCATCATGTATACTGTACCCTTTCATTCCCACATTTACTTTAAGCATTATTTAAGGCATTTATCATTATAAAAGTAATATAACATCATACATTTGCAATAATCATCATAATCAAAGTCTGTTTTAAAAATAAATTAAAGATACGAGAGGTGAGCAGCTTTGAATCTCATAGCAGATACTGCTGCAATGAATGCAATGATAGGTTCATCGAGATGAGGTGGGGTAAACAGTTACTTTCTTCGCTGTCTTTACCGTCCCAAACTCAAGACCAGAATCAGACTAGGTAGATCGTTAGATAGTCATATACGAAATCTATCAAGCTATAAAACGATTTGATGCCTGAAAATAAAATAATTTGGAAGTCCTGTTAATAGCCCCCTTCAGTCATAACTGACTGTGGGAGGGATACGGCCCTAGAGATGATAGTCTCAGCTGCTTGTATTTCTCCGCCTCACTTGTCATATAACCTCCTCAGCAGCCTTTGAAAGTAGATCCGATGAATGCGACTTAATCAGCTGCCACCCCCATGATAGACCCCCTTCAGTAGTAACTGTGGGAGGGATACGGCCCTAGAGATGATAGTCTCAGCTGCTTGTATTTCTCCGCCTCACTTGTCATATAACCTCCTCAGCAGCCTTTGAAAGTAGATCCGATGAATGCGACTTAATCTAGCATTCACTGCCACCCCCATCGACTTCCGGCGCGACTTTGTCGGGCAAGCTTCCGGTCTATCCAAGATCATGAATGGTAGTAGCTCACTCAGGTCAAGGATAAAGGTCCTGACCTCTTCAGATAACGTTACCAGGTGCTTATTTGCTGGAGTGTTTACCTGTATGGTCTTGGAAGACTCCTATTTTATTTATGACGACGAGGAATAGCGTTTGGGAGGTATTCCAACTAATGGTGCTCTTTGTGTTGGCTTTTGGCTTGGTTTATCTTTATCAAGGGGCATGAAGGTGTGGGCAGTGGGAACAATCCGAAAAAAAGTAGGATAGAAAATTCCTTTGCCCCCGAAGGCTTCTTGGATTAAAAAAAGAAACCATAGAGCTTCTGACATATAATAAATGCCGGGAGATATTTGTCTTGTACACTCTGGACGATAGTTTACACGCCCTTCTATGCTTTTTTGTTTGTTTTGGTTGTTGATTTCTTCCATGTCTTCTTTTGTGTGTTCTTCCAATCGATTTCGCATGAGGTGCTTATCTTAATGACTTTTGATCTACCTTTTAACTATGGTTTTTGCACGAAGTTTTTTAAGAATTGCCCATTATTATTTCATGTAATTTACGGAAAATGTTATGTTGTACAGAAAATAACAGGATATATTATATTAGCTGTCAGAATTATAATAATTGTTTGCGTTTTTTTTTTCAATGCCCGAAAACAGAGTAGAAATATTTTATTTTGTATATACTAGGTAAAGTTAGTCCATTGCAGATACTGCCGTAGAAAAGTTAAGTGTTAGAGACGTAACTATACTATCTCTCAGCTTTGTGAAGTCGTTCCCTTCTTCACTGCCTTTGCCTTCCTTTACTCAAGAGTAGTTTCAGGTACCCGATTTACAGCTGAGTAAAGCGTGACGCTACCTGATTTCGAACATCGTAACTTCACCTCTACAAACAAGCACTCTTATCACTCTGCCCCACCACGCCATTTAAATACCAGTGGAACGTGAGGCGAGGAGAAAACGTTAGTGTTAGGACAAGCAGTGAGAAAACCAGCTGATACCCTCACAAGGCAGGTCGTTTTGGAATCTCCAGAGTAAGAGAAATTGAGGGAGACAGATAAACACACGGAGAAGGGAGTGGTTGTTGTTGAACTATGGCTGTTGCGTTTCTCGCTCTTTTGCAGCCAATACCAGTTTGATGAGTCCTTGGTATTATCAACACTTTTCTGCCGAACCGAAACGTGTTGAGTTGAAGTCATGGGATCCAGTTTCTCCAGCTTGGCTGGCATTTAAAGGATCATCACATCTGTTCCCAAGCTAGGAGTGTAGCGAAAGGTCTTAATGAATATAGTTGTCAGTAGTAGTTACTGAAAGAACAGAAAAGAATTCTGTCTGAAAAGAACATATCCCAGTGGCAGAGAAGAGCACTGGCATCACAGGATAGTCACGGCTGTGAAGGTCTCTACTTCAGATAGTAATCAGATTAAAGATAGACCCTAAGATGCCACCTTCGCTAGTAACTAACCTATGATAATCAACAATTCAGTAAAACTCAAAAAATGTAACAATATAATATTGATAGGTCAGAGAAATACAATTACTGAATCATTTATTATGAACATCTATCTTTTGGTTTCTTCTTGTGCAAATTATGAATGATGAAATGATGAAAGTTAATGAATAAAAGGTTACATAAACAAATTCTCAATAGTTGAATTTCATTCATTAATTAAACGAAAAGTTCTTTCCTGGAATCTTGCAAATAAAACAGAAAGTTCATCTAACTTTTCCTGACTAACTAAACTGTCTCTTGTCTTGTCTAATTCGTGAGAACAATTTGTTCATCATGACACTTTGTTGTGACCACACACAATGGCTGCTTGAATTATTCACATTGAATACTTAACATTAAGTTCTGTGAATGTCCTTTAGTAATACTACTCAGCAGTATTTGATGCAGGTCTAGTACCAGGCCACCAAGTACAGATGGGGCAGAGTACTCGAATACAGATAGCAATATATGATGCTCCTGTGTTGGTCCAGGAAGGCACTATTGATCTATGATTCTAGACCTCTTGCTGTAGTACAAGGTATGACACGAATGAACCTGGAGATAATATGTGACAAGTGGCTAGCCTTTGGTCATACGTTCCACAAGCTTACGTGTGATTGAATGAGAGTGTTCAGATGTGTGAATGTATATGAATGATACATGGATCAGTTCTGATTAGGATAACGAGACAAGACAGGTGTCTATCTGCATAAAACATTTAAAAATAATACATAAATACAATCTAATGCATTTTATACAAAATCACGATGCTACCTTCGCCTTTCACATTCTGGAGTGCTAAGTCCATTATTCCAGTATAATAACTTTTAATTGACCGCTCCTAATGACATTCATGATAAACGTTGGTATGCATCGAATAGATCCTGCGAGAGGTCAATATTTTTAAAGTGTATCCCTAAAGCTTCTGGGTTGCCGACCCCTGGATTACAGGGATAAAAAAATCCAGACATGGAATGACCTTGAACGAATGGCACATGACAGGAAGGCTTCAATTTGTAGAAGGCCTGTACACAAATCTCCTGGTCTTACGAAGTTCGATTAGCGCGTTTTCGATTTTACGCAGTTTGTAGTTATGCCATATTTCTGTTATTCGCTTAAAAAAATTTGATCTTACGCTGAGCTCTAAGCTCCATGGGAGGTAGAAATATAACTTTGACATGCTCACCAAGTTCATTCAGTGTGGTGAGACGGCCAAGACGCACTGTCATTGCTAGGATAAGGAAGCATGACTCCAAAATGGAACGCAGTTCTATATTTATCCGTAATAATCCATAACATAGAACAAAATCGTAATTGCAACTAGAAGGTTCTTGAAGAGAAAAAGGTGGCAAAGCAAGCTGGATTTTTTTTAAAAAGTCCCCTCAATATCTTCTGTCCCATTGACCAAACAGCAACACCAACTACATCTAGAACCAGAAAAATCTTTTCATCACCTACAGTACCTTCTGCCAACCAGTCGTCTGATGATGAAGAGATAGTTCTTCCATGACAACTGTGGACACAAACGACGGAAGTAGCAGCAATTATAGTCCTATAATATATTTTTTGAAGTACGTACATAATATTTCGTTAGTGTTCCGTATGTCTGATAATTATATGTAGTTAATACATTTTAACTAGTTTAAAAAAAAAAAAAATCACTTTTTACTTAATTTTGATACAGCTTTATGGGCTTCGGGAACGAATTAATTTGGTTTCGATAAATTGTGATGGGAAATCAATCTCATTTAGCACTTTTTCGGTTAGCACTCGAGTCTTCAAGAACAAATTAACAGCGCTTAGCGGGGGATCGCTGTGCTCGACAGAGAACTGCAATGAATGGATCAATAAATGAAGGAATGCTCAAAATCAAACACACAAGGACACACACATTCATTTCGCTGAACGCCCACTCCACACACACGTTAACACATACACTTCGCTGAACACCCACACCACGCACACGTACATACACTTCGCTGAACGCTCACACCTTTTCACTCAATGATCCTTTCTCATTGTTTCACTAATAACAATGTCATATAACTGCCTGCCTTTTAATATAAGAGTCACACTGGCACAAAATGTTGACCTTATTATGATGTTGAGAAACCGGGTCACATGTTAATGCGTAGTTGTTATTGTGATTGTAATGCACAGTGTGACTGAAAAATCTCAATTCCTTGTTTTAAATTAGTATTTCTTTACTGCTGTCTAAAATATTGACAAGAAACTAACGTCAAAAATAAACATGAACTGTTGTATCACATTAACGTTACGACTCAGTCCGGTATGTACCAAACATGATTCACTGTGGCCAGCAGCAATATTTGCTGTCTCGTGTTATTCCAGATTAATGGTCATTTTAGAATTTATTCGTTTTTTGTTTTTTGATTGTTTGTTGTTGGTTTTTGGGTTTTTAGTTTTTTGTTTGTGTCTGGTTTTTGTTTGGGTTTTGTTTTTCTGTTTGTATATTGTTTGTATTTTGTGTGTTTTCTCTTTTTGATTGTTTTTTTGTTTGGTTTTGTTTGTTTTTTGTGCGTTTTTTGTTACGTTTTGTTTGTTTTGTTTGTTTTTGTTTTGTTAGTTTTTTTTGTTTGTTTTTTGTTTCTATGAATAAAAATAAAACTCATTTGTCAAAAGGTATTTATTGATCCTTGTTTTGACATTAGTTTCATGTATATACAAAAACATACAAGTGAAGATATAAACGTTAAAAAAAATAGTGAGTGATTTTGCAGTCAACTGTACTGAAGTGTAATAATGTTCTTGAGCAGTGATTCTCAAGCTATGGGCTGCAGGAAACACTGCCAATGGGTCCCGTCCTTTACGTTTCCCTCACTCAGTTTTAATGGGCATGCCTTTGGCTGAATTGTTATACTTACTTACTTAGTCGTTCCCCTTCTACCGTGAGGTGTAGAGGTTTGGAAGAGAGAGCGCCAGACTATCCTATCGGCTGTCTTCCTCCTGGCCTGGTTCCATTCTAGTCCTCGGTCCTTCAAAGATTGTCTGATGTTGTCCTCCCAGCGGACTCTGGGTCGTCCTGGGGGTCTGGATCCCTGACTCTTTATTTCCCATGCTTGTCGTAGTAGCCGATCTTCTCCCATTCTGCAGACATGGCCAAACCATGTTAGTTGGGACTGTTCTACTTGGGTCTGCAGCGGGTGAGATTTTAGGCCTTGACGTATCGTCTGGTTGCGGACCATGTCTCTTCTTGTTACTTCAACCACCTTCCTCAGATACCTCATTTCTGAAGTTGAATTGTTATAATAAATTGTTACTTGTCAATTTTAGTACATAGGTCGCACCAGCTTCACTAACTGTGAAATGTGGGTCGTTGTCGTAAAGAGGTTGAGAATTATTGCTCTTGAGTGGTCATTATATTATTTTGACAGGATTCTTGTGGTTATTGTGACAGTGGCGTTGAAAAAAAAAAACGTAACACCCTCTCCGCGCCCAACGTCCCCCCAGATTACGCGGTGCTGGGGCCCCACATGTAATTGCTGATAGTTATATATGGTGGGAAGCCTCGACTGTAAATTCACAGGCCTCTGACAAGTTTTCTACGCCATCGAAAGTAGATTTAAAATATCAAGTATTTCATTCTATTCATAACTCTATTTTTAAAACAAACTTGGAAGAAAAAAAACATTAATTTTGTTTTCTTCAAATTTTCAGATCACGGTCTCAAACCATCTGGTTATAACTCTGATGTCGTGGTGAAAGGAAAGGATGTAAGCTGCAGAATACCGAGTCCTAGTTCTCAGGGGGCTGTTAGGAAATCAGATCTCTCAGAAAGTAATTATTGTAGAGAAACTGTCATATCGATGGCAACCGACGTTAATCAACAGCAGCATTCTAATTATAATATCAGCCCAAAGGATAAATTCTTTGTGTCCGTGCAGCATGACTCAGTCAATGTCGAAAGAGTGCCTGACGTGACACAAGAAGCTGCTCATTCATATAATTTATCTGAACCTTGCTTGAGAATTGGCGCGCCCTTGCTACATAATAATTTATGTCCTGAGCGACCTTACGCCCCTAAGTCAAGCTGCGATGATTGTTCAGAGCACCAAGTTTATTTCAAAGCTAAACAAGGCTCTAACACAAATCCAGTTCACCAAGAGCTGGCTCCAAATTTGAGATCTCAGGAAGACTCTACCAAAACTCCAGTTCAAAAAGATCTAGTGCAACATTTCACAGCTCAACAGGACTCTAATAAAACTCATCAAGATCATGTACGAAATTTCACAATTCAACAACACTCTAACAAAACGAGAGTTCATCAAGATCTCGTGTCGAATTTCAGAATTCGTGAGTCCATCGTTCCTGCTACGACAACGAATTTCAGAATTCGTGAGTCCATCGTTCCTGCTACGACATTTGATGATACAAACTGTCACCCCAGCTCTACAGCAGCCAATCAAAATGTCGTACCCAATAATTGCGGGGCAGACGTAACCAAGGAACATACCCTTAATAAGAATAGAAAGATTCGACTTAGACACCATCATGTCCTTGCCACAACAGGTAAAAACATGAATGATACAAGCGCGTTCATAAGCCCATCTGAAACGGCACTGACGGGAAGCAGTAAGAGTATATCCAGTTTACTGCCAACGTCCGTTGATTATTCCCTTCAAAAAGGTGAAGGCTTTGACCAGTCTATAAAAGAGCTTCAGATAGATATTTCAGACGTTTCAAATCCACATATTTCTCAGGTGTCTGTCAGTGGCAATGGACATTCACATAACACGTATTCAGATGCTCATTCCAATAACAGCAGCATTCCTGCACTGTTGAATCAAACAACGCAGCATACGTTATCTCAAAATTCACAGCTTGCAAAATCAAATTTATGTGACTCTTCAGTCACATCATTCCAGCCAGCATCTATATTTAACCTTCTACCCACGTGCACTGTCAGTAAACGTTCAGACCAAGCATCACCATCCCCTCAATTTGTTCTTCCAGAATTTCCATCTAGTCCAAGAAACTGCAAGTCAAATTCATTTGATTTTTCAAACAAAGATATCCTGTTTGTCTGTCTCAGCACTGCCGCAACAGATGTAAGTGATGTCAAGAGATCAAATCTTCATCTTAAAACGGGCGATGTGAACGCTTCAAACTTAAAAGAGCAACGTCCCAACCTGCTTCACAAGGGCAATGATATCGTCCTAGTTGGCAAATCTTGTTCACTACAAGACAGCAGGCACCCAAAAAGTCACGCCAGGAGGAAGTTACTGGTTACGGAATTTGAGCACGAATTGAAATCGAAATCCACAGGTGAGCCAAACGTCGAAAAGCATTCATCAACGTTTCCACTCCTTCCACTCCAGAATTATCAAGGTTTGCAGGAGACCAGGCCTTGTGACCGAGGCGGCCCAAAACACAACATACTAGAGAGTTATTGCCACTGGTCTATACTTCAAGGGAAAGACGTGTTAAACAGAGAGAAGTCAGATGGCCAGAGTGTTTTAACAGGCGGAGAAATTAATCTAAAAACGCAGGGATCAGAATTCACCGATACATGTCTGCATAGTTGTACCTCTCAGATACTTAAGGCAACAGATGGTGGCCACAATAATCTAAACAAATATTATTGTGACATGCAGCCTCATCCTTCACGACAAGAGCTTCACAACCTCAGCACGTCCTCAGTATCTTTTCAAGACACTGTTTCTATATTGGATAGGCGATATAGCCCACCCTCATCTACCGAGTTTGTCACGACTTGCAGTAATCACACCAACCTCCTGTCAACTTCGAAACAACGTTGCAACACCAACAATTTGTCAAGGTTTTCAAATCAATCTTTAAACTCAGAATACTCTATAGTACTTTCACAACCACATAATATTCCATTACCAGAGAAGCAAGTATGTGATACAGGTGGATCATCATCACCTTCAGCAGTACAAAGTGTCATCAAGTCGACTAATCATCGATCAACTAGTGCCCCTTGTTCACCAAAAGACTCCATTTATTTGTACTTTCCAACAAAAAAGATCTCTAAAAGTGCTCCACCACAGGGGTTCTTGAATTCTGAAACACCTACTCAGAGGAGTGCACCTCTATCAGTTGTTGCGAATCGTATAAGTGACCTTCAGAATGAATCCTGCTTGTCTAAACATATCAACTCGTTGCCTTCAGGAACGCAACAGTTTTCGAAGTGCGCCCTTTCTCCCCATATCGTGAGTTCTGAAACTGTTGTTCATTCTGAAAGTGTTGTTCATTCTGAAACTCAGCAGTTTTCTAATAATTTATCAGAAAATTCCTTGTCTGCTGGGACTTCAGTTAATGTAAAATTTACTCTTCAGACGTCTGTTGTTGACAGCGACAGATCTGCCCTGCAAGCTTGTCATAAGTCACAAGAACCAACTTGTGATCCATCTCTGAAAAAGTCTTTGCCTTCTAAACTGGTAAGTGGCTGGTAAATCTTTGTTCACGTGTTTGTGGGATTTATGTTTCAAAACAGTGATAATGTTTTAGTCTTCTTCTTCTTCCTCTTCTTCTTTTTCTTATTCTTCTGCTTCTTCTCCTTCTACTTCTGCTTCTTCTTCTTATTGCATGTACCAAAGCATCGATGCGCTTTTGCAATAGTCGTTTCTGTAGTAATTTGTTTTAAATGATAATGTTGACTGCTGCATGCTGAGTCGAATATTAGTCGACATATCTAAGGGAGGAGTTGTCCTATTCTTTCTTTGTCTCATTGGAGACTTCTGGGAACTACACGGTGCTTAATGAAATCTTACCCATGACAATAGTAAAGTACTCCCTTCACCTTGGATACTTCCGGGAACTACACGGTGCTTAATGAAATCTTACCCATGACAATAGTAAAGTAATCCCTTCACCTTGGAGACTTCCGGGAACTACACGTTGCTTAATGAAATCTTACCCATGACAATAGTAAAGTACTCCCTTCACCTTGGATACTTCCGGGAACTACACGGTGCTTAATGAAATCTTACCCATGACAATAGTAAAGTACACCCTTCACCTTGGAGACGTCTGGGAACTACACGTTGCTTAATGAAATCTTACCCATAATAATAGTATAGCATCTCCATTCAATAGTGACTGATTATATGAATGCGCCTCTGAGGTGATAGCTCTCATCTACTTCTTTTTCGTTATCTTCCTTTCGGCGTATTTTATGCTCTTCTGTTTGTTGGCGGGCACAAGCGTGGGCATAATTATAGGGAGATCAAATAGTTACCCATGAAGCTTGCTCCCCCTCTCCAGGTAGCCATGTAGGTCCAAACCCATGACAAAAGATGTCATAATGTCAACGATGATTATGAAATGTACTTTTCAGTTTTATTTACTTACTTAGTCGTTCCTCTTCTACCCTGGGATGTAGAGATTTGCCAGAGAGAGCGCCTTACCATCCTATTGGCTCTCCACTTCCTGGCCTGGTTCCAATCTAGTCCTCGGTCCTTCAGAGATTGTCTGATGTTGTTCTCCAAGGGAACTCTGGGTCGTACTGGAGATCTGGATCCATGGCTCTTACTTTGCCATATTTGTCATGAAAGCCGATCTGCTTCCATTCTGCAGACATGGCCAAACCATCGTAATTGGGACTATTCTACTCAGGATCTGAGTTTTGAGGCGATGACGTATCGTCTGGTTCCAGACCATGTCTCTTCTTGTAACTTCAACCACCTTCCTCAGATTTTCTTCATGAAGTTTGGTTCAGGCTTTTGTGGGTTGCAGTCATTGCTCATGACTCGTATCCATAAGTCAAAACTGGAACATAGGTGGAGAGGTATACTACCATCTTCGTATTCTTGCCAATTTCTCTTTTGTTGAGGAATCCTCGATTCATGACCTAAAAAAGTCTCCCAGCTGCTTCTCATCGAGTAACCAACTCTTCTTTGATGCCTCCCTTCCAGTCTATGAAAACACCAAGATATTTAAAGTGGTTGACCTGTTCCAGGACTTGTTCTCCCAGCATAATCTGATGCCTTGTTCCTCTCGTGATATCACCATGGATTTTGTTTTGGAGCTGCTGATGACCATCCCTCTCTTCTTCAGCACTTCCTTTCAGACTTACAGGTTGCATTGAAAATGTGACTCTGATTTAACAATCAGGACAACATCGGAATAAATGCCAGCTCTGAAATAGACTCATCTTCCAGTATCCCACTAAATACTTTTTGTCCTCTACTCACATACTTTGATGACATCGTCCATGAGAAGTATGAAAAGATAAGGTGACATAATATTACCCTGTCTTACACCAGTGGTGGTCCTGAACTCTTTTGACTTATGGTTTTCCGTCCTCACATAATTTCTGCAGGTCTCTACGAAGCTCTGTATAGCATGGATTAGAGGTGCTGTAATGCCAAGGAATCCCAAAGTTTGCTCAAAGAAACTTGTCAAACGTCTTCTCAAGATCCAAGAAACAAAGACACATCTCACCTTTATACTCAAGGACCATTTGACTCAGCTGCCTGAGTGTGAAGATAAGGTCTTGAGTACTTAGGTTTGCTCGGAAGCCACATTGAACCTGATCCATTTGTGGCTCAGCTAGGCGTCTGAGTCTCTGCCCCAGGATATTAAAGCAAATGTTACCATGGACACGGAGAAAAGATATGCCGCTATGATTTGCACATTGTCAGTTTTCACCCTTTTTGAATATGGGTCTCATGATGGTAATCTCCCAATCATTTGGTATGGTCTTGTGGCATCAGGCTGCCTGTAGGACCCTCAGGAGTAATAGGTGACCTGCTGCTCCTATATTTCTGGCGTTATACTATTATGTTTTGCTGCCTTGCTCATCTCGATTTTCTTCAGTGCTGCCTTCAGTTCTTCCACCTTGATGCCATCTTCACTACCATTGGTGTCCTCTTTTGTGATAGTGTTTATCATTTCTAAGGCTTGAATTTGCTTACCACCAAGGAGCGCTGAGAACTATTCTTTCCATCTTTCCATTGCACTCTTTTGGGGAAGTAAGCAATTTGTCTTGCTTGTCATTTATACATTTAAGAGGGTACTGTTTTTCCTTCCTCATGTTCGTTTCAGTTTTAAAGATGATAATTATATTATGTGAAGGTTTTCGCGACGCTGATAATTTTTATGTGTGATAATTTAGATGAGGGTGATATTGTAACGGGTTTATGATAATTTTGACGAAGATATTGTGTTGTGAGTGACAGTATACATGATGATAAATGTATTACGTGTGAACAGTTTAATGTGATATCTCTATAAAGTGTGATCATTTTGATATAACGTTGGTATTATACATTTTATAAAGATGATACGCTTCGTGGTAATAGTGACGGTAACGATGATTTGGTAAAGTTAGCACGAGGATAGTTATCACGGTATTGATACAAATTTGTCGTAATTTATTACGTGATGAATATTGATAATAATGTCATAATTTTTACAGCATTAAGGCAGATATAGATGATACTTGCGATTCGTTTACTTCACAGACCTTTCCAGAGTTCATTAACGGTGGCTTCGGCGTGAAGAATCCCCTGTTTGCCAGAACTAAGGTGGAAACAGTTCTCTGCCACAAAGATACAGGTAAGAAGCTTTCTGGGTACAGCTCGTGGGGCAAGAGATGAATGAAACGACCAAGAAACGTTAGAAAACACGGAAACCTATGTGAAGAAACTATAGTTTCAAAGGTCGACACATGATTTTCTTGAGCTAGAAGATGATATCGTTTTTGGATAGGTTTCTTCTTCTGCGTTCGTCCTGGAAAGGACGTTGGTTGCGTTGTGTCGCCGTTTACGCAAAGCTGCGATATCTGCGCCTTTCGGCCCGACACATCCGACTTCGGCACGGCATTTTTTTAGGACCGGGTTTGCCTTCCCACTTCGATCCCTACGCTCTCATCCAGACTGCAGTGATGCAAACTGTTTCCAGGACCACCACTTGGAGGTGGAGTAGGATCTTGGTCAGCTCTGGTTCGCTGACCCTGACGCAAGCAGTCTAGCTATGGGTCGCTGACTGCATTCCACTTTTGATGCAGGGGTAGGTTTGACAACTATCATAATTCAGTCGTTAACGTTTCTGTTACCATCTTTGCTTCCCTGCACTGTGTCATTCTTTTTTTAAATCCGGTCGTCATCTTACTTTTCGCCAGGGCCGGCCCTAGGAATTTTGCCGCCCCGTGCAATACCATACCTTGCCGCCCCAGCCCAACCTCAAGTTAACGTTTGAAATTTTTAAAACCATTATGTTAAACAAGCTTCAACATTAATTTCATGACCATTAGCCTAATTTTAAATAGTACTAGTACCATAAATAATAATGTATTGATAAATTGATGAAAATACAGTATAGTCATAAAATAAACCATTGACTTTATTAGAAACAATTATATGAAATAAATATAGTTACATTACTTACATATAGGGGATGCTCTTCTCAAGTGGAACGATGAACTGTTGAGTCACAAACACTTAACTATAGTATGTACATGTTGTAGTTTTTAGCACTATTTTCACATTATTTGAATTTATATTGTTTGAAGTATGTACTGCTTAAAAAGACACTTTTCTTGCTTTCATATTTGCAAAAGCAGAAATAAGGTCTGCGTAGTCTAATTTTTGACCGATTTCATGTTCAATTGAAATCATGGCAAGTTCTTCCAATCTAGTATCGGCCATTGTTGAGCGCAAATAAGTTTTAATAAGCTTCAGTTTTGAAAAACTACGCTCACCACTTGCTACCGTTACAGGCAAAGTTAGTAATATTCTTAAGGCTATAGCGACATTAGGAGCAATGTTATTTTCAATAATATAACGAAGAACTTCAATTGGCGGTGTATTTTCTGGTACTAATTTGGATACTACTTTCAGTTCATCACATAGCTCAATGGCATCAATGTCTCTATTTTCTTGATGTGTTAAAACGCCTTCTAGGTTTTTACATTTGTTTAAAAGCTCATTTGTCGTCTCAGATTTCAATTTAGGGATGTTATATTGTGGTGAAGTGGGATGTTATAAATACTTATAGGGAACTTAGTGTACTGACTGAGATCAGCTGTGAAGGTATCTATATCTATTAAGAGGAGTGTATTATAGATAACCTTACTTGCTACCACATATCTATATATCTCAGTCAGAATTATTCTGGAATAGTGTGATGCTACGTTATGTGTCTAGGGTATGTGTATGATGAAGTGTAAGTCACAACAACAGACAGATAAACAATTTAATGTAATCCACTACTCTTGACAACACTGTGACACTCACATACATATAACACTCTACAAAGATATCTTAAAAGAGTAGCACTCAATAAAACTTTTCAAATAACAATATGTATTCATTACTGGCATGAATGAATATGTGTCCTGATTCAACTACAAGGGAACCAGGAATCACAATCAATTTAAATTACAAGTTATGTACAGAATGTACTTAATATGAATATTGTAGTGACATATATTATTACAAATGTTCTATGTGTGTCAGTTGTGTAGTAGTAAAATGAGGTAATACTGGTTTTGTTTTGTTCAAGCTCTGTAGGTATTTGTCATCATGACTTCAATAGTTTGTCTTTAGGGACTAGTATTGGAGATGTTCACAGTTCCTGATTTTAAGACAAGTAAATTCCCCTCTTAATGTTAATTTTAAAAAGTCAGTTCAAGATGAGGGGACATAATGTTGAGCTCAGCTGGCCAAGTTAGCTTATCTGGCGTGATGGCGGCAGGAAAGGACTCCTCTGCTCGAATTCTCCTCTGGGCTCTGGAGACACCTCACTGATAGCTAAAAGGACCAAGGAGTATGCTGACCGACACTGGATTCAGCAAAGCTCTGACTAGGTGCTGCTCAGTACCATCAAGACCACTGTCCCTGAAATCAAGAAGGATGTACCTTCTACTTCATAACTAATTTATATTTTCTTTTTACACTGATCACAATACATCACAAACATTGCGTTCAGAGCGTTAGGCCAACAGTCAGCTTCATCTGAAATACTTTATACCAGCATTACCATCCTTAATGGTCACTACGCCTCTGCACTTCCAGCATTATTTCTGTCTAATCAATCATCCAGGTGTCAGTGTACTATTTGGCCATTCCATGCCGTTTTACTACCCTCCGACACCCTCTGTTCAGGCTGGAGCATTACAGGCTTTACCTCACATTTGCCACTGAACTACACATATATATACAGGCATAAATCAACAATTCACATTCAATTTTCATTAAAAGATATTGAATGGTTCAAGCTTACCACAATTCATACGAATAAACACAGATACGTTGATTAGCAATGAATTCTGGCACAAACTGGCACAAATTTCCATCTGCCTATGTTCCAGGCTTTTATTTAACACAATTATGAGCTGGCTTCAACGCACTGATGCTTTATCAAGCTATTTTAAACAAGTGGTTTCGAACTAACGCTCCCAAGTGTGTATATCAGCGAGTCTGACCAATGAGCCCCGTTTCGACAAGTGTTTGAAAAAATGTTACCTTTCCCCGTTTCCCCTAACAACCAAGATAGTATTTATAGCCCGACCAATCGTGGTTAGGCTTTCATTTGTTGCGCTCCAATCAATTTGGAGTTTACATGGTAGGCTATTTCTGTAACGTAAATTTTTTTCAAACACGTTAAAAAAAAATCTTATGAGCAGAAATGATTTTATGCTGTCAGGCACCCCCAATATTTTATTTTGGGTATAATTTATTAATTCCTGGACTATTTGCGTAACGTTTTACATATTATTTGTCAGCAAGCCCTAAGGAACCCAAAAATACAAATTTAAAGGAGCTACGTGGCTGCGTTCAAAATATGTATTTTCTACCTCCTGTTTCGAAGATATGCTGTCTGGGTACTGTTATGTTTTCAACCGTAAACCCATCTATTGTTATCTTTCCTAATAAGCGTTTTTTATGATTTTAAAACCTAACTCTGGGGAAGGGTAGTGTATTTTATCACTGTCCGTCTGAAAAAAAAAAAGTTAGTGCTTGTAGCCTAACACGCGTGATAGTAGTAATTGTGTATCGCGCGACGCGTGTTTAATGTTCGGCTTTCTGCCTCTCCCTTCTCGCTATCCTTTTGTCCATCTGTTCGTTCGTTTTGGTAACGTAATGTAGAAAAAGACATGAATGGAATTTAAAATTTAGGTCATTACGCAGTCTGCCTCTTAATGTTTTTTCCAAGAAATACAGCACACGTTTCATTGAAGAAGGCGGGTAATAATACAGTAAGCTTTTATATCAACGTGAAAGCGTTACAATTTGCAGACGAAGCAGAAAACAAGGGGGATTTCGAGTACATTCTTTGTGACAGCACTGTTATTTTACCATTGCTCTTCTCTTTATTAATTTTATTTGTTAGGCTTCATATTTACCTAATAATTTATATATGTGGATTAGAATATTTCATGACACCTCCCCTCTTAAAACAGACATTATATGTCAGTCCTTTATTCTATATACACATAGAGAAATTTATTATTATTTCTGGGGTTTACGGTGATTCTCATCACACGGATGGCGGCTTAAAAAATCCGCTCCCAAATTGGTTTTTCCAGATATATACTCAATGCTAAAATTATATGGAGCCAGAAGCAAAGACCATCGGAGTAACCTAGAGTTCTCATGCTTAGCCTGTGCTAAAAACGATAAAGGTTTGTGATCTGTTTGCAACTTAAATGCCTTCCCATATAGATAAATATTGAATTTCTTTATTGCCCATATTACTGCAAGACATTCTTTTTCGCTAGTTGAGTAGTTGATTTCAGCTTTATTCAACTTTCTGCTAGCATATGCCACTGGGCTTAATTCCCCATCCAATGCATCTGATTTCTGTAGTAGAGTTGCACCAACCCAATATTACTTGCATCCGTCCTTACTATGAATTCTTGACTTAAGTCAGGTAATTTCAAAATGGGTTTACTTGTGAGCTTTTCCTTCAATTCTTGGTAAGTCATTTCACATTGTGGTGTCCATGTAATGCGATCTGGATGTCCTTTACGTGTCAATTCAGTTAACGGTGCACATATGGAATTAAAGTTTTTGATATACTTCTGGTAGAAGTGACATAATGAGACAAAGGATCTCACGTCCTTCTTGGTTTGTGGTCTCGGGGCTTTCTGTAGTTTTTCTAAATTCTTTGGGTCAGGGGTCATGTTTCCCTGATAAACTGTGTGTCCCAAAAATTCCAATTCTTTACATCCAACGCAACATTTGGTTGGTCGGGCTGTTAAATTTGCCTCCCTAAGTCGATCAAACAGCATGTTCAGAGAGGCAATGTGTTCCTCAAATGTTTCTGTTGCTATAAGGATATCATCCATAAAATTTGTTATACAGGGATTATTCAGAGGATCCAATAATTTTCTCATCATTCTAGAGAAGACACTAGGCGCATTCTTCAATCCAAATGGCAATCTATTAAACTCATAGTGTCCTTCTGAGGTACTAAAAGCTAGGTATGGTCTAACCTCAGGCTTTACTGGAATCTGATAGTATCCTTTACTCAGATCCACTTTTGAGAAATATTTAGCTTTATTTAGTCTGGCAAACAGCTGATTTGTATCCGGCAATGGATCCACCTGTCCTTCTGTAATAGCATTCAGTCTCCTGTAATCTATACAGAGTCTATGTTCTCCAGAGGGCTTTCTTAAGAGTACCACCCCGGAACTATACGAAGACTCACTGTGCGAAATAATTCCTTCCTTCAATAGATAGTCTATCTCTTCCTTCAAAGCTTTTTCCTTAGCAAACGGAATCGAATATGGTTTCATACAGACAGGTGTGGAGTCTATGAGTTTCATATCATATTCCAATAGGTTTGTATGCCCTGGTCGGTCTGTTAACACCTCTGCATGATTATTTAGAACCTGTTGCACTCTCTCTTTCTGAGTTTTCGTTAAATGTGTACTGATTTTCACCTGTGCTGCTGTCTCACAGGGGTGTAATGGATATTCAAATGATGAAAGTGGTTCCTTTTTCATCTCCATGGCGATGGACAAGGTCAACAAGTGTCTCTCTTCCTGATGTTCTCTTTCCAAATATTTCTTCAGGAGATTCACATGATAGATTTTTTCTTTCCCCTTCTTAACTATCTTATAATTTGTTCTAGACACCTTCTCTAGAACTGTATATGGACCCTGCCATCCAATTTGTATCTTATTCTTATTCCCGGGCAAAAGAATCAGTACTTTCTCTCCCACAGCCAAATTTCTGTCTTTCGCCTTCCTGTTATAATAGGCAGCATGTTTCTTCCTGGCTTGTTTCAAATTTTCATTGGCAAGTTTCCAGCCAGTTTTCAACCGAGTGGTCAGCTCATTCACATATTGGTATGAAGATGTAATGTTTTCCTCTGCCTTTTCATCAGTCCACGTTCTTAACAAAGCTTCAAGTGGACCTTTTATTGGCCTTCCAAACAATAATGTTGCCGGGGCCATACCGGTTGAACTATGGGGTACCTCCCGATAAGCAAAGAGGGCGGCGTGCAGGTACTGGTCCCATGTATCTGGTTTTTCGTGTGCCAACTTTCTCAGGATCGACATCAATGTGCCGTTAAATCTTTCCACTTGGCCGTTCCCTTGGGGATGATACACACTACAATGGAAGTGTTTGGCCTGGAAGATCCTGAAAACTTCTTCAGTTAGTTTCCCCTTGAACTGAGAGCCATTATCAGTCA
The DNA here is from genome assembly GCA_024509875.1 of Oreohelix idahoensis. Classification (NCBI taxonomy): domain Eukaryota; kingdom Metazoa; phylum Mollusca; class Gastropoda; order Stylommatophora; family Oreohelicidae; genus Oreohelix; species Oreohelix idahoensis. The sequence goes on from JAMPIV010011177.1 coordinate 118,564, forward strand.
AGATTTGATTGGGAAAGCCTAACCTTGTGAAAATTGTGAGCAATGCCTCTGCCACATGTTTAGGATCAATCGATGACAGGGCTACCGCCTCCCCACATAGAACAAGTGTCCACCAGAGTCAGAATGTAGCTGTTCCTTCTCTTGGTTCGGGTTAGAGGTCCCACAAGATCCACGGCAACTCTCTCAAAGGGTGTTCCCACTATGGGCATTTCCCCCAGAGTTGCTGGTGCAGTCCAATGTTTAGGTGCTACTCGTTGGCACTCTGGACAGGATTTTACATATCGTTTGATATCTTCAGTTATTCCTGGCCAGAAATAGTGACAAGCTATTCGCTGTCCTGTTGCGCTGATTCCCATATGGACCACTGAATGGGGAATCGCATGCCCTAGTTCCAACACTTTAGTCCTATATGAAGTGGGAAGGACCAGCTGTCCGTGACCATTGGATTCAGATCCAGCCTTCCTATATATCAGTTTGTTCTTCATATAAAACTCTCCCTTGCCTGGAGGTGTATGAGATTTGGGCAACTTCTTGAAACATGGCTTGAGTGTTTTTTGTCCTCAGCCTGTGCCTTCCTCATCTCATCTGGGTGAGTATTTATGGGATTATCCTCCTCCTTCTTTGACTGTGATCTGGTCTGCACTGTTGCCAATATCACAGGTCTCTTGGGATTCCCCAAGAAGACATATCTACACCCCAATATTAGAGGGTAGATTGGCTCATTTATCACTGCTGCTTTTATGATTCCTTCCACATATCGCGTTTTCACTTTTATTCGGGCGACGGGAAGTGTCATGGTAGCTACATCCTTGGTTGCAGTTTGAATCTCCACTGTTTCTGTGGTGTATTGATCGGCCTGCACCAGGTGAGAACTCACAACGGAATCGTAATCTAAACCGGTATCATATAAACATCTTATAGTGACACCATTACAGATGACATCTTCACACACTGGGGGGTGGTATGGTTCCTGTAATTCTTCAGGTTTGCCCTTCTTTTCCTTTTTCCCCGATGTCATAGCAGCAAAATGAGGAGGTTTCCTTCTACAATGGTCAGTGTCATGATTGTTCATCTTACAATTTTTACACCACCTTTTTCCTTGGTTGAAAGATTTTCTTTCATCATATTTCCTTTCATCGAATTGTGGGAATTTATTTTTATTTTCATACCGTGGCCTATCAAATTGGTGCTTACCTTTATTTTGATCCTTAGGATCAAATTTATTAAAGTTCTGTGGTGCCCTAAAGTTATCCACCTGTTTCTTTTTATTACCTGTTACCTCTGCTTGAGCTGCTTGATACCTTTCAGCAACATTTAGCAACTCACCCAGCCTCTCTGCACCTTGTTCCATGAGAAACTTTCTCAGGTCTGGAGCCATGGACTCTCTTAGTTGCTCTATAAGGACCATTTCCTTAAGATCTTGGGTTTTCCCCAGAGAAGTCCATTTCTCCAAGTATGTCTCGATTCGTGCAGAGAACTGGTGATAGGTTTCACCTGACAGTAGTTTAGCATTCCTAAATTTTTTTCCTGTAAAACTCTGCATTCTTTTCATACCTTAACAAAAGAGCCTGCTTTAGCATGTCATAATTTTCCTGATCACCTCTGCTCATTTTTGCAAAAACTTCATAAGCTGCCCCACGAAGTCCCTGAGATAACTTTAAGCTCCACCTTTCTCTCTATAACCCATACGTGGTAGCTAATAGTTCATACCTATTTATATAGCTCTCAATATCATCGTCTTTCTCAACAAAATGATCTAAATGAAAGTTCATAGCTGAGGTCGAGGCTCCCTGAGTAACCGTAGCATCAGAGGCAAAGGGACTGGCACCATTTTCAGGAGCATGGCCTTGAAACTCAAACTCCCTTAGTCGTAACTCATGTTCCCTTTGTAATCTCTTCTCCTCCTTTTCTGCTTCCCTCTCTGCAGCTAATCTCTTCTCTTCTCTTTCTGCAGCTAATTTCTTCTCTTCTCTTTCTGCAGCTAATTTCTTCTCTTCTCTTTCTGCAGCTAATTTCTTCTCTTCTCTTTCTGCTTCCAATTTCTTAGCCTCTTTGTCAGCCTCAATCTGCAACCTCTTAGTCTCAGCCTCAGCTTGCAACCTCTTAGTCTCAGCCTCAGCTTCAAACTGTAACTTCTTAATTTCCTTGTCAGCCTCTAACTTTCTTTCGGCTTCAAACCTTCTTTCTTCACGTTCAATAAATTTGTCACATTCCGTCGTGACATAGGCAACCATAACTTGCCCATCTAATCCTAACTCTTTTGCAGTCTGAACCGCAGCAGATCGAAATTTGGCCAGGTCCGCCATTGTCTATCAGGTAAATTTTTATAATGTCTACCCAACAATTCAATTTCTAACTATATATCTAATGGACAACACAGGCACCGTGAGCTCAACCTTATTTAATTCCACCCAAGGATACCTTTTAATTCTTATATTCCCTGAAGTGAATTACCCCCAATATTTTTAATAGTTAAAGATTCAAAATCCCAAGAGCGAGACCCCAATATATGTGGTGAAGTGGGATGTTATAAATACTTATAGGGAACTTAGTGTACTGACTGAGATCAGCTGTGAAGGTATCTATATCTATTAAGAGGAGTGTATTATAGATAACCTTACTTGCTACCACATATCTATATATCTCAGTCAGAATTATTCTGGAATAGTGTGATGCTACGTTATGTGTCTAGGGTATGTGTATGATGAAGTGTAAGTCACAACAACAGACAGATAAACAATTTAATTTAATCCACTACTCTTGACAACACTGTGACACTCACATACATATAACACTCTACAAAGATATCTTAAAAGAGTCACTGATAAACTTTCAAATAACAATATGTATTCATTACTGGCATGAATGAATATGTGTCCTGATTCAACTACAAGGGAACCAGGAATCACAATCAATTTAAATTACAAGTTATGTACAGAATGTATTTAATATGAATATTGTAGTGACATATATTATTACAAATGTTCTATGTGTGTCAGTTGTGTAGTAGTAAAATGAGGTAATACTGGTTTTGTTTTGTTCAAGCTCTGTTGGTATTTGTCATCATGACTTCAATAGTTTGTCTTTAGGGACTAGTATTGGAGATGTTCACAGTTCCTGATTTTAAGACAAGTAAATTCCCCTCTTAATGTTAATTTTATAAAGTCAGTTCAAGATGAGGGGACATAATGTTGAGCTCAGCTGGCCAAGTTAGCTTATCTGGCGTGATGGCGGCAGGAAAGGACTCCTCTGCTCGAATTCTCCTCTGGGCTCTGGAGACACCTCACTGATAGCTAAAAGGACCAAGGAGTATGCTGACCGACACTGGATTCAGCAAAGCTCTGACTAGGTGCTGCTCAGTACCATCAAGACCACTGTCCCTGAAATCAAGAAGGATGTACCTTCTACTTCATAACTAATTTATATTTTCTTTTTACACTGATCACAATACATCACAAACATTGCGTTCAGAGCGTTAGGCCAACAGTCAGCTTCATCTGAAATACTTTATACCAGCATTACCATCCTTAATGGTCACTACGCCTCTGCACTTCCAGCATTATTTCTGTCTAATCAATCATCCAGGTGTCAGTGTACTATTTGGCCATTCCATGCCGTTTTACTACCCTCCGACACCCTCTGTTCAGGCTGGAGCATTACAGGCTTTACCTCACATTTGCCACTGAACTACACATATATATACAGGCATAAATCAACAATTCACATTCAATTTTCATTAAAAGATATTGAATGGTTCAAGCTTACCACAATTCATACGAATAAACACAGATACGTTGATTAGCAATGAATTCTGGCACAAACTGGCACAAATTTCCATCTGCCTATGTTCCAGGCTTTTATTTAACACAATTATGAGCTGGCTTCAACGCACTGATGCTTTTCAAGCTATTTTAAACAAGTGGTTTCGAACTAACGCTCCCAAGTGTGTATATCAGCGAGTCTGACCAATGAGCCCCGTTTCGACAAGTGTTTGAAAAAATGTTACCTTTCCCCGTTTCCCCTAACAACCAAGATAGTATTTATAGCCCGACCAATCGTGGTTAGGCTTTCATTTGTTGCGCTCCAATCAATTTGGAGTTTACATGGTAGGCTATTTCTGTAACGTAAATTTTTTTCAAACACGTAAAAAAAAAAATCTTATGAGCAGAAATGATTTTATGCTGTCAGGCACCCCCAATATTTTATTTTGGGTATAATTTATTAATTCCTGGACTATTTGCGTAACGTTTTACATATTATTTGTCAGCAAGCCCTAAGGAACCCAAAAATACAAATTTAAAGGAGCTACGTGGCTGCGTTCAAAATATGTATTTTCTACCTCCTGTTTCGAAGATATGCTGTCTGGGTACTGTTATGTTTTCAACCGTAAACCCATCTATTGTTATCTTTCCTAATAAGCGTTTTTTATGATTTTAAAACCTAACTCTGGGGAGGGTAGTGTATTTTATCACTGTCCGTCTGAAAAAAAAAAGTTAGTGCTTGTAGCCTAACACGCGTGATAGTAGTAATTGTGTATCGCGCGACGCGTGTTTAATGTTCGGCTTTCTGCCTCTCCCTTCTCGCTATCCTTTTGTCCATCTGTTCGTTCGTTTTGGTAACGTAATGTAGAAAAAGACATGAATGGAATTTAAAATTTAGGTCATTACGCAGTCTGCCTCTTAATGTTTTTCCAAGAAATACAGCACACGTTTCATTGAAGAAGGCGGGTAATAATACAGTAAGCTTTTATATCAACGTGAAAGCGTTACAATTTGCAGACGAAGCAGAAAACAAGGGGGATTTCGAGTACATTCTTTGTGACAGCACTGTTATTTTACCATTGCTCTTCTCTTTATTAATTTTATTTGTTAGGCTTCATATTTACCTAATAATTTATATATGTGGATTAGAATATTTCATGACATATATAAAAAGGAAAAATGTGAACTGTGATGTTCCAATTGCTCGAACCTTTCTTCAATAGAATTTGTTGCAACATCAATAATAAAAAAGAAAAATTGAATTTTGAATTTAGTTTTGGGATCCAAAATAGGTTCATCTCTTGCTTCATAGTTGTGTTGCTTTTTCTGCCGACGCACTCTAGTACATTCAAACGTTGGTATCAAATCAGGATCAGCTTCAACTTTCACAGCTAATGTTGTAGCATCAACAAGAAAATTTTGAAATGATTCATCATTTCTGAGATTCTTAAGGCTTTGGAGAACATTTCTCAAAGTTGTTATGGCACTAGTCAATTCTATTTTTATGCTTTGCAACAGTTTACTAGCAACATTAATTTCGTTTAAAACATAGTGCCATATAACCAGACAACATAAAAATTTAAAATCTCTGAGTTTTAGGGAAAGGGTTTCAGCTTCATGTCTCGCCATTTTGTCTACTGACTCGTCATCAGCAATTTCTATCAATGCATCATAAAATTCCCCAATATAATATCTTAAAGGACGAATGGCCTCGATTCTAGATTCCCAGCGAGTTGTACTTAGTGGCTTGGGCGTTAGAGTTGTAATATGTTTCTTAAGAATTCCCCAACGCAGTGTTGACGCTGAGAAAAACACATACAATTTCTGAACCATTTCAAAAAATAAAACCCCTTCTCTAGATGATATCGCGGCATCATTGACCACCAAGTTGAGAGAATGAGAACAGCAAGGGATATAAAAAGCTCTCGGGTTCAAGTCCCGTTGTTGAACTCCTTAATGTTTTCCTTTCATATTTGATCCATTGTCATACCCTTGGCCACGCATGTTTGCGATTGGAATATCTATGTCTGACAATTTTCTTAGAATGCATTCGGTTAACGCTGAGCATGTAGTGGCTTCTACAGCAATGAAACCAAGAAAATGCTCATGAATGTTGATACCATCAGGATTCGTATTAACAAATCTTACAATTAGTGTTAATTGTTCAATGTGACTTACATCGGGAGTACAGTCTGCAACTATGCTATAATATTTAGATTTGTCCGCCATAGAAATTTTTTTTTTTTTTTTATGGTTCCAGAGAGAAGAGCAATCAATTCATTTTGAATGTTTTTCCCAAAGTAATGTTGGGTCGATCCACGAGCTACTCTCAATAAATGTTCACACATAGCACTATCAAATATGGCAATCAGTTCAACAAGCTTTAAAAAATTTCCATTGTTACGGTCATATAATTTATTAGATGTTCCACGAAATGGCAAGCATTGTTGGCTCAAGAACTGGACAATAGCAATTAGGCGTTCTATTATGCTCCTCCAGTGTCGAACTTCTGAATTTAATAACTTTTGTTGCATTGAATCAATTGTCTGTACTGATTTAAGCCTGGACGATAATTCAATCCACTTTGTATGGGACTCCAAGTGGTTTTTAGATTTTTCGTGTTCATTAAGATACACATACAAATGACCCCAATCATTATAGCCATCAGTAGTGAGTGACATTTTATTACAGGAAAACAACTTACAGCAGAAACAAAATACAGAATCTTTTTCTTTTGAATACACTAACCATGATCGATTAATATGTTCTCCATTGCTTAGCTCCCTAGTGTAAAAATTTAGTGAAAATTTCCGACCATTAGAGCTGCGCGGAAAAACGAACTCATTTTTTGGTCTCTCTGGCAGGCCTTTTTTTACGATTTCCAGTCTTTCGGTATCGCTTAAAGAAGGATTCCATCTTGCCAGATCAGTGTACCTCTCAAGTTCATCACTTAAATCTCTGGAATTGGAAACGGTCAAATCAGTCTCATTTTCGACATTGTTAGTAATATCTACGTTACTGGGGTCTGAGTTAGAAGTACTTGCCATGAGCTCAGAATCATTTGTTTCGGTACATTTGCTTATTTTCTTCTGTCCTACATCAGCTGTTTCAATTTTTGGGTATTTATTTAAAGCTCTGCTATGGTTTTGAATATCGCGTTCTTTTTCCAGTTTCCGTTTCCGATATTCGGCACCTGATAGTTTTTTTTCTGTTATCGGGCATTACATATATTTGAATATTAAAACTGTTTTAATAAACCCTACAATAAAATGTATTATGTAGTAATGAGTGGAGGCTGAAGCACTGTACTAATTTCCATAAAACGTTTTAAAAACTTATTTATCACTGTAACACATAGCACACTAACACTGAGCAAAATCAACTTCCTTGAATGCACAATCGAAAACAACTGAAACATTCGAGCCGCCTACATAGAACGGTCGATAAAAAAATAAATTCCTGATTCCCACGCCAAGTTAATTAATTCCCTTCTCTCGTTCAGCCATGCCGGAAGATTTATCATGGCGGTCTTCAGTTGACCACTGAACACGGAAAAATAATCCTCTGGGAACCACTGTAGTTTCGACCAAGCGAATAATTTGTACTGACGTCCCTAAAGAAATAACTTTTAGTGCCTTTGTAGGAGAAGATAGCATTAGGATCGTATGGCAGAACTATTAGTGAAAACTTGAAAAACAGCTAAAGAACAGATCGCAGGTGCAAATATTTCTTAGAGAAAACAAATAATGTGAAGAATAAACCTTCGAACACTCCGTGACACTTCGCGACACCATCCACAGAGGGTTTATTTCAGGGGCCGTTCAGGTTATTCAGTCAAATTCCTGGTCAATGACACTCCTACAAATGCCCGCGCCCGGGCTTGAACCTTGAACACCTGATCGCAAGCGCAGTGTGGTAACCATTACACCAGCGCGGCTCCCAGGAAGAATATTTTGGTGGGATTGTAAAAATAAGTAAAAAGATTTTTTGCCGCCCCCCAAAGCTTGCCGCCCCGTGCAAATGCACGTGTTGCGCCGTCGGTAGAGCCGGCCCTGACCGTTGGTTATGTCATGCGTTTTTTTGTTTTTTTTCCCAATTAGTGTTATTTGTTTTTATTTTTTTATTTGTTTATTCTACGTCTGTACTCTATTACACCTCACGATGGGGTTTCTAGTTTTTGGTTAAGAGTTCAGTTTGTTGTGTTGTTCAGAAGAACATGAGATGACAATTACCAGACACGTGTCAGTGGAGCACGAGATAACAAGAACCAGAAAAGTCTCAGTGGAACACGAGATAACAGATACCAGACAAGTGTCAGTGGAACCCGAGATAACAGACACCAGACAAGTGTCCGTGGAACACGAGATAACAAGTACCAGACAAATGTCAGTGGAACAGAAGATAACAAGTACCAAACAAATGTCAGTGGAACAGAAGATAACAAGTACCAGACAAATGTAAGTGGAACAGAAGATGACAAGTACCAACCAAGTGTCAGTGGAACACGAGATGAGAAGAAGACGCTGGTGATGGATAGGACACACATTGAAAAAGTCTGTTTATAGCGTTACCAGACAGTCCTTGTTGTGGAATACTCAGGGTACGAGAGTGAGACCACACAGCACATGGACAAGAGAACTAGAATCAGACATGAAGGGGATAAAGAAGAGATGAAAAGAGTTTGAGCTGATCGCACGTGACAGGAAGACTTGGTTCATGTCTATTGAACGCTTATGCTCCTTTGGAGCGCTAAATGGTGATGATTATTTGAAGTCCTTTGGCTCAGACTTCACATAAAGTGGTCAGATACTTCTAAGGGAGCCAACATTGAACAACAAGAAATAGCTTCAATTACACTGTATTATTCCCCCGTGTTATTTGTTCAGAAATTAATATCTGTCTATGTTGAGGCATTTTGGGAATACGGTGTTAGGCCCGTATTTTCTTGACCATCGGCACACTAGGGATGATGTGGTCAGAATCACGCCGGCCGCCTTAACCTTCACAGAGTTGTTCTAGTTCCCAGTTCACGAGGCTGGGTCAACCCCGGAGCCGTTTGTGGTCTAAAAAATCCCACATCAACTGGGGATCGAACCATGGATCACCGAGCTAGGAAGCTAGTGCACTAACCTTTGCGCTACCGCGGCTCAGAAGATCTTATAGGGAGTGATTAAGACCAGAATAAATATTAGCGTATAAAATAGTGCAATATAGCAACTATTATTAGCTCACGGGAAAACACTGCATATAAAAAAGCTGCAGTACTTACTACGGTCATCGTGAGTTACAAAGTCTAGATAATATAACACATTAGGGTTAAGTTGTAACATGTACATTTTATTATTTTATATTTGAATTTTAGATGTATGAATTGCTTATTGATGTACAGTTGCACATGTGACTGGCATCCTCATCATATAAAATAACTTGCCACATAAACCACCACTGCAAGAGCCTGTGACTGTTTAGTGTGGTTTTTCTTTACAAGGCCCCAATAGCAGAGATAGCCACATGCTCCATAGGAAACAGGAAGGGGATGATAATAACACACACACACACACACATATTAAATAATATAAATATTATATAGATATAGTATATATACGAGAAAGTTTAATATATATATATAATTAGTTTATATTTTGCCGCTGTCCTAGTACCCTTTCACCTGACTTGATGGGTTGAAATTTAATGCTCTGGCGTGAGGTAAAATTTTAGAAAGATGAAATGGTGGAGGGAAGCGGAAGTCACCTGATGCGTACATAAGGAGACTGAACCTTTACGAGAGGTATTGTTTTCTCTCAGTTTTTAGTACTAGTTGTCAGAGTCGACGCTGGGCACTATCTTTAACAGACAAGTCTAGAGGACACTAAGATGTAACCTGAACAGTTACTACGACACTGCCAGGAACGTGTTGCTACCAAATCACTCAACTCCTGAAGAGAAGGAACAGTCAAAACGTCACTGGGAACCAGCAATGACTGACCCAGAAGTGAACCACAACCATTGTTACTATATATTCAAAAAAAACCAGTAATGGCACAGATTCAACGGACTATATCTTCATTTTTGTCCACCAACATAATAACCTGTTTTTTTTTTCTTAACAAATAAATGTTTATTTATTTCAACCCTGTACAAACCAAATATATTCATAAAACATCTCTTGAGACTTATGTAAATATAAAAACCATGAAGGTGTCGATCAATGGATTAAGTGAATTGATGTTTGCACTCAGTGACTCATTAAAAAAAAATACAATATACAGAGCTAAACATACAATTAATATTTTGCTAAAATTACCTTCAGCTTGGGGCTCAATAAATACAAGTCAAAACATATATTTCTCACAGAAGGGGCATGGGAATACAAAGTTTATAACAATCTTAGATGACTTAATTGTTATCGACTTGACTTCATTCTAAAAAGTTTCCAGGGGTTTGTGAGATACCTTGAAAATAGAAGCACTGCAACCTTCTATTTATGTCTACTGCGAAGAGAATTGTGTGCGAAGGTTGCAAACGTTGTTTTAAAACAAAAAAAAAAAAAAAAAAAAAACTCATTGCTTGTTACAGGGCTTACTCGTAAATTTCGCTATTAGCAAGTAACACTAAGGACCATACTGTCAGAGCAGTGGGAGACAACACGCGACAATAAGACATGATTAGAAAAGATATACCATGGACATTGGTCCACTGTATATATAGATATAGACTAATATATATAGATATATCATATACAGATATATATACTAATACAGATATACATATATATAAATATAAATAGATAGACAGTTAGGGATAGGAAATGATAAATACAGTACAGTTTTCTTGGGAATTACATGATACACAAGATTGTCCAGGATAGGATATGATAATAAGATTACTCGAAGATATGATTTAACACACAAGATTGTACTAATCACGGCACAGTAGAATGTTCAGAATACGACATGATATAGACCAGAGACGTACTTAAAAGCAACCGGGTCGGATCTTACCTTTAGCACCCCTCTCTTCCCCCATCCCACCAATAAAGAAACACACTTGCAAGTCCAGTGCATATTGTTAACAGTAAATACTATCATAAAAGTATCCCATGGCATTCCTCCCCTCTTTTTTTCCCGACTCACTCGGGACAGACCGTCCCCTCGCGTCCCCCTCCCCGATACAGACAATAAAGCAGTCACCAGCCCTTGCAGTGGTGGTTCATCAAATCATCATTCTATATGCTGAGGTTGCCAGCCTCGTATGACTTGGACATCCACTAGCAATGTTCACATATTACCATTCACATGTCACTATATACATATTATTTCACGTGTTAATAATGTAAAATTTAGAATTATAAACGTACAACTCACCCCAAATTGCCTTTTGGATCACAGGCTTCTGGCTCAGAGAAATATTTAAGGCAGCTAGTTTAAGATGCTTCTTCTACATGTTCTGGGGTATTGCTTTACAATAAGCTCTCACTCTGACTTCGCGTGCAGATTCCTAGGATTCCGGTTTTCCTTGTTAATAACGGTAGAGTTTTCCTGGGATATAAGTCCTCAAGATGCTCAAACAAGGTCCGGTCCGATAAATGGAATTCGGATCCTATTCTTTACTCTGGTTGGTCTCTTGACGAGTTGAATTTCATAGTGCTTTCACCCGACGAAAGTGTCAGGTTATATTACAACTTTCATCCCACGCACGTTGTTGTTTACTATCAGAAATGTTGTTATGTTTACAACTCGAATGCTGACCAATAGTTTCAGTCACGTGTGTTATGATGGGGTTTATTCAAAAAATTTCCTCATAGGAAAATTCTGCGTGTTATTTAAAAGGTCGCTTTCCAAATATGGGATAGTTATATCCGTGCCGATTTCGCGGTAATAGATTGCAACTACAACTACCTACATTATCCACAAATATTAATGTCTTTCGTAAACAATTTCTGTCCGGAAGCGATACAACATTCCCCGTCTTTCAGGTGCATCGTCCTGTAATATGTCAGGCAGACGGATAATTTATCTCACCTTACTTGTGCAAACCACCGACCCTCGTTTGAAACCATAACTGGGCTAGCGGAACTCTTCATGAAAGTAATATAGAAAGGTCACACTAAACTAGCCCATATCCACCGCGATAAATAAGCAAGCTTCGCTGGGCCATATCCCGTGTGAAATTAAATAATTTCCCCAGCGGAACTTCCGTGTGAATCCAGCGCCCAATGTCTTGGTACACCGAGAATTTTAATTACCGAACATGGGACTGTTTGGTTAATGATCTGCATCATCCTCCTACTTTTTCAGCCAGAGGGTTGAACAGGGTAATCCATGACATGACGAATTATTACCAGGAAAAAAGTGGCAAACGAAACGACTCTTCGAAAATACCAATTACCATATGTCATGGACAGGTAGGAAGAAGAAAATGTGCCGACCATGGAACAGTGCGCACCGCCCTCATTAAGGTAGCTTAATACGCTTGCCGGGAGCGGGAACAAAGATCGACCCAAAATTATGTGATGACAGTCCATAGGAAATTTATTTTTTTGACAATGATTGCCCTGTATCGTGATGTTTAAATCCACATTTCCTCCACGTGTGTCAAAGCCTGACCGCTGCCTTTACATGATCGTTCGATTTTTCCCACATTTCAAAAGTGTTGCCATTGTCATTTCTTTTTTGAGGTGATGATTTCTCTCTACAGACTTACAGGAATTTACCAGGTTCGGGGACAATCCTCTATGATGTTTTATTTTTAGAGTATATGGTTATTATTTGTGTTGCACCTGCAACGATTAGCTTTGGCATGAACCTTTAATAATTACTATGATGGCTAACTGCAAACATATGATTCGTCAACAGCATTTGTGTTCAATGAAACAAATGTTTATTCAATTTCCAACAAGAACTGAGTTGAATCAAATGGTGACCACACCAAATTTGCATAATGGCATGTTGACATTCAATGAACAAGCATAAAAAGTCAATGTATTATTTTAATGATGCAATATTCCTTATTGCATCTCGTAATCTTTTCAAGTTGCTAAAACATGGCGTGGCTCTTCTATCCTTCTAGTGTTCCTTCGTTTGTTAGTTAATGTGGTCTAGATTTTCACGTTTTTTCTTATCTCTTCATTTCAATGAAGAGCCAAACTTTCTTTATTTCATTAGTATTCCTTGGTTTGACTTTCTCTCAGCTTAAGGACCTTCATTCTTAGTAAAAGGTTCAGATATATACCTGGGTTTACAATTCTTTACCCAGTTTTCGAGCGTAGCTCCGTTTCAGTTATGACCGTGGGCTCTAACCGTTATTTCATGCAGTATTTGGCAATACTTACAGTTTTCATGAACTCACAAACAAATTATCACATTCCACATTTCGAAATTACACATTTGCATTGATTGTGCGAAGTCAATCTCCTCTATAGAATATCACTGAGCAAAGAGACTTACGTCTTGTCTCCACCGCTCTGAATTCATACTGACTAAAAAAATGGCTTCATCTCTCCTGTTCATTCCGGGGAAAAGAACTCAGCTTAACCATTGGTGGAAAATCACGTGACCAATGCTTAGCTTAAGCGAAGCTACCCTCATTAATGCTTGGCGTAAGGAAGCGAAGCTTAGCCTAAAATAAATGCGTGGCGTTAGGAAGCTAACCTGGTTTAATTAAACATCTGCGCCAAGATTTTTTTAATCTTCTGTTTCTATAAAAATTTATTTTATGTTAATATAGCCTGTATCTAAAAACTTACGGTATACGCGGTTACATTAGTACACTTTAACGACGTGCTCGGGGGATCTGTGGTCTTATTCTTCCTTCGTGGCCTCGAGATCTCCGGTAACCCCATACAAGCTAAAGCAATGTTTCATATCAAAATGGTTTAATATATTTTCAGTGTTTATTTAAAAGTTTAACGCTACTTACGTTTCCATTTGGTTTTTTTTTTTTTTAATAGGACAAAGTCATAGTTTACCAGATGATAAACTGAGGTGCCACATTTGTGACAAGCCATTTGATCTCCCTCGTCACCTGAACCGTCACTTGAAATGTCACAGCGAGTACAAGAGATACCTGTGTCTGATTTGTCGGAAGGGATTCAATGATACCTTTGATCTAAAGCGGCATACCAGAACACATACAGGTAAATGACAAATCGGATGGGATGGCATAGCTTGAGATGAGAGAGGTAGTAAAGAGGAGAGTGCAGTAAGAAAATGTGAAGGCAGTAAGAATGAGATCTGAAAATGTGAGGAAAGTAAGGGAAAGATCACAAACTTTGGGGACAATAAAAATGTGATCAGAAAATGTGATGAGTGTAAATGGAAAATAAAAATGTGATAAGAGCTAGAAACAGATTTTCAAAAAACAACGTGAGGAACGTAAAAGGGAAATAAAATGCAAAAGATGAGTACAAAGGAGATAAAAACGTGAGAAGGGTACAAGGGGAATGAAATAGAAAAGAGAGTAAGCGCGAAATAAAAGCGTTAAAAAAGTAATAAGGAGCTATGAAAATGTGAGAAAAGTAATAGAAAAGTGAGAAACTATAAAGAGAGCAAGCGATCGAAGAGACGAGAAATGAAATTTGGCAAAGAGTGATAAAAGTGTTATGGACATGGATATTTTAACATAGAAAAGACATAAGGATCATCTAAAGAGATAGATAGTGGAACAGACAGATAGCTAGACAGATAGACAAACAGACGAGCATGCAATTATGAAGGTAGCTAGATGGATAGTCAGACATATAAATAGATAGATAGAACGAAAGAACTTTATTTTGAAAGCGTTAAGAATTGAGCACGCAGGCTCTTCTAACATTCTGCCCTTCCTCTCTCTCTCTCTCTCTCTCTCTCTCTCTCTCTCTCTTTCTCTCTCGTCTTGCATGCTGTGACCTTTCATTCTCACAGATATATTTCATTCTCTGATAGATGGATGGATGGATGGATAAATGGATAGATAGATAGATAGATAGATAGATAGATAGATAGATAGATAGATAGATAGATAGATAGATAGATAGATAGATAGATAGATAGATAGATAGATAGATAGATAGATAGATAGATTTATTTAATCATTTAATTAATATTTTTTTCTTCCAGGTGTGAGACCGTACAAATGTCACAGTTGTGGTAAAGCATTTACCCAAAGATGTTCATTGGAGTCGCACGCGCGTAAAGTGCACGGGCAGACCGTTCATTACGCCCCTAAACAGAGACGCCGGAAACTGTACGTGTGCGAAGACTGTGGAAACACAACAGAAGATCCTACGCGACACTTCTTGCACATAAAGAACTCACACCCACACAGCGCAGTGCTGCACAAGTTTTATGATAAACGACAGTTCAAATTCTCAGACGAGACAATTCCTAAACTATTATGTTCCACCTTGGACTTAGCATTACCATCGCCGTCCAACACACTTTGTGAGCGTATGGAAAATTACAAAGAGAAGAGAATTTCATGACAGATGGCTAAAGAATAAAGGAAATGAGAAATAAGGATACATTTTTGTGGAAAATAAACGATTTGTCTGCAAAATAGTAACTGTTATCATAATATATAAATGAGAAACGACAAAATATATATTTGTTGTTGAACACTGTAATTTTATAGAAAGATTGAAAACAACATGGTATGGGAATATTGTTACAAAGCAGCGCAAGATTTCAACAGCAGGATATCTGCTTCAGGGCATAAAGACGTTCAGTAATAAATATCTGCATGGATACGTTAAACAGCAGGGTATTTGTTTCTGGGTTAGAGACGTTCAACAACAGACATAATATCTGCTTCAGGGCATAGAGACGTTCTACAGCAAGATGTCTGCTTCAGGGCATAGAGACGTTCTACAGCAAGATGTCTGCTTCAGGGCATAGAGACGTTCTACAGCAAGATGTCTGCTTCAGGGCATAGAGACGTTCTACAGCAAGATGTCTGCTTCAGGGCATAGAGACGTTCTTCAGCAAGATATCTGCTTCAGGGCATAGAGACGTTCTACAGCAAAATGTCAGCTTCAGGGCATAGAGACGTTCTACAGCAAGATGTCTGCTTCAGGGCATGGAGATGTTCAACAGGAGGGTATCTGCTTCGGGGCACGAAAATATTCAACAGGAGGGTATCTGCTTCATGGAATATAGACGTTCAACAGCGGGAATGGCTTAAACACTGAAAAATAGCTTTTTTTAGGAAACCCAGCCACCAATGTACTATTTAAAAAACAATGTAGTCAATGTGCAAAGTACTACAGTACAACTAGTCCTTGTATTTTGTGTGTGACAGACTGCTTCACATTTTATTGATTTCATATGAACATGCCTTTAACTTAAGTTCATGTACTGTACTACGTCTGCTACGGTGTTAAGTAAAAGGTAAAGGTAGTCCCGCAGCAGACTTCACCTATACTAGTCCATATCTATTTATCAAAACACCTGAAAACCGAAATATTCTGAAAGTCGAAAGTTTCTTTGACTGGCTTTTGGGTCGGTTTTCGAGACACAACTGTCACCGAGGTATTAATAGAGTACGGACCAGTATTAGATTTCAGCTTTATGAGATGGTGTGACCAATTCCCTTCCTCGCTGCCTTTGCTTTCCCTACCTTGAGAGCAGAATCAAATACTCATTTACAGATGGGTAAGCTGGAGCGTGACGCTACCAGATTACGATCCCAGTAACTGCCTCGAGAAATTAAAGACAAAAAAAAAAAAAAAAAAAAGCTGAGGGTTGTCACATCAGAGACACATTCCCTTACTCAGTTAAGACTGTAGGGCCTACTAACTAATAAACTAACTGCCTCGAGAAGCAAGCATTCTAATCACGCTCGGAATGTTAAATATATATTTATATTTCACAGTATAAAGCTGATGTTAATATTATATAAACTTTTCACATTGGACATTTTATGAATCCCTATACATAGTTACGTAGAAAGTTACTTGCTTATAAAAAAAAAAAAAAAAAGAAACACATTCCGTTAATTGATTATAGGTCTTCAACTCCTATTCCGAAATATGAAAAGCTCTAAAAACCGAACGTTTTCTTTTGTTGAGCGTCACGCTTGTGCACGACGCGACCTAAGCAGGTGTGAGTCATCAGTTGCGTAGACACGATTCTTACATTCTGTTATAGATTGGGCAGTGTGATACAACAAGCCAGACAATACTATATATTAGAATATAGTTGCAGTATTAAGTCGTCTATGTCGCCAGAGTGTAAAGACATTTTTCAAGTATGTATTGATTATTAATTTTAGAATATAGTACATGTGTAGCCTTTCTAAAATTGTAAATGTTCAGTGTTAAAAACAGTTTTATTTGTTACAGAACCGTTACGTTTTGAACATTAGACAATGATACAAAAAAAAAAAAAAAAGTAAGGATTATGTTTAATATAAACAGGACTTCTAAAAACATTAATGTGTTTGCTTACGGGTTAGCGCCACAGACCTTGCTAAGGTTTTACCGTGACATACGTTACGTGTATCACACTACAGTTCTGAAATTCGAAAATTACGAATAACACATGACTCCAAGGGAATAACGGGGTTAAGAGCCTCTAATAGTTTGTTATTCTGTGACAATGAATGATCTTCATATCATCCTATATATAAAATCCCAGCTTTTTCTGTCAGTGCGTAATGCTAAGGGATGCAACTTTAGTTGAAAGTTAGATATTAATTGTATTGTTTCCCTTATATGTACTCTCCCTAAAATAGCAACACTTACCAAAGAAGAATGTGCAAATGAAGGTGTGCACAAAAATATTTATAAAATGTGTGATTCCGTATACACACATTCGGATCCTCGCTGCTGCTACGTAGTTTGTGTACTGTGGTGATGCACAGTGGTTTAAAAAAAAAATACTTTTGAATAAGTAAAATTGCCGTTAGATATTGGTGCTTTTGAATTTAATTAGCGTCTTATGACGGGCTTTTACACTAGTATGTTAATAACAGCTGACGCTGAGTTCGTTACCTGCAATTCATTTTAATTGAATCAAGCATTACAGTCTCATTAATGTTCATTTTTCGTTTATACTAAGATATGGCGAGACCAAAGCTATATGTGTGAATGTAGTTGGCTTGTTATATTTCATCGTGCTTGAAGATGTATAGACTATTATTAAAATATGAAGTATTTTATTATCATCAATTTCCTATATCAATGTACTTCTTGCTTGGTTTTCTCTTGACAGGCGTGTTGTATTTAAACTTAATAGGTTGGATTAGTTCTCTTCTATTCAGTGATTTTTAATTTCTTTCAGCGAGTCTATATATCTTCTGGCAGCGCTGGATTATGTTGTAAAACACAACAATGAAGCCAAAAAATCCTGAGTGATCTATCATTCTGGATTGTGTTATGGATGTTTGAACTAGCTATATATGAATTAAGTTTAGGGTAATAAAAGCCTACACGTTGATACTGTCTACGGGTTATGATAAACTGCTGTTGTACGTGCTGGTTGTGGTAGTCTGGCTATTATGAGAAGTGGTTTTGATAGATTGTTGTGACAAGTGGTCGTGTTAGACTCGTTATCACGAGAAATGGTTATGATAGGCTGTTATGAGAAGTACACATAAGGAAGGGAAACCTGAGGCCTGTAAACAGTAAATTAATATGAGACAAACATAACGGTATGTTATCAGGCACTCGTAGGAAATAAAGAAGTAGAACACTAGACAACATAAAAACAACAGACATGAGTGGCTTACCCAGGATTTGAACCCTGGACCTTCCGTGCGACAACCCCGCCTAGCCATGCAAGCGAATCACACTATCCTCCCTGCCTTCTACGCATTACCAAAAATGATGTTTCGATGACAGGTCATTAGTGCGAACCGCAATACAGGACACCGGAAGTCCACCATGGGCAGTTTAGCCTATTAACGACGCAATCACTTCTGTTGTTTCCATATCATACAGTATAGGCCAGTCCAACAAGACAAGGACCTTAACACTGTTTCCAGTAAAAAATAGTAGATTTAGAACAGTAAGAACAGGACAGAGGGTAGGTTTGGTATTGTATAAACATTTATAACACATAAGGAAGGGAAACCCGAGGCCTGTAAACAGTAAATTAATATGAGACAAACATAAAGGTATGTTTTCAGGCACTCGTAGGAAATAAAGAAGTAGAACACTAGACAACAGAAAAACAACAGACATGAGTGGCTTACCCAGGATTTGAACCCTGGACCTTCCGTGCGACAACCCCGCCTAGCCATGCAAGCGAATCACACTATCCTCCATGCCATCTACGCATCACCAAATGAAGTTGTAATGAGGCATGATTGTCTATACCAACTGGCATGGTCCTTGAGAAAGAAACCCTTTGAAACACAGTACAGCAGGGCAACACTTAGCCACATCGCACTAGTTGTGCTGTGGTTAACTTAAAAGTTAACGAGAAGAATTTAAAATAGTAAAATCTGTCGTCGCTGTCCGTTTTTCACGTATCATTTTCATAGTACAACATTGTTGCGCACATATTCTTTTGTGTGGCGCACAGATTACTGTAAGTACGCATACAAATGAAAAATGTATTTATTTGTCTGATAAAAATATATTTATCTTTGAATTCACGATTTTCAGTCTAAGGGACAGAACTCAGATTAGTCGATGTGGATTCATTCTGTGAGTTATCTGTTCTTGTATCTTTCCTGAATATCGAACTCAGCGTAGAAATCTAGGTTTACAGCGATCTATTCTTTGTTTGGTTAGAAATAGATTGTTCTTGCTTCAGAATATCTATGACCCGAATCTATGTGTATTTCTTGTCTATGTAGGACGAGTCTGTCTTATATCTTAATATCTTTGTATGTCTAAGTCGAACTATATCTTCGGTGTCGAACTTGGGGTCAAAGGTTGTTCGGCGGATGTGTCGCTAAAGGGGAATGTGAGAAGGTTCCGCCCTGTTGGGGTGCTGAGTTGTTTGTAGCGACCTGTCGCCGGAAAAGTGATCTCTATATTAATGGGGAAAGAGGTAGTCTCTTTAGACATATCATGTATGATTCACCCCAGTGTTTGTTCTTACTGCCAAGGAATGGCAGAATCATATTCTAGTGTATTTCTGATACCAAGGTAAAGACGCATTGCTTATGAACTTTTCCTGAGGCATTGTATTCGATGAACAGTCGTACGGTTGTACGTTTAGATGAATGTTAACCAGATGAAGATGACATTCATACCTAGCAGCACCATATTATGTGATGAAGTCAATAGTATCTATGGTAGAATCTACAAAGCAATGAGGACATTTGATGTATGATCCGCTTTGATTGTGCTTCATAGTTTGTATCCTGGGTGAGCGACAACTCACTGGGAGGAGAAGCCATTTTGAATTCTATATTTTTCAATCATCGAGGAGAGAACAGGGATGCCCCTTACTATCACCTGATGAGTCCAGAGATCACTGCTACAGAAGAGAACCCACTACTAGTGGTTCAATATTATTATCAAAAAAATATGTGCTGAACTTTATCTACATGAATCTTCGCTAGACGAGGTTAGGTCTAGGAACCATCTTGAACCTTGTTGATGAACTGACGTGCTGTCAGTAAAGTCAGACGATATATATTGGTATTACGGAGTGCTTGTCTATGTGATGAATTTACCATGATACAACGTTAAAATATCTCCAAATATAAGGATAAAACGTAGGGATAAAAATAATGCGTAAGATACTAGGAGACATGCTCGCCCATGTCCGCATTTCCCACCGCCAGTCAAACTAACTTGTTAGACGTGCAGTCGAAACGGTTTATCCTTTGTAGACGGGAGGGAAACGGAGATCAAAAAAGGAAAAATATGACTGAACACGTGTTTGATTCTAGCAAGGCTAAAAAAGACGCAATTGGTGGTAAAAGGAAAAAAATTCACGTCACTAGTTAACACACTGTAAAGAAATTGACAGAAAAGACCTTAGCTCTTATTCGCAACAGTCATTTCTTGGACGTTTTTCGATACTTGGTCCCTTTATTTGAATTCAGCGGCAAACGCCGTAGAGAAGGTTCTCGAACAAATTTCAAAAAAATTAAACTTGAGAAAAAATATGTTTTTTCTTAATAATAGAGTTATGAATATAAAACCTAGCTAGTTTGATAGCCCATCTTGAGCAGAGAACTAATATACTTTAAATTATACAGACGGACAGATAACAAGGAAGATATTGACAAAAGACTGTACTGTTCACATCAGACCAGCGACAGTACTGTTGTGCAAACTTTCACAAAAAGCTACAAATTCTTGGCATTGAGGCACGCAAATGCAAAAATCAAGCTGTAATGTAAAAGAGGGGAAAGGTGGAGAATTGTGGCTAAAAATAACTTAGGAGGCAGATTTGTGTAGGGTATTGCATGTAGAACCAAGTGTGTTTTTGTGGAAAACCAAGTAGAGACAGACGGACCAACAGACAATAATACACACTTGACTGAGATCTGACTGAATTTGACTTTTGGTTGTAGATTTGAAAAGTTAGGGGGGGAAGTCGGTGAATGGCCAAATGTAATCATATTAGCGGGACAGAGATGCGCATTTTTGCCATTTGATATAATACTGTCCAGAGACACAGTGGTTATTGCCTGTGGTGTTGTTCCTAGAAGATAGTACATACATTTAGAGGGACGCCATCATATAGCCAGCAGCTCAGCTGAGTTTTACTAGCAATTAACTGTGTTCTCAATTCTGAATTCTGGTAAGAATGAAAGTATTTATTTTGTACATTTTAATATCTCGAGTGATTGATACTGCCATATCACATAAAATGATTACGACAAGTAAGTGTTCGCTCTAGATCCCCAGCCCAAGTTCAGGGTCTAGAGACAAACAAAATATATGGACGCCTAACTAAAACTATGGAAGGCGGATCTATTGTTGAGATCAGTGGGAACATATCACCTATCTTATTGAATAAAAGGAAACTATTGAACATATCTCAGATGCAATGCAGTCTTGGGGAACTAGTACTATATGAAAACAACTGGGTAAGAGGTGCTGTGTGGGCAGAGAGATCTGACCCATTCTGTGTATTGTTGATGTGTTGTGCTGTGTGTAAGAGTGGTGCAGTAAATAGATTACTGACACAGCGCACAACTTTTGTTTCAGAATTGTGAGTTTCTGTTGTGGCACTAAAGGTAGTGCCACATAAGTAATCAAGATTGCACAAGCAGATGTGTGTGCAGCCAAACAGTGTGTCGGTGCAGTCTACCATTGTATTCTAGCTACCGAGAGGAGTGGGCCACCGGAATCCAGCATTAGATCTTCGCAGACAAGATGAGTGATTTAGTGGCTGATAAGGTTGATAAAGTTGGATTTTTATTCCCGTGTAATGATATCCACCAAAAGATAGATATAAGTGGGTGGAAGCAGACATCATCATCATCATCAGTTGATAAGATCTCTATGGTGTTGTTTGCTCCACTGTAGTGTATGGAATGTCAACTTGACCTACGCAGTGGTGTGTAGACATGGATTGAGTGTATAATGTGCGAATGATGATAAAGGTTCGTGGTGTTGACAAAAAATGTTCTTTTCTCACACTCATGTATGGCTGGAAGTCATCGACACCAACGACTGTGTACCTTTTCTAAAGTTTAATTGGACGTACACACTCGACAGCACAGATAGTGACAAATCACAGGTTGCCATAATACATCATAGTACAGTGGATAAATGGTCTTGCAATGTTACATGGGCACTCATGTAGAATAAGTGTATAATGGACTGTCAGTAGCCAAGCACTCAGTATCGCCCATACATATATCATCTGACTTCACTGACTGAGCACGTCAGCTTATAAACAATATTTCAGATGGCTTCTAAACCTAATCTCGTCTAGCGACGATTCTTCAACATAATGTTCAGCACATATTTTTCCATATAATAATATTGAACCGCTAGCAATGGGTTCTCATGTGTAGCAGTGATCTCTGGACTGATCAAGCGATAATACGGGCATCCCTTTTCTCTTCTTGAAAGTCACTACATGTTTTGGTTCCAAGATGGCTTCACTCGTGAGCTGTCACTCACGTTTGGATACAGATAATGAATCTGTCCTAAAGTTAGTCATTCATAAAACATTTCATTGCTCTGTAGATTTGATCATGAACAATTGACTGCAATCTACAGGATATAGTGCTGCTAGGAATCGAAGTCGTTTTCATCGAGTCAAATATATTCTCTTAGACATTCAAATCGTAACTATCGAAAATGGTGGCTTCGATCGAGAGTTCATAAGAGTATCTTTGATTACCTTGGTATAGGAAATATGAAACTGCCATTCCTTGGCAATACGACTAAACACTGGGGGTAAAGCATACACGATAGGTTTAGACGACTATCACCTTCCCCACAAATACTGAGATCACTTTTTCCCCGGCGACAGGCCGACATGGAAAAACACAGTCCCTATCAGGACGAAGCCAAATCACACCACACTCTAGCGACACATCCGCCGAATAGCCTTCGACCTCTCTAGAGACAACAGAACATATAGTTCGACTTAGATATGTAAAGATATACAGATATAAGACAGACTCGTCCTACTCAGACAAACAATACACATAAATTCAGGCCATAGATATTCTGAAGCAAGAACAATCTATTATTACCCAAACAACGAATAAATCGCAGTAAAATGGATTTATCCGCGGAGTTTGATCGAAAGAGCCGACACAACTTTCAAGGGAAGTAACACAATAATGACTTTCCCTTAAGCACTATTTTGCTTTCAAAATATTTGCGAAGATAACAAGAATACCAATGTATAATATTGTAAGATATCAAAGACTGCACGTAACAGTCTTACCACACCTCCCGGGAAAAAAAAAAAATGGAACATTTTTTTTTTTCTTTTTGAAATACATCTAGGAGCAACGTACAATAGGCTCACAACGCATGAATAATGCGCAGATGAAAATATCAGGAATACCTATAACGCCTAATATGAGGCTAAGTCGACTTATGGAGCGACTGGTGAGAATGTGTCTCATAAACTGAGAGAAATTATTTCTCTACAAGTATATTTTTCCAGGAAGGTGTCATCAAAGTATAATACAATTCTGGCAATTACACAATGCCTAAAAAATTCATATCATCATTTCGTATTAGATATCTTAAATTTATGATTTATGAAGAAAAAATCATCAAAGCACAGCGGTGAATAAACATCAATGAACCGCTATGTAGTGATACAATCATTATATTATTAAATTACAAATGTGTATCTATCATGATATAGAAAAGGAACTACTATAGAACTAGACATATCAAGAAGTCTAAGCCCTAATAGTTATGTGGAATCATGTGGGCATCTTGACAGAATGTCTGCCATCACATTATCTGATCCACGAATAGCTCGCACAGAGAAATGAAAAGGTTGAAGAGCAATTGCATATCGAGTAGACCTCGAGCTCTTCAAATTCTTACTCTGTATAGCAGTAAGAGCTTTTTGGTCGGTTTCTACTATGAAATGTGCGCCTAGAAGGAATCTCTGTAGTTTGAGGATCGACCAAACCATAGCTAATAGCTCACGGTCTAAAACCGAATAATTCCTTTCTGCCGCATTAAGTTTTCTGGAAATATACATTACAGGATGCAGAGTTCCAGAGTACTCTTGCATTAGTGCCGCTCCAATCCCAGTGGATGAAGCGTCACTACGAAGAACGAATGTCTTATCTTTAGTAGGTAGCACTAAAATAGGTGGTGTTGAAAAACAATGTTTTAATCTTATCCAGAGAGCATTGGCATTCCTGAGACCAGTGGACCACATTAGGCGAACCTTTCTTTAGAAGTGTTGAGAGAGGTGCCATGATAGAGGATAGATTCTGAATGAATCTGCCATAAAATTGAATAAGACCTAACAGACTTCTCACCTGTTTTTTAGTCTTAGGGATTGAGATGTTAAGTATCTTACTAGTATTATGGTCCTCTGTCTTTAGGAAACCATGACCAACTCGGTGGCCTAGGAAAGAAATTTCGCTAAAACCAATATAGGCTTTAGAGGGTTTCGCTGTCAGGTTGTGCTCACGCAAAGTAGACAGCAATTCATCTAACCCTGAATAGTGATCTTCCCAAGTATCGCTGAAAAGACAGATGTCGTCTAGATATGCAATGACATCTGACCGATAAGATAGGATTCGGCGCATCATGCGTACGAACGTAGCTGGTGCGTTCATAAGACCGAAAGGCATAAAATTCCATTGGAACAAACCTCTAGGTGTTGAAAAAGCCGTGAGAGGTTTGGCGCGTTCAGATAAAGGAACTTGCCAATATCCTTTAGACAAATCAAGTTTAGTGAAAAAATGAGATTTGGAGAGTCGAGTAAGTAGCTCTTCCAGTAAAGGCATAGGTTCGGCATCGAACTTAGTTACTTGATTCAATTTTCGATAGTCAACGCAAAGACGTATGTTATTGTCTTTTTTACGCACAATAACCATCGGCGAAGAATATGCAGAGGTGGATGGTTCGATTATTTTCAAATCTATCATCTCATCCAACTCTTTCTCGACCTGTGCTTGAAAATGTATAGGTATAGGATAAGGTCTAACCCTAATAGGAGTATGGTCAGTTAGAACAATGTCATGTTGAATGACATTCGTTTGTCCAGGGATGTCAGTGAGTACATCCTGAAATGTTTGCAACATAGTTGAAACTTGTCGCTGTTCTCCTAGAGACAAATCAGGAGAGACAGTAACGTTCTTCCATGATTCACTGGAATGAAGTGGGATCATTGGAAGAGGAAGATTTACATCTGAAAAACTTGTTTCCTCATCCTGTATCACGGACAGTGATGAGTAATGACCATGTGTTGTACTGGAGAATTGTCCGTTGCTTGGAAAATGGGTTGCAAATAATCCGGACGTTCATGGAATTCAGTAAGCATATTGATGTGGAAGGTTTTATGCTTCCCATCAATATCGACAATATAGTCGACATCGGAAATTTTCGATATTATATCGTACGGACCTTTCCAAGAAATAAGTAATCTGTTTTCCCTACAAGGTAGTAATACAAATGCTTTGTCACCAGGACAAAGTTGTCGTAAGCATCTCTTCTTATTGGCAAATTGCCTTGCCTTCTGTTTCGCAAATTCAGAAGAAGAAGTTGCTAATTTGCATGCTTCGATAATTTTTTGTCTCAACGCGATGACATATTCGTAGGATGACTTTGTGTCATCGTCAATATTGTCAGATGTTATGAGATCGTGAAGCAACGACATAGGGCCACGCGGACGCGCGCCAAAGACGAGTTCAAAGGGAGAAAATCCCGTATGTTCATTGGGTACCTCTCTGTAAGCGAAGAGGGCCGCAGGTAAAACTCTGTCCCAGTCTTGAGGATGATCCTCAGTTATCTTCCCCAGTAAGTTTTTAAGTGTTCTATTAAGGCGTTCGACCATACCATTAGACATTGGATGGTAGATACTACTTAAAGATCTATCTATCTGCAGAGTAGACATTACTTGAGACATGGTATCTGATATTAGTTGGGTGCCATGGTCTGACAATATCTCTCCGGGGAACCCCAGACGAGAAAATATAAGCCAAAGAGCATCTGCAATATCAGCAGTAGTAATGCTCTTCAGAGGAATAGCCTCTGGCCAACGTGTGCACATATCAACACACGTCAAGATAAACTGATGTCCTCTGGCAGACTTGATCTTAAATGGACCAATAATGTCTATGGCCATTTTTTGAAACGGCCGAATAGGAATGTCCGCCGCCTGAATGGGTGCAGCATGCCGTGGACCTTTGGATTTAACTTCCTGACATACTTTACAAGATCGACAATAAATACGTATGTCCTTGTTTACCAATGGCCAAAAGAAAGCCGCAAGGACTCTTGACTTAGTACGGGAAAAACCCATGTGTCCAGCACACTGAGAGTCGTGAGCGTGCTGCAAAATTTTAACTCTCAAATTCTTGGGAACCAGGATTTGAGAATGACTTGACGTAATGGAGTCTTGAACCATACGTACAAGTACGCCATTCTTCTTTGTAATCCACGATTTACGACTTGTGTCTTTATTCGGATCACCTTTAGTTGCAAGAATGAAGAATTTCTTCAGAGTGGGATCATCTTCTTGCTGTTTTATAAACGAGTCACGAGAAATTACCAAGGGATTATCTTGGTTATGCACTTCATTATCTTCAGTAGATGAAGTTTGAGGCATATTAAGAGCCTGAGCTCTAGTGACTACAGCGTTAGCAATCTGCATGTTTTGCCTTTCCCACGTGGAAATTTGTTGCGGAGTGCATTCCTTGACTCCATGAATGCGACCGATGATGAGGTCAGCGATCGGATTCGGAAGAAGACATGCGTGTACATCTCCTGTAAAGAAAGGAGTAGCAATCCTAATGATAGCAGTAGAGTATTTCTCTAATGTGCCGCCAAATGTTACACATTTGACTACTTGTCCAGTGGCACGGGAAGGATCTACGAGTGACTGCCTAACACCAATTGTGGTGCATCCAGAATCAAATAGCACAGAGACTGGATTGTTATTCACTAAACCCTTATGTAAGACAAGAGAACCTCTTCCATCATGCGCGACTGATGCTGGAAGAGCAGGAAGAGGATGGGCACAGCTTAAAGTAGACACTGTGGTTGGCTCAAATAACGTTTTGCATTGGGGGCACTGAGATGCTCTCCCAAAATCAAAAGCGGCACATGCCATATTACTAGCATCATTATTATCTTTACTCTGTTTATAGGCTTCATGGGACTCTTGTTGTGCAGAGTTTGCCTGAAAATGTGGTTTATGTCTTTTGTTTTGAGATCTACCTCGGTTATTATCACCTCTGTAGTTATTGTTACCTCTATTGTAACCCCTATTTGGGTTTGAGTCATAGTTCCCTTGGTTACCATTATCATATTCATTATAATGAGTATCTCTGTAATTATGATCTTGTTGACTCCAAGACGGATAACCCTGATAGTTTCTATAATTACTTCCTCTACGGAAATTCCTATAATTATGACCACCCCTGTGTCGAGAGCTATCAGGTCGTCTCCAGTTCTTTGAAGAAGAACCCTGAAATGATTGGTTACCTTGGTTTTGATAACTATTATGGTTACCTTTTTTATCAAATCTGTTTTGAGGTCCCTGAAATCTGTGTGAATAATTGGGATTGTATGGTGTTGCTGAAGCAACTGGCATACTCTCCTTAATCTTAGTGTTGCCAAAAGTCACGTCGGGGTGTGCAGTGACATATTGGGAACAATATTCTTCCATTTCTTTTAGAGATTTAGGTTTACGCTCATGTATAAATTCAAGGAAAGGTTTGTTCACACATGACATAATCTTATCTCTGAGCAACAAATCCATAAGTCCTTCATACGTTTTTTCTGTTTTGGAAAGCTCAATCCAACGATCAACTGTGAGACGTGCCTTTGCAGTGAATTCTGAGAATTCTACACCCGTCTCAGGTACCATCGTTTTAAATAAAAGGCGATAGCCTTCCTCACTTAGCTGATATTTTTTTTATCAAAGCCGCCCTAATGACATCATAATTATCCTTATCTGCTTCTCCTACAAGGCATAATCTAGTCAAAGATTCACCTTTCAAGTTTTCTGATAATTGATTAGCGTATTGTGATTTATCCACATTATGTGTACGACAAGAACGTTCAAATCTATCCAGCCAGAATGTAATATCGTCACTGGACTGATTGAACGGTGGAACCTTAACCTTGTAAGTAGAAGGTTTATCATTACCACTAGATGCCTGATTAACATTACTCATACTTGTCAATCTTAATTTCTCCAACTCAAATTCATGTTCTCTTATTGCTTTTTTTTCTTCAGCCTCTCTGTCTAATCTTTTTTGTTCAGCTTCCCTGTCTAATCTTTTTTGTTCAGCTTCCCTGTCTAATCTTTTTTGTTCAGCTTCACTGTCTAATCTTTTTTGTTCAGCTTCACTGTCTAATCTTTTTGTTCAGCTTCCCTGTCTAATCTTTTTTGTTCAGCTTCACTGTCTAATCTTTTTTGTTCAGCCGCAGCTTCTCTTTCCAATTTTTTTTGTTCAGCTTCAAATCTCCTTTCCTCTACCTGCATCTGCAATTTCTTTTGTTCAGCAGCAGCCTCAGCTTCTCTTTCTAATCTTTTCTCTTCCGCCATAGCTCTTCTCTCTTCTGCAGCTAATGCTTTGTCATATTGAGCAACTGCCCATTGTTCTAATTGTTGACCAGTCTTATCAAGGGCTTTCCCTTGTGTAATGAAGTATTCTAATGTAGCCATGATGTCTAACAATAATACTATTCACCTGAATCAATAATAATACCACAAGTTCTCAATGACTTGATTAATCAGTATACTATCCCAATATCTGTGGGTCACAAGCCTTTAATAAGGTCTTGTATAATAGTAATAATAATCAGGTACTGGTTTATACCATAATCCAAGTGCAGTGCACAGGCAATTGTGTCTTATGAAATATACCTATATAAAACATATGTCAACCAACAGAATACATAAAGTACAAATAGGACTGACAATACAAGAACGTTTGCAGAAATCAAAATAAATCAAATAGGGAAATCAATGAAAATAATCACTGAATTCGCAAAGAATAACAACACAAATGACGTCACAGTATATGAATATAAATTGTGAATAGAACTGAAAGATAGAAAAGGTTAGACCAACAAATTACAAACAAATCAAAACAAAACTAAAGAACAAAGAAATATTACAAAAATAACAATAATTACAGACTTCACAGCTAACACAAAAGCAACAGTTGTCGCAGCAAATTTTCAATCAAGAAAATTGCACCTATAGAAAACGCCCACAACGGACCCTCTATGACGTGGGATATTCTGTTGTGAGGACGCCGCCCAACCTTAAACACAACCCGCTGACATAGAAACTAACATACTATACAAACAAATAACATGCAAACATAAATATATATAAATTATGTGTATGATAGTATGTGTTGCAAAATAGGCTCAGTCTTACAGTAATGGCAAAGTTATTTTTATGAAAATAAACAAACTGCCACTTTATTCAATTAAACATTCTGGCCTTAAATATTAAAGTTCATATATGGAAAACAAGAAGATCCATCGATGAAAATAGGACTTCTTAGTTCACTCATACTGTCTTCCTGTTAACATTGAGAAGAATTGATCCAACTGTTCTGTGAAACTCTATAATGTCTAATGTAAAAAAATGTCAACAACGCTGACCTACATACTGCATTCACCTGACAGGTCACGTGACGAAGTGTTGACAAAGAGCAAACCAATACTGCAAGTGTGTCGTATCAGCCACAGGAAACGGTCTGGTATCGGTAATCTGTTGACTTCTGAACTTCTGCGAGGTCAAACCCAGAAAGCTGGTCCACCAGTTGATAAGGTTGATAAAGTTGGATTTTTATTCCCGTGTAATGATATCCACCAAAAGATAGATATAAGTGGGTGGAAGCAGACATCATCATCATCATCAGTTGATAAGATCTCTATGGTGTTGTTTGCTCCACTGTAGTGTATGGAATGTCAACTTGACCTACGCAGTGGTGTGTAGACATGGATTGAGTGTATAATGTGCGAATGATGATAAAGGTTCGTGGTGTTGACAAAAAATGTTCTTTTCTCACACTCATGTATGGCTGGAAGTCATCGACACCAACGACTGTGTACCTTTTCTAAAGTTTAATTGGACGTACACACTCGACAGCACAGATAGTGACAAATCACAGGTTGCCATAATACATCATAGTACAGTGGATAAATGGTCTTGCAATGTTACATGGGCACTCATGTAGAATAAGTGTATAATGGACTGTCAGTAGCCAAGCACTCAGTATCGCCCATACATATATCATCTGACTTCACTGACTGAGCACGTCAGCTTATAAACAATATTTCAGATGGCTTCTAAACCTAATCTCGTCTAGCGACGATTCTTCAACATAATGTTCAGCACATATTTTTCCATATAATAATATTGAACCGCTAGCAATGGGTTCTCATGTGTAGCAGTGATCTCTGGACTGATCAAGCGATAATACGGGCATCCCTTTTCTCTTCTTGAAAGTCACTACATGTTTTGGTTCCAAGATGGCTTCACTCGTGAGCTGTCACTCACGTTTGGATACAGATAATGAATCTGTCCTAAAGTTAGTCATTCATAAAACATTTCATTGCTCTGTAGATTTGATCATGAACAATTGACTGCAATCTACAGGATATAGTGCTGCTAGGAATCGAAGTCGTTTTCATCGAGTCAAATATATTCTCTTAGACATTCAAATCGTAACTATCGAAAATGGTGGCTTCGATCGAGAGTTCATAAGAGTATCTTTGATTACCTTGGTATAGGAAATATGAAACTGCCATTCCTTGGCAATACGACTAAACACTGGGGTAAAGCATACACGATAGGTTTAGACGACTATCACCTTCCCCACAAATACTGAGATCACTTTTTCCCCGGCGACAGGCCGACATGGAAAAAACACAGTCCCTATCAGGACGAAGCCAAATCACACCACACTCTAGCGACACATCCGCCGAATAGCCTTCGACCTCTCTAGAGACAACAGAACATATAGTTCGACTTAGATATGTAAAGATATACAGATATAAGACAGACTCGTCCTACTCAGACAAACAATACACATAAATTCAGGCCATAGATATTCTGAAGCAAGAACAATCTATTATTACCCAAACAACGAATAAATCGCAGTAAAATGGATTTATCCGCGGAGTTTGATCGAAAGAGCCGACACAACTTTCAAGGGAAGTAACACAATAATGACTTTCCCTTAAGCACTATTTTGCTTTCAAAATATTTGCGAAGATAACAAGAATACCAATGTATAATATTGTAAGATATCAAAGACTGCACGTAACAGTGGCCTGCTGAGGATTCACCATACTCCTAAAGAATTTATAAATATTTCCCTCATAAATACATTGAATTTTGGGAAAGATACATTTATTAAAATTCATAAAACAATGGACAAAGCTTGTTCTAGTCACAGAGTGGGTGTGATGACACCACCCCAACAGCATATCCAGTAATAGTTTCCCAGAGACATTAGAAATATAATTAATATTAACTAGTCTGATAAAATACTTGTGTATACACATTTTATTAATATTATTAGACATTAATTATCTGTGTGTGTTTGTATATTTTACTACAACACATTACATTTCAGTACCATAGACTTTTTAACGTAGCTACATTCATAATAGTAAAAAAAAAATATGTTTGAGGTCGTAAGGGGTAGTAAGAAGGGCCTTCTGTAATTCCCATCTACATTTATCTCAGGAGCCTTCACAGCTGACCTCATACATTCCACTAGGTAACATCACAACCATACAGTACCATCAAAAACCACTACAGTCTACTGACATTCCATTTGTACTGTTATGCAACATGAATGCCCATGTGATAGGGTATTTCATTGATCAACATTATTATGATTTATGCCAACCTGTTTCCTGTTCCTGTGTCGTCGAAGTGTGTGTCCATTAAATACAAGAAAACGTAAACAGTAGTTCGTCTTACACTTCCTGCCACGAGTGAGTGAGATTGCCCTATTGTCAACTCTCAGAACATTTCCCAGCATTCGCGTACTGTTGTATCCTCACTGCAAATCCGTACACCACTGCGTAGGTCGAGTTGACCTTTTGTTTGTCTTCATGTTTGACAACACTCTTCGAACACGATTGCAATCATCCAAGCAACACTGGTGACCGAAGATTAGACCATATCAACACTGCTCTTTATCAACTGGTAGTCTTTATCAAACATGTCTGTCTATGTTCGTACTAACAGTTCTATTATCTTAATCTTTACTCGAACAGCTCCATAATCGTAGTACAACATGTCTGTCTATGTTCGTACTAACAGTTCTATTATCTTAATTTTTCCCTTCTCCACTCGAACAGCTCCATAATCGTAGTACAACATCAGCATCTTTCTCTGTGCTTTCTTCTTCTTCCATCCTCAGCCATCGACCGTCAAAGCAGACAATGGCCAATCACGCCTAGTGGCGTCTTAAGGGCAACAACAAATTAATCTTTATTTGTTGTTGTTTCCGTAATCAAAGTGACTGGCAAACAGGTGATCAGCATATTGTGCTCTCTGTGCTTTATTAACAGCTTAATCATCGTAGTCACACATTTCGATTCATGCGTCCTGTTTTCTAACTCAAACATATATAATTGCAGCAATTTGGGGAAAGCTGGAAGAACAGCAAATGATAACAAAGTAAGAAGACAGATGACAAGAGTAGCTTTTATTGAGCCACATCAACGTCTATCACTTTATTTTTAAACGATTCATGTGAGGCCGCACAATTTCTCTCTCAAGGTGCTCGATGAAGGCTATACTGTCAGTCTCTTTGTCCCGTGCAGTAGCTGTTCTTGATGTCTCACTGTTTGCTGTTATTCACCACACGAACACGTGTTTTGTCCAGGAAATGGTTGAATAGATTCTACTTGTGGGGAAGATAAGCAAGCAGTAGGATATGTCCTTCAAGACTGTCGGATCCACGAAAGGTACAGATTGACAACATGGCCTTCGCCAGCCAATAGGAGAAAGAAACTGTACGACTATGAGGAAAACCTGACACACATCGCCCACTTTATGAAAGAAGTACATCCGGTCGTATGTGCACGAACGACAATTCTCTCCCTTAGCGAGGCGGTGGTGTTATTCCTGGTTTGGAATCCCCGTTAGGCCTATCACTTATGTTGTTTTTTTCTGTTGTCTAGTTTTCTACTTCTTGATTTCTTACGAGTGATGGCAACATAATCATAAATGTGTATTATTTCTTTTCGAACGACGAAAAAGAGCATCTATAGTTAGTGACTGGTTCTCATTTTGAAAATATTCCACCTGCCCGCACCCAGGCAATGATTAGTAATGTCTCTGAAAGGGCCTTATATTGTCTAATCTTTTTACACAAGCTGATTTTCTATTTGCTGTGCACAAGTTGACGATATAAATAATACTGATACATTACAGATAAAAACAAAAAAAACTAATAAACTATCAATACGTTTGCCAGAAAACAGACAGATTAAAAAAGTCACATAATAAGATTATATTCTTCGGAGGTTTGCCTCGTTTAGGCGAAGCTTGTCTCATTCTACCGAGACCAGGGGTCGGCAACCTGCGGCTCGCGAGCCGCATGCGGCTTTTTGAGCCATCTCGTGCTGCTCTTAGACCTCGGCTACTTAACACTTAGTGTCCGTACACTAAAACCATCTTTTGACATACACTTTTCGTGGACTAAACTTTTTTTAGGTCCTTTAAAGATTTTGTCATATTTTTATTATTTTAAAGACAAGAGAAATGCTTTCCCTTATTTCTATTTTTGGATTCATAACCGATTACAGAATATTCGATTACGAAATAAATAAGTTTTTTTTCACGAGATGTCAGTCGCGCACCCAACCGACGCAGACTGTAACCTCTATTTTTGTAGTTGAAACTTTCCTGATGTACTTGCTTACCGGTATAAAACATTTTCTTCTGATAACGAATTACCGTGACAATTGGATTTTTTGATAGAAGGAACGTTTTCATCACTTTTTTATCCTTTATTATTGCCATCGATGTGGTTTTTAAAGATATTGACGCATATCTTCATCCAATTTCCTATTTAAATTATATAGACCAAATCTAGGTCAGGTCAAATTTATTTATCAATACCCTTTAGCTCCCCAGGGCGCATAGACCTTCAACAAACACATGCCAAGTCTTCCTGTCTTGTGCCATCCGCTCAAGTTCTTTCCATGTTTTCCTCATCATTTTCACCTCTGTATCCAGTTCTCTTCTCCATGTGTTTTTTGGTCTACCTCTGCCTCTCTTTCCCTGTGGATTCCAGAACAAGGACTGCCTTGTAATGCTATCAACCGGTCTCCTCAATGTGTGTCCTATCCATCGCCAGCGTCTTCTACTCAACTCGTGTTCCACTGGCACTTGTCTGGTACTTGTCGTCAATTCCTTACTTGTGAATTTGTCATACTATTTCAGTCCTTCTATTCTACGCAAGCACCCGTTTATAAAAGTCTGTAGCTTTTTGGTTGTTGTTTTTGTTGCTCTCCATGTCTCAGAGCCATACAATAGGACTAACTTGACATTTTGAGTTGAAGATTCTTATTTTCATGTTGGACTAGATTTCTCTTGTTCTTCATGTGTTTTCCAATGCACTGAAAGCTTGTATTTCTTTTTGTATTCTTATTTTGATATCATTGTCTGTCCCTCCTTCTCTGTTTACCCTACAGCTATGTACAGCTGAAAACATTTGCATTTGGGCTTTTCTCAGTTTTTGGATCAACATTTTTTTTGTGAACATTTATTTTCCAACATGAATTATATCAAAAGCAAATTCAGAAGCCAATTGAATGACGTGAGTCTCCAGTCATGCTTGAAAATGAAAACAACAGATTATTCACCAAATATTGACCAACTTTGCTAGGAAATCCAACAGCAAAAGTCCCATTAAATTTCCTTACTTTTCATTTGTATATTTTATTTTAATATTATGTTACATCTTATCTGAATATTTGTTACTGAAAAAATTGTATTACTTATTGTGTAGTAAAATGGCATTTTAAAAATTGTGTTTATTATATATATATATATATATATATATATATATATATATATATATATATATATATATATATATATATATATATATATATATATTTTTTTTTTTCTCTAACCAGCGGCACTCGAGCTTTCCAGCCCATTTGGCCCAATGACATGTCATTGCGAGGCTGGGGGGTCAGTGGACTTTCCTTCCAACCCGGTCAGGAGCTTTGCTCCTTCTCATCCACAGGGGTTTATGTATTCAGTCAAATTCCCGGTCGTAAACATTCCTTCAAACGCTGACGCCCGGGCTTGAACCTTGAAAACCTGGTCGCCAGTACAATGTTGTAGCCATTACACCAGCGCGTCTCCCATATATGAAGGAAGTTTTTAGTAAAAATGGGTGCAATATCTTCCTCTGACAGTCCTCTATGCACGTTAAGCATAAAAACAACTCACCGACAGCAATGGTGATCACGTGCAATTTGGTTTGCTGATCATAAATTCACATTTTTAATCTGTTTTTTTTTCAAACTTCCGTACAACCAAACAGGTGAAGTAATCGTGCTGATTGACATTCCACGTGCAATGGCGACTTTTCGTGAACAGAGTTCACTCTTAATTTGTTTTACAATCAGCAGACTTAGGGTAGTTTCATCACTTGCAAAAACCATGCCACCTGAGAAGAAGTCTTGACACCTTACAAAGAATAAGGGCTATAGCGTGGGTTGAAAGTGGTTTATCTGTCCGTGAGGTTGCTAGACGGCTTGCAGTGTCACACTCTACTATCCAAAGAATTTTGGAGAGATTTCAGGCCACAGGAAGTGTGGAGGATCGCCACCGGCCAGGTCGCCCTAGATGCACCAATAGACATGATGACCGGTACCTCTTGTTGTCAGCCCTGCGCCATCGAACAGTGACTTGTTCCACTCTAAGATGTCAGCTGAGACAAACTGTAAACGTTAATGTCAGTCAAACCACCATTCGCAGACGTTTACATGAATTTGGATTGGCTGCTCGACGTCCTGCAGTCAGAATCCCTCTTACTCCTGCTCATCGCAGAGCCCGTGTTGCTTGGTGCGCGAGCACATCCGATGGACAAGGCAACAATGGAGTCAAGTTCTCTTCACTGATGAATCTCGCTTCACTGTGTCATTCAATGATGGCAGGATTCGAGTTTGGAGACGACCAGGAGAGCGATTTACGGATGACACAATTCGAGAGGTGGATAGTTATGGTAGGGGTTCTGTCATGGCCGGGGAGGCTTCTACAGACACGGCAGGGAACCTCTACTCTACATCATCCAAAAGGCAACTTGATCCCGGCCAAGATACCCAGTTCGAAATTACCTTGAGAACCAATTGTTCTCAGCCTGCTCTGGACCCGGGCCATAAGGTGGTAATGCCATCACTCCAAGATGATAACGCTCGACCCCCATCGAGCTTCCGTGTCGGTGCGTAATGCAGTTTATTTCAGCAACATAGGGAATCATCAGGAATCGGGCAGTGGCCAGCTCATTCACCTGACCTTTCTCCGATTGTGCACCTCTGGGATTATCCTTGGTCGGAAGATTTGTCAAACAAATAACACCTCCTGCCTACATGGATATGTTGCACAGCTGACTGCATTTCTGCTTCAGGAAATGGGCAAGCTTGGTTCCTCAGGATACTCTTCGGTACCCTTGTGAGACACTCCGGAGTGGTCTTTCTACGACTTGTCTTGAATTGCCCTTTTGACCTGGCAAAACGGTTGATCATTACCCGATTTTGAAATGTCTATTTGTCCCAATATCTATTGTTGTGACTTTTTGAAAAGGTGGCGGACACCCACACCACTTATAATTCACAGCTTCAAGTGCTTTGGAGAGCGCGCGCTCAATGATCCCGGGGAGCTATGCCGGCGGGGAGTTTTACTCACTAGCGCAGTAGGGTCTCACTAAGCCAAGCCGGACACAGGTCCTGGGTGTGGGGCCAGACTAAATGGGCTGAGGAGTGGGTGGAACCCTATAGGTGTAGATGCAGAACCCACCGGCGAGTGGTACATGCTCTGGTCTGCACCAATCCACCCCCACTTCATGGGTTAAATGCTTTCTTGCCTCATTCTTCACTGTTTGTCGTCTATCACGCCCATGGCGACCGTTGCCTCAATTGGCTGTGTGTGGTGTACCCGGAAACGGGGCCTCCCAGTACTGAGGCAATGTTATGACTCCGAGGTCCCTTATCGGGGCTGAATTGAGAGAGATGGCTGAGCATCACAATCCCTCGTGTGTTGCAGCATGATGAGAACCCAGCATTGCACACTGAGCTTGGGGGGATCACTTGGGCACCAGACTTAATACTGGCTCTTGACTGGATGGCCGCATGCAGGAGATTTCTACAATGGAGGGTTGGCAGGTGGTGGGTATCGGGAAGTGGCTCTGTGCAGGACGTGAGGATTCCTTGGGAGAGCCCAGAACCAGAGCACAGCATTGTGCAAGCTCTGCATAGTTGGAGAGCCCCCTGGATGACGGGGAATGCACAGTGTGCTAGCCCACCTATCCCCAACTGCTAACTTAGAACCAGAAGTGGGGTCCTCTGTATGCGTGCCAGGCCAGGATAAAATGCCTGGGAAAGAGACTGGAGCTCAGAACTCCCTAACTCAAAGTTGCAGGATGGCAGAAAAGCCACGGGAAAGACAGGGCTATTTTGAAGATAACGCAACCATATTTTCACCATACGAGCTCGGACGCCGCCTCGGTAAACAAGGTCCGCGCAGAGCAGTGACACCCCCCAGGCTGCTTGCGAATAGTCTACTACTGGGAACATAAACAGATTAGGGATGAGCCCACTCTCCCGTTGAACAGGTGCTAAAGTCGTAGATACTGGGCCAGAAGGCGCACCGGAAACCACAGTATCATGCAAATCGCTTTTTTTTTCTATGGAGAGTACACCGTCAAATAAATCTCGTTCTGGTGCTCGTCCTGTGGAGCTCCACCAGGCAGGTGCAGTGCCGGGCTCTGAGCCTCGACAGAGCCCACCCTCAGCTACTGGAGGACCCTCTAGACCGTCTTGTGGAGTCAGCAGACGGCGGAGGAGAACTACTGACCAAAACAAAACAGAAAAAGAGAAACCCAGAGTGCCACTTGTCATGATGCACTGGAATGCAGAGGGAGTGAACAGCAAGCAGGCTGGATACAGCAAATAGACAGAGCTGGAAAACATCTTGTATGAGAAGCAAGTCAGTGTTTGCTGTATCCAAGAGACTCACTTGAAAGCAGATCAAACCTTTAAAATAAGGGGATATCAATGCTTCAGATCCGACAGAAAAGATAGACGAAAAGGAGGAGTACTTACTCTTGTAAGGAATAACATTCCTGCACACGAAAGGAAAACCTTCATGGATGGAGCAGAATATCAGCTGCTGTTGCAGATAAAGGTAGACAAGATGGAAATAGAACTCCTGAACTATTACTGTCCGAACAACAAACCCCTGAGTCTCAGCTCTATACAGGTACCAGCCACCAACTTTTTAGCAGTTGGAGACTTTAATAGCCACTCCCAGAGCTGGGGCTATAACCATCTGGATCACAGAGGTGAAGAGGTTGAAACTTGGCAAGATGATCACTCCCTAATCCTAGTCAATAATGCCACAGATACTCCTACCTTCTCCTCCAGAGGATGGCACACAACTTCAACACCAGATCTTGCCTTCTCCACACCAGATATAGCTGGATCTATTAGTAGAGAAGTAGGAGACCAACTAGGGGGGGGAAGCGACCATCGCCCAATCTTTCTTACTGTCCAGAGTGCAACTCTCAGTACAGGCCCAGCCATTACAAGATGGAACTACAAAAAAGCCAACTGGGGTTTATTCAGGCATCAGGTGAACACGCTGCTGTCTACCCTCAAGGTACAGAACAGAGACATTAATGAAGTGGTAAAAGACTTCAACATATGCATACTACAAGCTGCAAAAGAAACCATTCCCAAAGGATGCCGGCGTAACTACATACCATACTGGTCCAGCACACTCCAAGAACGTCAGGAAGCTATGGACAGGGCTAGAAAGGACGCAGAGTCTCAGCCTTCACTTGAAACTCACAACAAATGGAAAAAGGCTGTAGCAGAGTTTCAGAGAACAAAGCTAGAAGAAAAACGGAAAAGCTGGAGAACTAAAACGGCATCGCTGAACCTTGAGAAAGACGGCAGGAAACTTTGGAGATTAGTCAAGTCTCTAAATGAAGAGCGTTCCTCACGAAGGCAGACTATCACATTGGATGAAGGTGGCAAACTTTTCAGAGGAAAACAAGCTGCAGACTTGTTTGCTAGAAGATACAGTTCAGAAAGCAACTTACCCATTGACATAGACCATCAGAGAGAGAGATAAGAAAAGAAATACTGGCAGCCAAGGGACAGACAGATACTCCTGCCCCAATGAGGGAACCCATCACACTAGGAGAACTACAGAAGGCTATTTCCAAGCTTAAGTTTCAAAAGTCACCCGGCCCAGACAAAAATCAGCAACGAAATGCTAGTAAATCTGAGCTCAGCAGCAAAGACAAAACTGCTTGAGATATTCAACCACAGCTGGTTGAAAGGAACGGTACCCCAAGTATGGAGAGAAGCCATCACAATACCCATACTAAAGAAAGGGAAATGTAAGACCGAGGCTGCAAGTTACCGGCCAATCAGTCTCACAAGCTGTGTTGGGAAGACTATGGAGCGAATAGTCAACCACAGATTGAAATGGTATTTAGAGTCTGAGCAGATCCTGGTGCCGGAACAAGCTGGATTTAGAGAATGCTACAGTATAGAAGACCAGTTACTTACTTGTCTCAAGCAATAGAAGATGCCTTCCAGGAGAAGAAAAAGGTCCTAACGATCTGGGTCGACTTCAAGCAGGCCTTTGACAAGGTGTGGAAAGATGGCCTCATTGCAAAACTTAGGAGAAGGGGAATCCAAGGCAACATGATGAAATGGATCCAGTCATACTTGCATAACAGGAGAACTAGAGTCACTCTTGACGGTCTGCAGAGCAGAAAAGTGTTGCTCCATCAGGGGGTACCTCAAGGATGAGTAATTTCCCCAACACTCTTCCTTGTTTACATCAATGAACTTGTGAAAGATCTCCCTGCAGGAGTTAAAGCTGCCTTATATGCAGATGACCTAGTACTCTGGTGCGCTGATGAAAATGTCACCACAGCAAATTATAGAATGCAGCGGGCAGCAGACATGCTAGTGTCATGGGCAGAGAAATGGCTTATCACAATAAACACAGACAAAACCTCCACACAACACTGTTCTCCCTCGCCCCCAAGGACAAATCAGCTATCAGCTAACATACACCTAGGGACAACCGTGATCAAGGAAGAAAGCTACCCCACCTATCTTGGGTGACATTTGACCAAAGGCTTACATGGAATAAGCATATTGAAAATGCAGAAGGAAAGGCCCGAAGACGACTAGGCATACTCAGAAAATTAGCAGGTACCAACTGGGGAGCAAAATGAACGAAATCTAAAGAAGATTTATAATGGAGTGAGTAATAAGACCACACTTAGAGTTTAGCTCAGCAGCATGGTCATCAGCTGCTAACTCACATCTGCAGTCTTTGGACAAGGTGCAAAATCAAGCTCTCAGGCTCATTACAGGAGCCATGAAAACTACACCAATAACAGAGATGCAGAAGGTTGCTGGATTACAGACATTGTCCCATAGAAGAGACACAAAAACCATGATCCAGATGGAAAAGTACAACAGTATGCCAATGCACCCAATGAAGGCAAGACTAGATGATCTGGCATTGGTACGTCTAAAGCGTAGCAGCTTTGTGCATCGGGGGAAAAGACTTATAAGACAGCATCAAGAAGACCTATCCATGAAGACAACACCACTGAAGCCCACCCTATACCCTGTACCATGGGAGTGACAACCACTATGAGACTAGGCACATTCCCCACTGGGTAAATTTTTCTGTTCCAACTATACAGACTGAGGTTCAAGCTCTAGAGCAAAGCTGCAAATATGATTTATAACACCAACTCTGACTGCCACCAGGTAGTCC
This sequence comes from Oreohelix idahoensis, assembly GCA_024509875.1. Taxonomy (NCBI): domain Eukaryota; kingdom Metazoa; phylum Mollusca; class Gastropoda; order Stylommatophora; family Oreohelicidae; genus Oreohelix; species Oreohelix idahoensis. The sequence continues at coordinate 159,923 of JAMPIV010011177.1, forward strand.
CCCCCCCCCCTCACCCAAAAAAAAATCAACAGATGACACTGTCTGTCTCTGCCATGCTCTCATAGGGTGTAAAAACTCCCGCTCATCTGAGAAAATTGAACGCGCTATAATACAAGGGCTACGACTAGCCAAAAAAGGAGAACCATACTTCAGTGGGTACCATCTCATTGTGGTGTATCCGGAAATGAAAAAGGCAGATAAACTTGCAAAAAAGGGAGGAGAATGTGAACAAGAAGATAATGAATGTCAGGCATTACTTTGAGGAAAAAGAGAGCTATCCAGCATCTATCAGAAAGTGAGAAAACAAAACCAAACCACAAAGACGACTATTCACACTCTCGACCGGCATGGGACAGACAAAACATATTTTTCGATCAGGACAGGGCTTAAAAACCCAACACAACTGAATAAACACTGAATGAACACTATAGGCTACGATTGTGCTGGCTTCAACACTGTGCACATGTGCGATTAGACGAACAAACTGTTGGCTGAGCATGTTCATACAGGGCTGCTCCTCTGTATGTCCCCCAGTTTAAGGGAAATGATATACTAGGCCCAATGACTCTATCACTATAAACTCTAAGAGCTATATAGGTGTCTAGAAGAGGAACTTCAAACAAACAGTCGAATTCATCTTGAGAAAACTCGTCTGGACGGTTGTATGTAATCATCATAGATGCGGGATCGCCAATGAAAAAAGAAGAGAAGAAGGGTATTTGCCAAAATAAATGCGTGGTGTTTTGGACTGATACCAATTACGTTTATATCAGATTTGTTTTATGGTATTCAACCTATATATATATATATTCATCATAGGTATATATATTAATATATTTAGTATATTTACTACTATATATATTATTATCGTATATATATATATATATATATATATATATATACTACCGTTCACAGTCTTCTTTTGTGTCTTGTCACGTTTGTTCTTCGTAGAAAACAATGAAGGTGAGGTAGTTATCTGTCGTTTCACATACTACAATGTAGAATATATTCTGCAAAACGCAAGGTCTGTTAATCTTGAAAATACGCTATAAAGTAACCGACGGACCTTGTGTTTAGGTCAGGGGTCGGCAACATTTCCATGACAAAGAGCCAAATATTTAATTTTGTCTCCATTTAATAACATTGAATATATATATAATTGAATGAGAGATACCATGTGATTTTTTTTCCATGTGGCTCTTCAATTTTATTAAATGGAGACAAAATTAAATATTTGGCTCTTTGTCATGGAAATGTTGCCGACCCCTGACCTAAACACAAGGTCCGTCGGTTACTTTATAGCGTATTTCCAAGATTAACAGACCTTGCGTTTTGCAGAATATATTCTACATTGTAGTATGTGTGTCACGAAGTGTATTCGCCTTCTTTTCTCTCTGTCTATCTTTTCTCATACAAATTCATTCCTTCTCTCTAACTTCTCTAGAATATCTATCACTCGTAAATACACATCAGGAGATCTCCCATTTGCTGCGGGAAATAAATTCCTTTGTTCTACGTTTGACTGGCAAAACCACTGTGACCTTTTACCGCTGTGAACTTTTACACCGCGCCCTGAATAACTACAGTTTAGCCAATGGATAGGAGAGCCGTATATTGTCTTTCTAAATTCTACTGTATGATTTCAGCCATGATTATCCTTGTCATATTTTAATCCTGAACTGATTTCTGCAAATATCCTTATTATGTTTTAATGTGTTATGATGGTATTAATAAGGTATATGAATGCCTATCACATAAACTTAGAACTATGTAATAAGGGGCAACAGCCCTGTAGCCAATTTTATAAATGAATATGTTGACTGACTTGTAATTCAGTGGTTCTCAAACCTTAGCAGCAATGACACCCCAACATGTTACAGCAAAATAGAAAACTATTACCCAGTGGTTCTAAAACCATTGTTGACAGTGATCCCAAATTGATTTTATTGCTCTATGGGCACAAGGTAGACCAGTGGTTCTCAAACTTTTGATGACCACAGCCCCAAACTTCACAGTTGGTGAAGCTAACAGCCTATATGTTGGAAATCACTGCGGTAAACAAGCTGGAAGCCAGATATAGGTTGAGACCCACCTGTTTGCTTATAATGTCAGTTATGCTATAATAGATAATAGATAGCATTTTTTAAAATTGATGTTAACTATGAATGTTTGTTAGATTTCTGATGGACGATTAGCGCCCAGCAGATATGGGAAATGACTTCTCTGGCAAGATTACTAATGGTGCTTCAATTGTTTGTCAATCCAGTCCTACCAGGTTGTCATACCAGGTTGTCATACCAGGTTGTCATACCAGGTTGCCATACCAGAAGACTAAACCATAAGCAGTGTTCTCAAGGGCAGACATACTCCATCCCAGTTGGTGATGAGCCCTGTGTCAAGACGGAGAAGAAGCAACTTGCCATCCTCTGAAACCCTACAAAGAACTTGCGGGACCTGGAGTGCTGTGACATATTGAACCCCTGGCAACAAGACTACATCAGCAATTGAGATGAGTATCTGAACATGCCAGCAGAACCACTACAGAATATTCCTATTGTCCTATGATTAAAAATTAATTCTGACATGGATCAGAACCATTTATAGATTAGGGAACATAAAGTTGTTTATTTGAATACATTGTAAGATTCTATTTTCATTTTTGTAAACTTTACATAACCGAGTCTGTTGTTATTTTCTTTGTAATATTTAATTGGGTTGTATAGTTTTAATAACATAAATCTACACCCTGGGGGCAGAGCCAAAATTAATAAACACTATTGGGTCAGGATATTTTTAATGTGGCTGGGCACCAAATCTCTTATCCATCTATATGTACTATACATAGTCCTTTGTAGGATATCGGATATAGAATTTATCGCCTAGAGAATATCCTGTTTAGTTTCACCAGAATTCTCTTAGAAAGTTTTTTTGAGTGGACTAATTCCCGAGGAGAGACTGTGCATTCAACTTGCAGTAAGGAAGAGTTTCCTCTAGAGATTATCTTTTATTCATTCCATTCAAGCTGTCCTATCTCCCCAAAAACCATTTTGCTACACTGGGACGCTCGTGTCCGGGATCTACTTTTTTCATATTCAGACACTTGTCTGAGATATGAAAACTCTTATCTTTCCTAGATCACTACTGCTGTAGGTACTTGTCACTTATTGGTGTCCAAGTCTAGGATTAGATTAAAGAGGGGACATATAAATTACCCTAGACTAAATTACATATAAATTTTTACAAGAAAAACAGATTTTAGTTACGATATGAAAACTATTCTTGGTGGTACTGCTGGTTATTAGTTACATGTTGTTAACTAATATTTATGTTATTTTGTATGTATGCTGGTTTTAAATAACATAGGTTGTTAAAATACTTTAGTTTAGTTACGGCTATAGAAAGTATTTAGGCCTGTATTTATTTGATAGTGAGTTAGAGATCTCATACTCGCTCAGCAAAACCACTGCTGTTAAAATGGATGAGATAAAAGGACTGAAGAAATGGACAGCGCAATCATATAAGATTGGAAAATTATCTGGCTTCTCGGGAAGTTTGCTGGAAAATTATGTCTCGGAACAGGTAGAATGTTTCATGAGCATAATGGGGCAACAGAACGAATGGAGAGCAAAATGCAAGGAAGAGAATGTGGAACATGAGAGACAAAGACAAGAAAAATCCCTCCAGTGTAAGGAAGAACTGCAAGAAATGGAAACTCAGTTTCAACCTACAAATATGGAATCCAGGGATAAACTTGAATCTAGGAATACGCATCATGCCACTCCTTTGCCAGTTGCATCACCACCCTCAGCGGTAAATATAACTGCATCACATGAAGCCGAGTCTATGTCTCAGAATTCAGGCTCAGACAGAGCAGAGGCTAGGATAGCTAAACAGAGACCTCTAGACTGTCCTGAAAACAAGATTAAGCACAGCTGTGCAAATAATCTGAAGAGACCTTCCTTATCCTCAGCAGAAACTCACAACAGGCATACTGAAAACAACCGCACCAAAAACCTGGTAAATAGGATCGCTCAACCAAATAGGATCACTCAACGGAAAAGGATTACGCAACCCTACGGGAAGGGAAGGGATGTTCTTGAGCATCACCTGTCGGCCACCCTACATCAGTTAGACTGCAGGCGCCGAGACCCAAACCCACAGACTTCATACAAAGCTAAGGTCCCTACCATGGATGGGAACTTGACGAAGGCCCGGAGTGGATACAGGGATTCTCAAAATGTGGAGACTGCCACAGTAAATGGAGAAGAAATCACCTGTTTGTATTTTCAAGGTCTTGGGTGTGATGCCCTTGTCTCAGCCTCTGTCATCGACCTTGATCAAGTCACCGAACAGGATGTTGAGGTAACCGCACCCATGATAAACAACAGAAGGATGATTTTGCCTTTAGCTTATATAGAAGTTAGGTCGAACTTTGTAATCGGCAAAGTAAAGGCCGCAATATTAGATGAACGAATTTACCCCATACCTCAAGGAGGGAAATATATCATCTTAGGAGACTCAGCACGATCCAGAGATGGCGTGACTGAACAGGCTATGGAGACTCCAATGCCTAACTCATCTTCCACTATTTTCACTGAAAAGTTGGAAGAGTGCAAAGGGATTGACCACCCCAGTGCACTTAATTCTGAACAAGTTTTGATAGTCTCACCCACTATCTGCATGCAGAAAGTGAAGCCGGGCCAGAGTTTCTTGGTACCTGGTGGGATGAAACATGTTTCAGAAATATCTTCCTTTAACATGAGAGAAGCAGCTGTAGAGGAACAGGACCCTCAAGCACTAAGACTTCACTCAGTTCCGATAACCTCACCCACTCTCTGGGATCAGAAAGTGAAGCGGGTCCAAATTTCCTTGGTACCTGGTGGGGATGAAATATGTTTTCAGGAATATCTTCCGTTAACACGGAGAAACGGCTAAAGAGGAACATGAGCCTCAAGCACTTAGTCTTCAGTCAGTTCCGATAACCTCACCCACTATCTGGGATCAGAAAGTGAAGCGGGTTCAAATTTCCTTGGTACCTGGTGAGCAGGAACAACTGACAGACATATCTTTCTCTGTCACTGGAGAAAGATAGAGGAACATACATGCTCTCATACCTGGGGAGATAGGTATGTGTCCTTAGGCAGGTCAAGTAATATGACTAAAATAAGGTTATGTATGAGGTTGGCAACCTCATCATGCAAAACTATTTGCTATAGACCTCATTGCAAGCAGAGTGTAGGCTTTAATGCAAGCTCTTTGCCAGGAGGCAAGCTTCAATGGAGGATCCAGAAGGAGGAAAGGAAGAGTGGGATTATCATGCGAGCAGGCTTGCTCACCCCACCTCAACTACTTATTGAAGAGGAAACGGATAGCCATATGTGGATTACAGGCATACCGTTTGACAGAGGAAAGAGAAGAAACACTGAGATGGAATTAACAAGAGATATGAAACAGTAAGGTAGTAGCAGACAGAAGAGAATAGTCGGCTCAACTTAAGTTAGCCGTAGGCATAACTTTTAAAAGGGGGCCTATGTCACGAAGTGTATTCGCCTTCTTTTCTCTCTGTCTATCTTTTCTCATACAAATTCATTCCTTCTCTCTAAATTCTCTAGAATATCTATCACTCGTAAATACACATCAGGAGATCTCCCATTTGCTGCGGGAAATAAATTCCTTTGTTCTACGTTTGACTGGCAAAACCACTGTGACCTTTTACCGCTGTGAACTTTTACACCGCGCCCTGAATAACTACAGTTTAGCCAATGGATAGGAGAGCCGTATATTGTCTTTTGACCTTTGACCTCAACAACCAAACGGAAACCTGGAGGATTTTGGCGCTATTCTCAAAGCGCAGGCCTTTTCTCTCGCAAGCCGGCAGACTGACCGGGAACAAAATGGTTGCCCCCAAGAAATACAGAGGGGCCCGATCATTTAAACAGCAATGAATCTTGCCTGAGCGAGTAAGTGATCTATATTGTTATATGAATAACATGAATTAATCATATGTTTATCTACAACATATCATGTCAGTATCTTTTGTTTTTCACTGTAACAGAAATAAATATCCTTGATTTTGTACAGGAGACAACAACATTATGTATACTGGAAGTTTCATGTATGAACTACCCTTGTCCTGTTTTATACTGTATAATTTCTACTAAATTCTACTGTATGATTTCAGCCATGATTATCCTTGTCATATTTTAATCCTGAACTGATTTCTGCAAATATCCTTATTATGTTTTAATGTGTTATGATGGTATTAATAAGGTATATGAATGCCTATCACATAAACTTAGAACTATGTAATAAGGGGCAACAGCCCTGTAGCCAATTTTATAAATGAATATGTTGACTGACTTGTAATTCAGTGGTTCTCAAACCTTAGCAGCAATGACACCCCAACATGTTACAGCAAAATAGAAAACTATTACCCAGTGGTTCTAAAACCATTGTTGACAGTGATCCCAAATTGATTTTATTGCTCTATGGGCACAAGGTAGACCAGTGGTTCTCAAACTTTTGATGACCACAGCCCCAAACTTCACAGTTGGTGAAGCTAACAGCCCATATGTTGGAAATCACTGCGGTAAACAAGCTGGAAGCCAGATATAGGTTGAGACCCACCTGTTTGCTTATAATGTCAGTTATGCTATAATAGATAATAGATAGCATTTTTTAAAATTGATGTTAACTATGAATGTTTGTTAGATTTCTGATGGACGATTAGCGCCCAGCAGATATGGGAAATGACTTCTCTGGCAAGATTACTAATGGCGCTTCAATTGTTTGTCAATCCAGTCCTACCAGGTTGTCATACCAGGTTGTCATACCAGAAGACTAAACCATAAGCAGTGTTCTCAAGGGCAGACTTAATCCATCCCAGCTGGTGATGCGCCCTGAGTCAAGACGGAGAAGAAGCAACTTGCCATCCTCTGAAACCCTAAAAAGAACTTGCGGGACCTGGAGTGCTGGGACATATTGAACTCCTGGCAACAAGACTACATCAGCATTTGAGATGAGTATCTGAACATGCCAGCAGAACCACTACAGAATATTCCTATTGTCCTATGATTAAAAATTAATTCTAACATGGTTCAGAACCATTCATAGATTAGGGAACATATCATATAGTTGTATATTTGAATGTATTGTGAGATTCTATTTTCATTTTTGTAAACTTTACATAACAGAGTCTGTTGTTATTTTCTTTGTAATATTTAATTGGGTTGTATAGTTTTAATAACATAATTCTACACCCTGGGGGCAGAGCCAAAATTAAATAACACTATTGGGTCAGGATATTTTTAATGTGGCTGGGCACCAAATCTCTTATCCATCTATATGTACTATACATAGTCCTTTGTAGGATATCGGATAAAGAATTTATCGCCTAGAGAATATCCTGTTTAGTTTCACCAGAATTCTCTTAGACAGGTTTTTTGAGTGGACTAATCCCCGAGGAGAGACTGTGCATTCAACCTGCAGTCTGGAAGAGTTTCCTCTAGAGATTATCTTTTATTCATTCTTCCATCAAGTCTGTCATACGTACACTTTCTCCCCTCTAAACCAAAAACCATTTTGCTACACTGGGACGCTCGTGTCCGGGATCTACTTTTTTCATATTTAGACACTTGTCTGAGATATGAAAACTCTTATCTTTCCTAGATCACTACTGCTGTAGGTACTTGTCACTTATTGGTGTCCAAGTCTAGGATTAGATTAAAGAGGGGACATATAAATTACCCTAGACTAAATTACATATAAATTTTTACAAGAAAAACAGATTTTAGTTATGATATGAAAACTATTCTTGGTGGTACTGCTGGTTATTAGTTACATGTTGTTAACTAATATTTATGTTATGTTGTATGTATGCTGGTTTTAAATAACATAGGTTGTTAAAATACTTTAGTTTAGTTACGGCTATAGAAAGTATTTAGGCCTGTATTTATTTGATAGTGAGTTAGAGATCTCATACTCGCTCAGCAAAACCACTGCTGTTAAAATGGATGAGATAAAAGGACTGAAGAAATGGACAGCGCAATCATATAAGATTGGAAAATTATCTGGCTTCTCGGGAAGTTTGCTGGAAAATTATGTCTCGGAACAGGTAGAATGTTTCATGAGCATAATGGGGCAACAGAACGAATGGAGAGCAAAATGCAAGGAAGAGAATGTGGAACATGAGAGACAAAGACAAGAAAAATCCCTCCAGTGTAAGGAAGAACTGCAAGAAATGGAAACTCAGTTTCAACCTACAAATATGGAATCCAGGGATAAACTTGAATCTAGGAATACGCATCATGCCACTCCTTTGCCAGTTGCATCACCACCCTCAGCGGTAAATATAACTGCATCACATGAAGCCGAGTCTATGTCTCAGAATTCAGGCTCAGACAGAGCAGAGGCTAGGATAGCTAAACAGAGACCTCTAGACTGTCCTGAAAACAAGATTAAGCACAGCTGTGCAAATAATCTGAAGAGACCTTCCTCATCCTCAGCAGAAACTCACAACAGGCATACTGAAAACAACCGCACCAAAAACCTGGTAAATAGGATCGCTCAACCAAATAGGATCACTCAACGGAAAAGGATTACGCAACCCTACAGGAAGGGAAGGGATGTTCTTGAGCATCACCTGTCGGCCACCCTACATCAGTTAGACTGCAGGCGCCGAGACCCAAACCCACAGACTTCATACAAAGCTAAGGTCCCTACCATGGATGGGAACTTGACGAAGGCCCGGAGTGGATACAGGGATTCTCAAAATGTGGAGACTGCCACAGTAAATGGAGAAGAAATCACCTGTTTGTATTTTCAAGGTCTTGGGTGTGATGCCCTTGTCTCAGCCTCTGTCATCGACCTTGATCAAGTCACCGAAGAGGATGTTGAGGTAACCGCACCCATGATAAACAACAGAAGGATGATTTTGCCTTTAGCTTATGTAGAAGTTAGGTCGAACTTTGTAAACGGCAAAGTAAAGGCCGCAATATTAGATGAACGAATTTACCCCATACCTCAAGGAGGGAAATATATCATCTTAGGAGACTCAGCACGATCCAGAGATGGCGTGACTGAACAGGCTATGGAGACTCCAATGCCTAACTCATCTTCCACTATTTTCACTGAAAAGTTGGAAGAGTGCAAAGGGATTGACCACCCCAGTGCACTTAATTCTGAACAAGTTTTGATAGTCTCACCCACTATCTGCATGCAGAAAGTGAAGCCGGGCCAGAGTTTCTTGGTACCTGGTGGGATGAAACATGTTTCAGAAATATCTTCCTTTAACATGAGAGAAGCAGCTGTAGAGGAACAGGACCCTCAAGCACTAAGATTTCACTCAGTTCCGATAACCTCACCCACTCTCTGGGATCAGAAAGTGAAGCGGGTCCAAATTTCCTTGGTACCTGGTGGGGTGAAATATGTTTCAGGAATATCTTCCGTTAACACGGGAGAAACGGCTAAAGAGGAACATGAGCCTCAAGCACTTAGTCTTCAGTCAGTTCCGATAACCTCACCCACTATCTGGGATCAGAAAGTGAAGCGGGTTCAAATTTCCTTGGTACCTGGTGGGCAGGAACAGCTGGCAGACTTATCTTTCTCTGTCACTGGAGAAACAGCGATAGAGGAACATACATGCTCTCATTCCTGGGGAGATAGGTATGTGTCCTTAGGCAGGTCAAGTAATATGACTAAAATAAGGTTATGTATGAGGTTGGCAACCTCATCATGCAAAACTATTTGCTATAGACCTCATTGCAAGCAGAGTGTAGGCTTTAATGCAAGCTCTTTGCCAGGAGGCAAGCTTCAATGGAGGATCCAGAAGGAGGAAAGGAAGAGAGTGGGATTATCATGCGAGCAGGCTTGCTCACCCCACCTCAACTACTTATTGAAGAGGAAACGGATAGCCATATGTGGATTACAGGCATACCGTTTGACAGAGGAAAGAGAAGAAACACTGAGATGGAATTAACAAGAGATATGAAACAGTAAGGTAGTAGCAGACAGAAGAGAATAGTCGGCTCAACTTAAGTTAGCCGTAGGCATAACTTTTAAAAGGGGGCCTATGTCACGAAGTGTATTCGCCTTCTTTTCTCTCTGTCTATCTTTTCTCATACAAATTCATTCCTTCTCTCTAACTTCTCTAGAATATCTATCACTCGTAAATACACATCAGGAGATCTCCCATTTGCTGCGGGAAATAAATTCCTTTGTTCTACGTTTGACTGGCAAAACCACTGTGACCTTTTACCGCTGTGAACTTTTACACCGCGCCCTGAATAACTACAGTTTAGCCAATGGATAGGAGAGCCGTATATATTGTCTTTTGACCTTTGACCCTCAGCAACCAAACGGAAACCTGGAGGATTTTGGCGCTATTCTCAAAGCGCAGGCCTTTTTTCTCTCGCAAGCCGGCAGACTGACCGGGAACAAAATGGTTGCCCCCAAGAAATACAGAGGGGCCCGATCATTTAAACAGCAATGAATCTTGCCTGAGCGAGTAAGTGATCTATATTGTTATATGAATAACATGAATTAATCATATGTTTATCTACAACATATCATGTCAGTATCTTTTGTTTTTCACTGTAACAGAAATAAATATCCTTGATTTTGTACAGGAGACAACAACATTATGTATACTGGAAGTTTCATGTATGAACTACCCTTGTCCTGTTTTATACTGTATAATTTCTACTAAATTCTACTGTATGATTTCAGCCATGATTATCCTTGTCATATTTTAATCCTGAACTGATTTCTGCAAATATCCTTATTATGTTTTAATGTGTTATGATGGTTTTAATAAGGTATATGAATGCCTATCACATAAACTTAGAACTATGTAATAAGGGGCAACAGCCCTGTAGCCAATTTTATAAATGAATATGTTGACTGACTTGTAATTCAGTGGTTCTCAAACCTTAGCAGCAATGACACCCCAACATGTTACAGCAAAATAGAAAACTATTACCCAGTGGTTCTAAAACCATTGTTGACAGTGATCCCAAATTGATTTTATTGCTCTATGGGCACAAGGTAGACCAGTGGTTCTCAAACTTTTGATGACCACAGCCCCAAACTTCACAGTTGGTGAAGCTAACAGCCCATATGTTGGAAATCACTGCGGTAAACAAGCTGGAAGCCAGATATAGGTTGAGACCCACCTGTTTGCTTATAATGTCAGTTATGCTATAATAGATAATAGATAGCATTTTTTAAAATTGATGTTAACTATGAATGTTTGTTAGATTTCTGATGGACGATTAGCGCCCAGCAGATATGGGAAATGACTTCTCTGGCAAGATTACTAATGGCGCTTCAATTGTTTGTCAATCCAGTCCTACCAGGTTGTCATACCAGGTTGTCATACCAGAAGACTAAACCATAAGCAGTGTTCTCAAGGGCAGACTTAATCCATCCCAGCTGGTGATGCGCCCTGAGTCAAGACGGAGAAGAAGCAACTTGCCATCCTCTGAAACCCTAAAAAGAACTTGCGGGACCTGGAGTGCTGGGACATATTGAACTCCTGGCAACAAGACTACATCAGCATTTGAGATGAGTATCTGAACATGCCAGCAGAACCACTACAGAATATTCCTATTGTCCTATGATTAAAAATTAATTCTAACATGGTTCAGAACCATTCATAGATTAGGGAACATATCATATAGTTGTATATTTGAATGTATTGTGAGATTCTATTTTCATTTTTGTAAACTTTACATAACAGAGTCTGTTGTTATTTTCTTTGTAATATTTAATTGGGTTGTATAGTTTTAATAACATAATTCTACACCCTGGGGGCAGAGCCAAAATTAAATAACACTATTGGGTCAGGATATTTTTAATGTGGCTGGGCACCAAATCTCTTATCCATCTATATGTACTATACATAGTCCTTTGTAGGATATCGGATAAAGAATTTATCGCCTAGAGAATATCCTGTTTAGTTTCACCAGAATTCTCTTAGACAGGTTTTTTGAGTGGACTAATCCCCGAGGAGAGACTGTGCATTCAACCTGCAGTCTGGAAGAGTTTCCTCTAGAGATTATCTTTTATTCATTCTTCCATCAAGTCTGTCATACGTACACTTTCTCTCCTCTAAACCAAAAACCATTTTGCTACACTGGGACGCTCGTGTCCGGGATCTACTTTTTTCATATTTAGACACTTGTCTGAGATATGAAAACTCTTATCTTTCCTAGATCACTACTGCTGTAGGTACTTGTCACTTATTGGTGTCCAAGTCTAGGATTAGATTAAAGAGGGGACATATAAATTACCCTAGACTAAATTACATATAAATTTTTACAAGAAAAACAGATTTTAGTTATGATATGAAAACTATTCTTGGTGGTACTGCTGGTTATTAGTTACATGTTGTTAACTAATATTTATGTTATGTTGTATGTATGCTGGTTTTAAATAACATAGGTTGTTAAAATACTTTAGTTTAGTTACGGCTATAGAAAGTATTTAGGCCTGTATTTATTTGATAGTGAGTTAGAGATCTCATACTCGCTCAGCAAAACCACTGCTGTTAAAATGGATGAGATAAAAGGACTGAAGAAATGGACAGCGCAATCATATAAGATTGGAAAATTATCTGGCTTCTCGGGAAGTTTGCTGGAAAATTATGTCTCGGAACAGGTAGAATGTTTCATGAGCATAATGGGGCAACAGAACGAATGGAGAGCAAAATGCAAGGAAGAGAATGTGGAACATGAGAGACAAAGACAAGAAAAATCCCTCCAGTGTAAGGAAGAACTGCAAGAAATGGAAACTCAGTTTCAACCTACAAATATGGAATCCAGGGATAAACTTGAATCTAGGAATACGCATCATGCCACTCCTTTGCCAGTTGCATCACCACCCTCAGCGGTAAATATAACTGCATCACATGAAGCCGAGTCTATGTCTCAGAATTCAGGCTCAGACAGAGCAGAGGCTAGGATAGCTAAACAGAGACCTCTAGACTGTCCTGAAAACAAGATTAAGCACAGCTGTGCAAATAATCTGAAGAGACCTTCCTCATCCTCAGCAGAAACTCACAACAGGCATACTGAAAACAACCAACCGCACCCAAAAACCTGGTAAATAGGATCGCTCAACCAAATAGGATCACTCAACGGAAAAGGATTACGCAACCCTACGGGAAGGGAAGGGATGTTCTTGAGCATCACCTGTCGGCCACCCTACATCAGTTAGACTGCAGGCGCCGAGACCCAAACCCACAGACTTCATACAAAGCTAAGGTCCCTACCATGGATGGGAACTTGACGAAGGCCCGGAGTGGATACAGGGATTCTCAAAATGTGGAGACTGCCACAGTAAATGGAGAAGAAATCACCTGTTTGTATTTTCAAGGTCTTGGGTGTGATGCCCTTGTCTCAGCCTCTGTCATCGACCTTGATCAAGTCACCGAAGAGGATGTTGAGGTAACCGCACCCATGATAAACAACAGAAGGATGATTTTGCCTTTAGCTTATGTAGAAGTTAGGTCGAACTTTGTAAACGGCAAAGTAAAGGCCGCAATATTAGATGAACGAATTTACCCCATACCTCAAGGAGGGAAATATATCATCTTAGGAGACTCAGCACGATCCAGAGATGGCGTGACTGAACAGGCTATGGAGACTCCAATGCCTAACTCATCTTCCACTATTTTCACTGAAAAGTTGGAAGAGTGCAAAGGGATTGACCACCCCAGTGCACTTAATTCTGAACAAGTTTTGATAGTCTCACCCACTAACTGCGTGCAGAAAGTGAAGCCGGGCCAGAGTTTCTTGGTACCTGGTGGGATGAAACATGTTTCAGAAATATCTTCCTTTAACATGAGAGAAGCAGCTGTAGAGGAACAGGACCCTCAAGCACTAAGACTTCACTCAGTTCCGATAACCTCACCCACTCTCTGGGATCAGAAAGTGAAGCGGGTCCAAATTTCCTTGGTACCTGGTGGGATGAAATATGTTTCAGGAATATCTTCCGTTAACACGGGAGAAACGGCTAAAGAGGAACATGAGCCTCAAGCACTTAGTCTTCAGTCAGTTCCGATAACCTCACCCACTATCTGGGATCAGAAAGTGAAGCGGGTTCAAATTTCCTTGGTACCTGGTGGGCAGGAACAGCTGGCAGACTTATCTTTCTCTGTCACTGGAGAAACAGCGATAGAGGAACATACATGCTCTCATACCTGGGGAGATAGGTATGTGTCCTTAGGCAGGTCAAGTAATATGACTAAAATAAGGTTATGTATGAGGTTGGCAACCTCATCATGCAAAACTATTTGCTATAGACCTCATTGCAAGCAGAGTGTAGGCTTTAATGCAAGCTCTTTGCCAGGAGGCAAGCTTCAATGGAGGATCCAGAAGGAGGAAAGGAAGAGTGGGATTATCATGCGAGCAGGCTTGCTCACCCCACCTCAACTACTTATTGAAGAGGAAACGGATAGCCATATGTGGATTACAGGCATACCGTTTGACAGAGGAAAGAGAAGAAACACTGAGATGGAATTAACAAGAGATATGAAACAGTAAGGTAGTAGCAGACAGAAGAGAATAGTCGGCTCAACTTAAGTTAGCCGTAGGCATAACTTTTAAAAGGGGGCCTATGTCACGAAGTGTATTCGCCTTCTTTTCTCTCTGTCTATCTTTTCTCATACAAATTCATTCCTTCTCTCTAACTTCTCTAGAATATCTATCACTCGTAAATACACATCAGGAGATCTCCCATTTGCTGCGGGAAATAAATTCCTTTGTTCTACGTTTGACTGGCAAAACCACTGTGACCTTTTACCGCTGTGAACTTTTACACCGCGCCCTGAATAACTACAGTTTAGCCAATGGATAGGAGAGCCGTATATTGTCTTTTGACCTTTGACCTCAGCAACCAAACGGAAACCTGGAGGATTTTGGCGCTATTCTCAAAGCGCAGGCCTTTTCTCTCGCAAGCCGGCAGACTGACCGGGAACAAAATGGTTGCCCCCAAGAAATACAGAGGGGCCCGATCATTTAAACAGCAATGAATCTTGCCTGAGCGAGTAAGTGATCTATATTGTTATATGAATAACATGAATTAATCATATGTTTATCTACAACATATCATGTCAGTATCTTTTGTTTTTCACTGTAACAGAAATAAATATCCTTGATTTTGTACAGGAGACAACAACATTATGTATACTGGAAGTTTCATGTATGAACTACCCTTGTCCTGTTTTATACTGTATAATTTCTACTAAATTCTACTGTATGATTTCAGCCATGATTATCCTTGTCATATTTTAATCCTGAACTGATTTCTGCAAATATCCTTATTATGTTTTAATGTGTTATGTTGGTTTTAATAAGGTATATGAATGCCTATCACATAAACTTAGAACTATGTAATAAGGGGCAACAGCCCTGTAGCCAATTTTATAAATGAATATGTTGACTGACTTGTAATTCAGTGGTTCTCAAACCTTAGCAGCAATGACACCCCAACATGTTACAGCAAAATAGAAAACTATTACCCAGTGGTTCTAAAACCATTGTTGACAGTGATCCCAAATTGATTTTATTGCTCTATGGGCACAAGGTAGACCAGTGGTTCTCAAACTTTTGATGACCACAGCCCCAAACTTCACAGTTGGTGAAGCTAACAGCCCATATGTTGGAAATCACTGCGGTAAACAAGCTGGAAGCCAGATATAGGTTGAGACCCACCTGTTTGCTTATAATGTCAGTTATGCTATAATAGATAATAGATAGCATTTTTTAAAATTGATGTTAACTATGAATGTTTGTTAGATTTCTGATGGACGATTAGCGCCCAGCAGATATGGGAAATGACTTCTCTGGCAAGATTACTAATGGCGCTTCAATTGTTTGTCAATCCAGTCCTACCAGGTTGTCATACCAGGTTGTCATACCAGAAGACTAAACCATAAGCAGTGTTCTCAAGGGCAGACTTAATCCATCCCAGCTGGTGATGCGCCCTGAGTCAAGACGGAGAAGAAGCAACTTGCCATCCTCTGAAACCCTAAAAAGAACTTGCGGGACCTGGAGTGCTGGGACATATTGAACTCCTGGCAACAAGACTACATCAGCATTTGAGATGAGTATCTGAACATGCCAGCAGAACCACTACAGAATATTCCTATTGTCCTATGATTAAAAATTAATTCTAACATGGTTCAGAACCATTCATAGATTAGGGAACATATCATATAGTTGTATATTTGAATGTATTGTGAGATTCTATTTTCATTTTTGTAAACTTTACATAACAGAGTCTGTTGTTATTTTCTTTGTAATATTTAATTGGGTTGTATAGTTTTAATAACATAATTCTACACCCTGGGGGCAGAGCCAAAATTAAATAACACTATTGGGTCAGGATATTTTTAATGTGGCTGGGCACCAAATCTCTTATCCATCTATATGTACTATACATAGTCCTTTGTAGGATATCAGATAAAGAATTTATCGCCTAGAGAATATCCTGTTTAGTTTCACCAGAATTCTCTTAGACAGGTTTTTTGAGTGGACTAATCCCCGAGGAGAGACTGTGCATTCAACCTGCAGTCTGGAAGAGTTTCCTCTAGAGATTATCTTTTATTCATTCTTCCATCAAGTCTGTCATACGTACACTTTCTCCCCTCTAAACCAAAAACCATTTTGCTACAATGTGAAACGACAGATAACTACCTCACCTTCATTGTTTTCTACGAAGAACAAACGTGACAAGACACAAAAGAAGACTGTGAACGGTAGTTTGGGTTTTGGTAGGGAAGGTGGGTGCAGAAAAATGGTTTGAGAGAAATGAATGAAGTTGTTAGGAGACTGTTCGCCTTTGTTAAAGGGAGGTGATATGAGTGGAGGAGTGCTTTGGGGAAAGGGAGGTAAATCTGTGGATCCCTTGTGGGAGATGTAGTGGTTGTTTTAGAGTTAAGCATATCAAGTGAGTTCCAAATTATGGTGGAACTAATTTACATTTAATGATTTTGTAACAAGGATTAACTCTTTGACTCCACAGCAACGCTCTGAGCGTTGCAAAATTCAACACGCCGTGCCCCAGCAACGCTCAGAGCGCGGTTTTTAGTTTATCACGAATAAACCCTAAAAATCGTCCGCTTAATGCAGTTCATATATTAAAACTCGTAGAATGACTTCCGCTACTATTTAAACAACTAATTTGACTTTAGTTAATCAGCACATGTGCGTGTTTTGATGTTATTATCACAATTTTTGTGAAGATTCGCGTGTTTACGTTTTTCGTTGTTTTTGCTAGAGAAATATGTCACGCTTTATATTTACATTTTCTAAGTCTCCTAAGCAAATAATTGTGTCAAACTACTTTGAAACATTGCTGACATTGATGATGATTGTTTGGTAGTCACAGTTTGTTGTCAAAATACGGAATATATGCAGAAAAGCTAGACACACTAGATTTAGTTGATGAGTGGGCGTAGTCATATTCTGGCCGATCAAAAAGCAACAAAACTAGACCTACCGTAACATCTAATCACTAGTTCTTGGTAGAAGATGAAGCTAGGGATACTATTAAAACATTAAACAAGAGTAAAAAAGTATTTATATGACGTTATTTTTATTTATTTGTTTGAAAATTACGTAATGCACGATTGCATAATTTATTTTTTTCTTACAAAGAACCACGGACAAACTGGTGCGAATAACACTAAATCTACTAATTTTGGCCATAAGCAGGTTTTTTTTTACTTTGTACATGGATTAACTTGACGTTTGAAGACTAAAAAGAAAGTTTTATTGTCTACGACAGTAATTTGTCTTTGGTAAGATCGTATTCTACAGTCAACTTTTTAGCGTTTTTCAATTTTACATGCAAAATGATTAAATTATACCGAACATACTTTTGTTAATACTACCACAGACATTATATATTTGAATTCTCTATCCATTTCCCTACAGTTTGGTATATAATAAGTACATGTTCAAAGGAAAATTCACAAACAAATTTAGACTGAAAGATGAACACTTCACTCTATAAAATTCTGCCCACAAAAAAAGTCTGGCACAGCGTGCAAAATAACTCTGGAATGAATGAGTTAAAGAAGATTGTATGGGGTTTGAGAGTACTCAGCAAAGGGAGATAACTTGGAATTACGTCCCTTGTAAGTTTTGGTAAACGAGCAAGAAAAAATACGCACGAGAAAGTTGTGATAGGTGAACACATTTTAGGAGAGAACGAGAAAAATTTTAAATCGGGGGATTAGTCAGTTTGATTTTGAACGCGCTCAGCGCAGGTTAGCAAGTTTGCGAGACAGTAAGATTTTGTACAGTGGCGAGCTAGGTTCTGGATGGTTCATAACTCTGGCGAACAAGCCACTGGGTCTGGTTGGTTACTGTGGTTACAGGCTGATATCAAGTTGTTTTGCCGAACCTGCAAGATGCTCAAAGGCCACTTTAAAATAGAAGTAGATGAAAGCAAGAAAGATGAAGTCGCCATAACAAGATTTATGTTAACAAGTCGTCAAGATTTTTTTTCAAGACAACAGGTATGTTGAATAAGATGAAAAGCAGATAGACAGTAGCTAAGATCAGAGCGGTGATCAGTTGACTATTTGAGATAAATAAACAGCCCTGGTGGTTAGACCAGTTTATACAGTAAATACCTCAAAACTAGTTCCACCAGACCTAACATAACTCATCATGTGTAGTAAACAAAACCAGAGACCAAAGATTCTGATACGAGCTAGGAAAGCTGCGTCAGACTATAACAGGAAGAATTTGAGTGAGAGGAAACGTATTAACAAGTTTTGTTAATGAACATTTTTGCATATTGTGAAGAAGATCCGCCCAGATGGAAGGTTAGGCATGAGTACATTTTCGACAGATTTAGTTTTGGTCATTGTTGGATGACTACTGTAAATAAAACACCATCTTTGTTATTTACTGCGGGTTGAGTGCAGTGTTTACAGTGGAGGTTCTCCATCAATCAATTATATCTTCGTGTGATTTACTATCATCTAGAGCTATACTACCATAACTTCATCAACACCTAGCTGCCTACTGTTTTGGGTAGTGAGACGAGTCACGCTATACAAATAACTGTCAAAACAAATATCAACAACCACATCATCACGGCCACAAGACGCAGAAAAACTAGTATTTGGTCAACCTATTGGTGAAGAGAAATGGAAAGAAGAAAAATAATAATACTAAACTGTAGCTGAAACTATTACTCATGAAGAGACAAGGCTGATAGTTTTACAATTTGCGAAGTCACCTGAGAATTTAGAAGTTCTGCGAAGTCACTTGAGAATTTAGAAGTACAGAATTGAGTGCGTGACATTTGACGGTTTAAATGCATGATTCCCACCCATAGATTTTTCTGTACCACATACATGCTTTCAGTCATTCTGTGCAGGACACTGAAAACTGATACTCCTCCCTTCGATGAAAAGAAAGTGTTCTTAAATTTCATAGCGAATTCCTAACGTTTAAAGAACTTTCATCCATAGATCAAAGCTTGTTTTACGACATTATCAACAAGATAACTGCTTGCGGCCGTCAGCAAAGGGTAAACGATAAACACGCAATCAGTGCTAGGTCAGATTGTATCAGTATTTACATCTTGTCCTGTCATGTGTCAGATTGACAGCGTGATTAGAGTGCTGGTCTCTGGCGGCAAAGATACCGAGTTCGAATCACGGTACCAACGCGCTCTAGCCTATCCAGCTGTAAATGGGTACCTGACTTTCATTCTCCTACGGCAGTATCTGCTATGGGACAACCTTTACATTTTTTTTTTTACCTGCCGGGCAAGGTTGCCACTCAAGTTCTAGACATAAACCCAGATTTTCTTCTAAAAAAAACCCCAGAAATACCCATATTATTTTATGCTTCAAATACACGGGATAGACGATGCTTACACAATCTTTTAGTGCAACTTTAGCACACATAAGGTGTGTGCTACCAATTTTTATTTATTTCTTCATTTTTACTGTATTTTTTATTACCAAAAATTCACAATTATATAAAAATGATTTTATTAACACCCCAATATATGAACTCTTGAAAATGAGATATTTTAACATTAACATGAAAGCCGACAACAGTATCTCCGCTTTAGCAATTTTGTCTTGGAGACGGGGCTCTTTTGGTTTGATGAAAAAATTTTTATGTTCAGAGTTTTGCTTTTGGCTTCGTAGTTTTTCATGAGCTTCTGTGTGCTTTTATGTGTCAATAAAGCTGTTTTGTTGGCATTAGTTAATGTACAGGAACAGACCGTACAAATCGCAGCATAGCGATTGCCAGAGTCCGCCTTTATCCAATCCTTCAGTTCACTGTCTGTTAGCTATTCCTCACAAAAAGCCTGCTATGATGGCTTCACTTTCTTACGTGGTGGCGTGTGTGTCGTCATGCTGCTACAACTACATAGCATACCTTCATCATTGCTTAAGTCTAAAATTTAAAAAGAATACTTTAAAACACATCGCAAAAATGACTGAGTATCGTAGATGACAACCATTAACAGAATAACAGGAAATAGATAGCTGATGTAAACGAGTCAAAAACAACGTCATTGATGATGTTAAAAACAAGAATTAAATTTCAGTGGAATAAAAAATTTATAGCACATAATTTTTTACATTTAATTATAATATTAATGTAATGTATAATGCTCAGTGTACAGAATATACATACATTGTAAATGCCAATTGTCAAATATACCCAGATTAATGCAGATATGGGAAAAAAATACCCAGATACCCAGACGGAAGTAAAAAAACCCAGATCTAGTAAAAAATACCCAGCTGTGGCAACACTGCTGCCGGGTAATTGTATTATGAGTGTCACGTGTGTCTTATTCATCATCATCACGTTCCTTTGCTTTCCTTACAGAGCATGGAGCGGGAAGACTGTACGGTACCAAACATTCACATTCTCTTGCTGTGGGAGTTTATGTAGCAGTTTGTCAATGTGACGCTGGATCTAAAACTTTGGCACTAGCCGGGAGCTCAATTATTTTTGACTTTTGACCCGCCCATTTCATTTCTTTTTTGGTCGCCTGTAGTTGGAAAGTAGTGGTAACTGATCTGTCACTTTAAAATCGGACAGGTTTACCTCATGCACAACCTAATGTTAGGCGCTTATACGCTTGCCTGAATGTGTAGTTGTCCTATTTTGTCTGTTTCTTGGCAGAAACCCCCCCGGTAACTACACGGGACAAAACCTATTTGGCAGATGAAATGAAAAAAATGAAATAAGACTGTACATTTCAGTATGACTGCGACACACTTCCATATAAACATACCAATCTACTAATCATGGGCCGACTGACATTGATCTAGGCCCCAGGGAAATACGGGTCATTGGTCCTAGCCAGTTGATTAAGCTAGATGGAGGCTAGGGAAGAGTCAGCTCCCTACTCCTGTGGGCCCTAGTTATAATCATCATCATCATCATCATCAATTTCCGTTGTGCTCCTTATGGCGCATGGAACCACCACTACAGCTGGTAGCCTTGCTGGAAACCTGCACCAAACAAAATATTTGTATACAAACTCAGCTGTATACAAACTCATCTGTATACAAACTCATCTGTATACAAACTCATCTGTACTCATCTGTATACAAACTCATCTGTATACAAACTCATCTGTATACTAACTCATCTGTATACTAACTCATCTGTATACAAACTCATCTGTATACAAACTCATCTGTATACTAACTCATCTGTATACTAACTCATCTGTATACAAACTAATCTGTATACTAACTCATCTGTATACAAACTCATCTGTATACTAACTCATCTGTATACAAACTCATCTGTATACTAACTCATCTGTATACAAACTAATATGTTTACTAACTCGTCTGTATACAAACTAATCTGTATAATAACTCATCTGTATACAAACTCATCTGTATACAAACTCATCTGTACTCATCTGTATACAAACTCATCTGTATACTAACGCATCTGTATACTAACTCATCTATATACTAACTCATATGTATACAAACTCATCTGTATACAAACTCATCTGTATACAAACTCATCTGTATACAAACTAATCTGTATACTAACTCATCTGTATACAAACTAATCTGTATAATAACTCATCTGTATACTAACTCATCTGTATACAAACTCATCTGTATACTAACTCATCTGTATACAAACTCATCTGTATACAAATTCATCTGTATACAAACTCATCTGTACTCATATGTATACAAACTCATCTGTATACAAACTCATCTGTATACTAACTCATCTGTATACAAACTCATCTATACAAACTCATCTGTATACAAACTCATCTGTATACAAACTCATCTATACAAACTCATCTGTATACAAACTCATCTGTATACTAACACATCTTACTACTAACCTATACATTTACTGGCATGTCTGACCAGTGGCGTTTTTGGTTGTACGAGGTCCTAGGCAAGCGGGAACTTACGAGGCTACCTTTTAAATAAACTCCTGCTGTTTCGACAAGCATATCTCTGAGGTCCCTTAAGCCTAGGTTTGCTTTGCCTGAAAGTGCCACTGAATCTGCCGACTGGTATATTTGACTGCTTATCAATTGAGTCCACAGCCCTGCTTGAGTCTGGAGTCGTAATCGTGGGTTCACTCGTTTATTAGTGGAGTTGTTAAAAAACGTTCGGACTTCTAATTTTATGGCATATGACGAGTACAATTTTGTAGTAGGGCGGAATTTTAAAATTTCAGGAGTCGGAGACGGAGTTGTAAAATGTTTAGGCCAACTCCATAACACTGTTACTAACACATAAGCTCAGTGTAGTCCCTAGGTGTCTGTAATATCTACTCTGACACAAAATACGAGCGATTTAAACACAAAATTATGACAAAACAGCAGAATACAGAGAAGTTCCTGAGAATAACATAATTGTTGCAGATACTACAAACTGAATAATTTCCAAGATGAAGTTATGTAGGAATCAATTGAATGTAAACTTGTGGCATGCTTTATTTTAATAATTACCGTACATTTTCTGTCAAGTGGATAAACGAAAAAAGTGCACGTCTTACCGGGACAATGACCGCAGATACAGCCCAGGCTATTGTCATGAAGAAAAATAAACCAAAAGCAGGAGATAAAAGAACAACAGAACTCGTCTAAATGCATAAAACATGTTTTTTAAAAACGTGATTCGAGCCGTAATTGGGAACCGCGGGTAATTGATACATGGAGATATACCTATTTCAGCAGTTACGAAATGCCTGGTAAAGAAAAGATCTCAAAGCTAGGGAAGAGAAAAAAAATTGTGTTATAAAATTTTATAACTGTAAAACTAGTTAAGCAAAATATAATAGTTTATGGCGCAAAAATCTGCGTGAACATCAAAAGCAAAAACAGAAAAACCTTCGCACGATTATCAGTTGTGGATCATGTTGCATCTAATGCTCCTAGGTCCACTTCAACAACGACTTTCTAAGGAATGTCGTGAATCTTTATCAAACTGCTTTTTAAAGGTATCTTTAAAATCTAATATGTTCCTTACCAAAAAAAAAAAAAAAAATTGTGAAGCGTTTTTGAAGAAAGCTACAGTATATATCTAACTGGTCTTATGTGACAGAAAAGTGAAAAAGCTACATTATTAGTATAACTTTGTTGTGTGAGAGAAAAGTGAGTTAGCTGTGTGGGGTAGCTAACTTTATAAACGGTCTTAAATACCAACGATATGGCATTGGCGAGGAAGAGGCGTATCAACTTCTATCTTGGCTACCTTACAGGGTACCTCCTTTTTAAACATACATCTGACGGAAGACAAGGGGAATCCAAGAACTGACTATTGCTATTTCTGAAAAAAGTTATCAGCCCGTTGCACAGCCTCATATTAATTACCTCTTCCGATACGTCTAATGGTGCACGGCTTGTCTCCTCAGTCTCTTCCTTAAAATTGTAGTTCTCTGACGTAGTCATCTTCTCTAATCAAAACATTAACGTAGCGTATGCTTAAAACTGAGAATCATAAAGTGTTATATATATTCTGCTTTTCTGTATGGTGCAGAAACATGGACGATGCATAAGCATTTGGAAGAAAGAATTGAGGCTCTTGAAATGTGGATATATAGAAGAATGGGGCGTATCTCATGGAAAGAGATGAAAACAAATAAGGAGGTCCTAGAAAATCTAGGTATGAAAAGAGAACTAATGAGAGAGGTCAAAGTTCGGCAGCTAAGATACTTTGGCCACATAAAAAGGCATAACACCTTGCAGAAGACCATAACAGAAGGGAGAGTTGAAGGCAAACGTGCAAGGGGAAGACAGCGCTATAAGTGGGAAGATAACATCAAGAGATGGACGGGAAAGAGTCTATCAGAGTGTACCAGCAAGACAAGAGACAGAAGACGTTGGAGATCCATTACAGCCAACCTTCGTTGTGGAGATGGCAACTGATGATGATGATGATGCTATTCCTCATATTTTTGTTTTGTTCGTTTGTTCTTGTTTTAAGTCGATACATTCCTGCTCTGTGTTATGACTGAATGGATACAGTTCCTGTTTTTTTAATAACACGGGTATCTTTCTCCGAGGGTCGCATAGATACATTTTCGCCTGCTCAGTTCTTCAAGAAGGTGGGCTATCGGGATCTTCTTCTTCTTCCTCGTTCGCCCTGAAAAGGACGGTGGTTGCGTTGTGTCTGTTTACGCCTAAGCTGTGATATCTGCACCTTTCGGTCGACACATCCGACTTCAGCAAAGCATTTTTTAGGGACCGGGTTTGCCTTCCCATTGCGATCCGCACTCGCTCAGCCAGACTGCACTGCTGCAGACTGTTTCCAGGACCACCACGTGGAGGTGGAGTGCGGTCTTGACCAGCTCTGGTTCGCTGGTCCTGATGCAAGCAGTACAGCTATGGGTCGCTGACTGCATTCACTATCCATTTCCTGTGTAGTGGGATACCCTGGGCACAGCTATGTCTGCGTGTAATTAATTATCAAAATTCTTGAGCAATTATTAGAACATATTCTCTAATTCCATATTATAATCTATAAGCATGTCGTAAGAGGCCACTACATGTGACTGTACATGGAGCTGGCATTCTAATAGTGTAAAAAAAACGTGCTACAGAAAGTTTAATTTTATTCTTATTGACGCTCCTTATCGAGCATAAGACTATCTCTGCTACATCTATGATGGCGGCAGCCTGCGCTGAGGCACTTACATGCCCGTGAAATAGTGCTTTATGTAGCAATTTGTTCTGCAATTTGGGCTTGCCAAATTTATGCACGACCTCAACTTTGTCGTCTGCTGCGAGTGCGTGGTAGGAGCATCAGTCCTTTTCTTTCTTTGTCTTCTCGGAGACCCCCTGGGGACCACACGGGGCGCAAGCTTGATTTTAAAAAAAAACCTTCAGCCCGGAGGACGGGATTTGTGGTCAGAACAGAGTGTCGCAAAATTGTTTACAACACATTGCAAATCCACGTTCCCCACATTTGTTTTCAATATGGCTTCGTGTAGTTTTACAAACCATTCACCGATCAAAATGGCGGCATATCGACAAAACGGTCGATGAGACCTCGGCTATTGACAATGATAAATAAGAGCTAAATGGAATTATTATGAAAAAGATATCACCTTTTATTCCAGGAGAGGATTGTGTATAACTGTATATAAGAAAAAACCGTAGGAAGTTAACATTTACGGAGATATATGCATATTACGGCTGTCTACAGTTAAGCTGAAAGCCTATAAACCCACTTCTGTTCTAAATATTTAAATCAACAAGTAACAGATCGTGGAAGTACATGGATAGGAAGATAGAGATATATCGGCTGTATAAAATAAGATAGGATGGAACAGTATGGATAATATATAAGCCGAGGATGAGACAGGGAAAGTTTCAGACAACACACAGATCGGGTGAAATCGCTGTTTCGGAAAGAAATTTCAGCCGAGTCTTAAGCTGTGACGTCAGTGCTCTCCGATACGTCCGCCAGAGTCTTATATCTAGCGGATCGGTAAACTGGAAGGGACACAACGAAAAAGGTTTGAGACAGACTGGAGGCAGAGTTTCGCCACTACCCATATACCATATGAATTGTGAGCGGATCGCCAGAAACATTTTTCAGTCCAGTATCTGAAGTCTGAGGGTAAGCGAAATTATGAAACTATCGTGTATAATATTTTTTAATTTCAGGTTCATATAAACTTCTCAATATATGCACGTAGAATATTCTTTGGTATAAATGTATTGTGATTTTTAATATGATTTAAACACGTGCTATGTGGATGATTATGGCTTGTACAAAAACGCATCACAACTAGCCCCACAACAAAATGAAGATAATATTTATCATATTAAATGCTGTATCTCGTACGAAGAGAAAGGCAGTCCCATTCCAGAGATTGTCATAGGCAAAGGAGGTTAGAAGCGTCATCATGGAAGATACCGCTTTTACGAGGTTAGGTGACTAGTTCCCTTCCTCGCTGCCTTTTCCTTCCCTAGTTCGAGTGCACAACTGAGTGCCCATTTACAGCTGGTAAACTGGAGTGTTCCACAGCCAGATTTCAATTCCAAAACTATGTAATTGTACTACCGAAGAAAGCAACTTGATAGCTTGGTCAGTTGGTCACTCACTTTATCTATTTGTGTATTAATTTTGTGTAGATGCTAGGAATGGCATCAGTATTTAAGTTTGTACCTGATCAGGGCCGGCCCTATACATTTTGCCGCCCCGTGCAATACCATACCTTGCCGCCCCAGCCCAACCTCAAATTAACGTTTGAAATGTTTAAAACCATTACGTTAAACAAGCTTCAACATTAATTTCATGATCATTAGCCTAATTTTAAATAGTACCATTAATAATAATGTATTGATAAATTGATGAAAATACTGTATAGTCATAAAATAAACCATTGACTTTATTAGAGACAATTATATGAAATAAATGTAGTTACATTACTTACATATAGGGGATGCTCTTCTCGTGTGGAACGATGAACTGTTGAGTCACAAACACTTAACTATATTATGTACATGTTATAGTTTTTAGCACTATTTTCACATTATTAGAATTTATATTGTTTGAAGTATCTACTGCTTAAAAAGACACTTTTCTTGCTTTCATATTTGCAAAATCAGAAATAAGGTCTGCGTAGTCTAATTTTTGACTGATTTCATGTTAAATTGAAATCATGGCAAGTTCTTCCAATCTAGTTTCGGCCATTGTTGAGCGTAAATAAGATTTAATAAGCTTCAGTTTTGAAAAACTACGCTCACCACTTGCTACCGTTACAGGCAAAGTTAGTAATATTCTTAAGGCTATAGCGACATTAGGAGCAATGTTATTTTCAATAATATAACGAAGAACTTCAATTGGTGGTGTATTTTCTGGTACTAATTTGGATACTACTTTCAGTTCATCACATAGCTCACTGGCATCAATGTCTCTATTTTCTTGATGTGTTAAAACGCTTTCTAGGTTTTTACATTTGTTTAAGAGCTCATTTGTCGTCTCAGATTTCAATTTAGGGATGTTATATAAAACGGAAAAATGTGAACTGTGATGTTCCAATTGCTCGAACCTTTCTTCAATAGAATTAGTTGCAACATCAATAATAAAGAAGAAAAATTCAATTTTGAATTTAGTTTTGGGATCCAAAATAGGTTCATCTCTTGCTTCATAGTTGTGTTGCTTTTTCTGCCGACGCACTCTAGTACATTCAAACGTTGGTATCAAATCAGGATCAACTTCAATTTTCTCAGCTAATGTTGTAGCATCAACAAGAAAATTTTGAAATGATTCATCATTTCTGAGATTCTTAAGGCTTTAGAGAACATTTATCAAAGTTGTTATGGCACTAGTCAATTCCCTTTTTATGCTTTGCAACAGTTTACTAGCATCATTAATTTCGTTTAAAACATAGTGCCATATAACCAGACAACATAACAATTTAAAATCTCTGAGTTTTAGGGCAAGGGTTTCAGCTTCATGTCTCGCCATTTTGTCTACTGTCTCGCCATCAGCAATTTTTATAAATGCATCATACAATTCCTCAATATAATATCTTAAAGGACGAATGGCCTCGATTCTAGATTCCCAGCGAGTTGTACTTAGTGGCTTGGGCGTTAGAGTTGTAATATGTTTCTTAAGGATTCCCCAACGCAGTGTTGACGCTGAGAAAAACACATACAATTTCTGAACCGTTTCAAAAAATAAAACCCCTTCTCTAGATGACATCGCGGCATCATTGACCACCAAGTTGAGAGAATGAGAACAGCAAGGGATATAAAAAGCTCTCGGGTTCAAGTCCCTAATACGTTGTTGAACTCCTGATTGTTTTCCTTTCATATTTGATCCATTGTCATACCCCTGGCCACGCATGTTTGCGATTGGAATATCCATGTCTGACAATTTTCTTAGAATGCATTCGGTTAACGCTGAGCCTATAGTGGTTTCTACAGCAATGAAACAAAGAAAATGCTCATGAATGTTGATATCATCTGGATTCGTATTAACAAATCTTACAATTAGTGTGAATTGTTCAACGTGACTTACATCGGGAGTACAGTCTGCAACTATGCTATAATATTTAGCTTTCTTCACCATAGAAATTATTTCTTTTTTTATGGTTCCAGAGAGAAGAGCAATCAATTCATTTTGAATGTTTTTTCCAAGGTAATGTTGGGTCGATCCACGAGCTACTCTCATTAAATGTTCATACATAGCACTATCAAAACTGGCAATCAGTTCAACAAGCTTTAAAAAAATTTCCATTGTTAGGGTCATATAATTTATCAGATGTTCCACGAAATGGCAAGCATTGTTGGCTCAAGAACTGGACAATAGCAATTAGGCGTTCTATTATGCTCCTCCGGTGTCGAACTTTTGAATGTAATAACTTTTGTTGCATTGAATCAATTCTCTGTACTGATTTAGCCTGGACGATAATTCAATCCACTTTGTATGTGACTCCAAGTGGTTTTTAGATTTTTCGTGTTCATTAAGATGCACATACAAATGACCCCAATCATTATAGCCATCAGTAGTGAGTGACATTTTATTACAGGAAAACAACTTACAGCAGAAACAAAATACAGAATCTTTTTCTTTTGAATACACTAACAATGATCAATTAATATGTTCTCCATTGCCTAGCTCCCTAGTGTAAAAATTTAGTGAAAATTTCCGACCATTAGAGCTGCGTGGAAAAACGAACTCATTTTTTGGTCTCTCTGGCAGGCCTTTTTTTACGATTTTCAGTCTTTCGGTATCGCTTAAAGGAGGATTCCATCTTGCCGGATCAGTGTACCTCTCAAGTTCATCACTTAAATCTCTGGAATTGGAAACGGTCAAATCAGAATCATTTTCGACATTGTTAGTAATATCTACGTTACTGGGGTCCGAGTTAGAAGTACTTGCCATGAGCTCAGAATAATTTGTTTCGGTACATTTGCTTATTTTCTACAGTCCTACATCAGCTTTTTCAGTTTTTTGATATTTATGTAAAGGACCGCTATGTTTTTGAATATCGCGTTCTTTTTGCAGTTTCCGTTTCCGATATTCAGCACCTGATAGTTTTTTCTTTCATCGGACATTATATCTATTTGAATATTAAAACTGTTTTAATAAACCCTACAATAAAATGTATTATTTAGTAATGAATGGAGGCTGAAGCACTGTACTAATTCCCATAAAACGTTTAAAAAACTTATTTATCACTGTAACACATAGCACACTAACACTGAGCAAAATCAACTTCCTCGAATGCACACTCGAAAACAACTGAAACATTCGAGCCTCCATCATAGAACGGTCGATAAAAAAATAAATTCCTGATTCCCACGCCAAGTTAATTAATTCCCGTCTCTCGTTCAGCCATACCAGAAGATTTATCGTGGCGGTCTTCAGCTGACCAGTGAACACGGAAATATAATCATCTGGGAACCACTGGGGTTTCGACCAAGCGAATAAATTGTACTGACGTCCCTAAAGAAATACGTTTTAGTGCCTTTGTAGGAGAAGATAGCATTAGGATCGTATGGCAGAACTATTAGTGAAGACTTGAAATACAGCTAAAGAACAGACCGCAGGTGCAAATATTTCGTAGAGAAAACAGACAAAATGTGAAGGAATAGAAAAGTAAGGAATTTTAAAATAATCTAGACGAGACCTTTGAACACTCCGTGACACCATCCACAGAGGGTTTATTTCAGGAGCCGTTCAGGTTATTCAGTCAAAATCCCGGTGGATGACACTCTTACAAATGCCCGCGCCCGGGCTTGAACTTTGAACACCTGATCGCTAAAGCAGTGTGGTAACCATTACACCAGCGCGGCTCCCAGACGGAATATTTTGGCGGGATTGTAAAAATAAGTAAAAAGATTTTTTGCCGCCCCCCAAAGCTTGCCGCCCCGTGCAAATGCACGTGTTGCACTGTCGGTAGAGCCAGCCCTGTACCTGATATGGTTTGGAAAGATCAAGTTATAAATAAGTAAAGGATGTACAGGAGCGGAATAAACCAGTTGATGTTTATTACTGTTAATGTTAATAATAATTCTGTATCATTGAAATGTTGTTACTTACTGTGACTGTATAACTTTGACATCTGATGACTGACTAGTCTGACTTATGTGCTAGTCAGTTACAATTAACTGAAATGTTAATATTAATGCTATATCACTGAAATGATGTCCTTACTTACTAAGATTGTATAACTGTGACATCTGATGACTGACTGGTCTGAAATCTGTGCTAGTCAGCTACAAGTCTAGCCAGATACTAGCCAAGGCTGATATGATGTTTCAGGTTCCATGAAGTAACTCGAACCAGACTGTCAAGTGTCAGAAGCCGGTGTTGTTCATCAGAGGCAATCCCACAAAAGTGCAGGACCCCAAAGAGTGAACGACAGCTGGTCATTGATATCCCTAGTGCTGGGTCTACCAATACTGATAGCTACAAAAGACAGTCCCGTGTCAGCAGTGTCAAGATACTCAGATAAGTGTCATTTAAGACACTGACCACCCATATATGAAGAAACAGCCAATATCATTCAAACAAATAGATAATTCAGTCAATTGATGACAGTTATGAGGAAAGTCAGAGGACTAAGAACAGTGATACAATTAAAGTGATTGCAGTTTTCAGTAATTTTCTTATTCAAGATCTTGAAGTCTAAACAGACAATAATAGTAATTGTGTGAATATTTTATATATATATATATTTAATGCTCTTCTCCAACTAGCAGAAATAGAATATTAGTGTACATATTAAAATATTTTAACTGTACCTGAGGAATTATTCACTTCTTATATTTGTGGTTAAAGTGAATGTTCATTTTATTTATTCCCTAGACATTATTAAGTACCGTAATCATAAGATAGTCACAGGGAGGAGACACCTTAAATCCTGGTACAACTTCTTACCAACTGGCCAGGGTTTTCACAGTCTGACTATTTCTATGATATCCATACACCAGTGCTTATTTCTAAGACTGGGGTATTACTTGTAAGACCAGAACTCTTTACTGGCATACTCTTACATAATATATAATTTTTAAATAACCTCCCGCAACACAGAGCAATGTTGCTTTTACACAGTAAATAAGCGATTACCGTCAAATTGGAGCATGAGAGTACAAGTTAAATAATAATTTAAAACAGGGGTCGGCACCGGTCTACCCGACTTACCAGTAGATCACAGTAGTTTTCCAGGTGACACAGGTGAAATAAAGAAACAATTTTAAGGCAAGAAATGTTGAAGTAGCCCTCTTCAGTCATCACTTGAAACACGGTATTCTCACGGGTCTTTTATATTTGGACATGCGCTCTAATGTAACTGACGGACCCTGTGACTTGGTGAGCGGAGCGCGCCTCGCCAAAACGAGGCAAAATTTTATTTAAAGAAAAAAAGATTAAAAGAGTATTTTCGGCGTTCCAAATTAAAAACTCACGAGCAAGTTTACAAATATTCACTTTGATCGCAAACTGCATGAAATAAGATACAGACCTTTTCTTTGGAGTGAAGTGAACATTTGTTAAAGTAAAATTTATTCTGAGTTTTCCACGGCTCTGTCGAGGGATTGCACGAAGCAGATCTGTGCGGCAGAAACAAAAGTCACGTACAGGCTGAACTTGCTGAAAATTCCAAATACCCTGACACCTGAAAATAGACATGGTTTTATCTTGGTAGATCTTTAAAAAGCTCAGTGGTTTTAAAGTAGATGCCCACAACTCCTGGGTTCCCTGCCGCTGATAAAGCAGATAACAGCAATGTCAATGCGGACAGTATAAGATACAAACTGAACATTACGACAAATTTATCTTCGCCAGGGAACAAACAAGTATAAAGCAGACGGGAAGAACAAATACTTAAAGTTGTCATATGGTATGACAAAATTATCAATATGGCTCTGATGGAAATGTCACCGTGTGATTTGGATGGACAGTGATTTAGTTTTGATAGGACAAAAGAGTACGAAAAAATGGTTTAAGAAATATAAATGATTTATTAAATGGACTATTTGTTCTATAGATGGGAGACAAAAGCCAGCATACTTGTGCTTGGATAATAAGGGAGAGAACTCTTTTTAATGTAAATATTTTCTGTGAGTACATAGTTGCGGTAAATAAAATTTGCATAAAAACCGTTTTTATAGGCGGGAAGTAAAGGGAAACAGCAGTTAAGCATAAATCACTAAGGGAGATAACTAGAAATATTAGCGCCCTTTAGAGTTAAGTGAATGTAGAGCAAGGCAATCGCACGGGAAAAGTGAGCGAAGTATAAACAGTTACAGAGAGAAGCTCACTGAGTTGTTTATGACGGTATTAACCGTGATCGGTGAGTGAACTGAACAATGGACCAATCGTATTGACTGAAAAACAAGGACCGAATCACGGGATAGGAATAGAAGGACAGAGAGAAATCAGTCCCACCAGAAAAGTTGACCGGGCAAGACGTGCCTTGCTGGGCTCGCTAGAAAAATGAAGACCTGCGGTTTGCAGGAGGCTCTACAGATGTAGCTAGATTTAGAATTGAAGCGCTAGGAATTCTGGAGAATAGTTTAGATTGTGATATTTAACAAGTGTGTTAAATAGATAGGAATAGAATAGGGGTGCCTAGTAAGAGAGGTAATAGGTGCTGGATTTCTGTTAAATCGGTAAGAAGACTATTTTTTTTCTTCTGAATATTTTATAGTATTTCAGGCAACCATTTTTTTAGGGGTTGACGACTCCCACATACAAAAGGGATGTTCAACTAGGAGAGAAGAACATGACAGTTCAAC
This sequence comes from Oreohelix idahoensis, assembly GCA_024509875.1. Classification (NCBI taxonomy): domain Eukaryota; kingdom Metazoa; phylum Mollusca; class Gastropoda; order Stylommatophora; family Oreohelicidae; genus Oreohelix; species Oreohelix idahoensis. Next base: position 193,175 of record JAMPIV010011177.1, read on the forward strand.
AGGGGTATATTCTACATTGGTTTACAGGAAATGCGCTCTCTCATACATGTTGCTTGACAAATAAACAGCTGATGATAAGATAGACGAGGTATCGTCTCAGGCATGATATGTTCCACAGAGATATATACTATATTGGCTTACAGGAGATGCGCTCTAAATTATTTGCTGATTGCCAGAAAACCCATTGTGTAAATAAACGAGATGTCATCACTGGCATGACTAGATAAGAAGAGACTACAGCAGCGGTACTTTGATGAAAGCTGATGTTATTTATATATTTATGAACTATGTTTAGTTATCGATATCATTTTCAGAGTTAGGTTTGACAGGTCTAGGAAATTACAAGAGATGACCTCGTAAAAATGGAAAAGAAGATGGAGTTGTTGAACCCTGCTCTATTGAATGTTGAATCATTAGCATTGTAAATAAACATTTGGTTGGTATTGAAACTTACCCACGTACGTTGAGTTGGATTATTACAAAGGTGTGGAAGAGCAGGAATATTAGCATATATTTATATTAATCAGAACTACAGGCAAGACCACTAATACGAGGTAGTCGCTAGTCACCAACTAGGAGAGAAGAACGAATCCCGGGAAATAACGTAACGTACCATATACTTCATCCAAGAATTATAACCTCTGGCGGAAAAGGAGGCCAGTAAGAGAGATAGTTTCACTTGGAAGATAGAACGAAGTAGACTGAAAAGATGAGGAGGTATTAACTAGGCCTGCCATAGTCATCTAGTAGTTAGTCAGTATATAGAAGATCACCACCACTGTGACAGAAAGTACCAGACAAATACCACTCGAAGAGGATGTGAGCAGCTTCCTTTCCTTTTCGGCGTGTTCATGACACTTCTGCTTTTTGTGAGAGCTTCTTTTCGCCCAATCTGAGGTTGGGCCGTTTGGAGCATCACCACTTTGTGCGACCGGCAGTCTCATCCTCTCAGGCAGTTGGATTTATGTCCAGTACTTTCATGTCTCTCTTCCACACTTCTCTGAATCTCAACTACGGTCGCCAAACTGTTCTTTTGCCATCTGCCAATTGTCCATAGAAGATATCTATGCGGATGCGACCAACTTCCATGCGGTAGACATGGCCAAGCTAGCGTAGTCTGCGCTGTGTAAGCGGTGTATACATGTTTTTAAGGCCAACACTCGGCAACATCTCGACATTTATCACTGTTACGCTTCCATTTGTACACAGCGGTACGTTCTCTAATGAATGCATTGCTGGGCACAAAGTATAACCGGATGGCCTACGCAAGCGTTACCCATGCTATTAATATGACGTAGAATAGGAAAAGCAGTTACGACACTTCATCAAATAAAAGTATAAGTTACGCTATTATAAAATAAGATAGAAACTGAAACTGAAACTAGTTCAAGTGGGCAACCCAACGCTTCCTAAGGCGGGAGTTGCCATAGCAAAATAGTGACGTAAATGGGAATATCCATGATTGTATATAAAACACCGAAGCTAAGCCCAATGAAATAAATCATAAAATATTAAGATAACCAATAAAAAGGTGGCGAGATCACGCACCACTTTGGGTTAACAACATATTGTAAACTAGAAATGGGTTGTGTAAAGAGAGCCTTAGCACATGGACGTGTTTTATATTCTGGTGTCGTGGCAACCTGGCGCTCCCAGATATATATAACACAAAAGTCCGGCTCCTACACTCAAGATACTATCCTACTGACATCAGTACAGTATTTGTGAAGCGAACAGCAATTTCTACATTAGTGAGAGAATTGCGATTATGCATTCTCAAGTGTATTACAGTGTAAGTACACTTTCGAATTAGCTTGATAACTATTTCAAGGGAACGTCTGTAAAGAAAAGCACATGTCTAAGAAATAGTACTTATTGATTCGCTACTAGATAATCTACATCAAGAGGTAGAGGTGCTGCTAACCATTACGCCTAAGGAGCTCTCTGAGAATATTAAGAAGACAGAACCTTATCGAGAAATACAAGGTATATGTGCCAGTTGAAATGTCACTTATAAAAACAACATAGAAGGATACGAACGAGCCTGGTACCCCAAGTGTTCATCCAAGAAATCACCACCTCTGGCGGAGTTGGCTAGTATAGAGACAAACTTAACTTGGAAGATAAATAAAAAGAAATCTAAATTTGAACGACATCATTAGGTCTGCAAGCAGACACCTAGTGACTATAAACCACGTTCTAACAGCCCAGCCACACATCTCTATGTGGTGCCGAGAAATACAGTGGCAAGCTGCACAAAAACGCACCACGATTGCAACCGCACCATTGAATTCTATTGGTTACGTCTGTTTAAAATAACTGATTACGTATGCACGTGTGCTTTGGAGTAGCAACGGTCTCTTTTGCGAGATGTTCGGAAGCATGTGTGAGAGTTCCTGAAAAGTGTATATGTCCGCTGCATGATTTACAGATTCTTGAATGATCGTTTTCCAGTGTAGGCATGAGATGAATGGCTAATAAAAGGAGAGTATGTGCATGAAAGGACTGTTTCGACGATGCCGCAATGCAGATTAACTCGCGGACAGTATGACAATTATTGACGCTATCTTTGCCTACCGGTCATTGTGTTTGATCACCTTCTGATATGAAATCGCATGCTATCATATTTCATGAACGTGGAGCTCATCGTTTGTCAAGTGTCGATTAAATGTATGAATTTTACCTGGAAGTGAACTTCAATCATTCTCATTCTAAATGGTGCTTTGTTCATGGTTCCAGTTTTATTATCATGATCAATACCAAGAAAATGTAATGCAGAACACATGTAACAATCACTTTGTCCTTCCACGACATACCAAGAGTGGGGCGTGTCCTTCCACGACATACCAAGAGTGGGGCGTGTCCTTCCACGACATACCAAGAGTGGGGCGTGTCCTTCCACGACATACGAAGAGTGGGGCGTAGACACCGTAGATGGAAAGCATTGAACCTTCTTTGTTGCTTAGCATAGGTTGTCATTGTGACACAGGCGTTATACAAGGTATACCACAGCTTTTGTCTTTCTTGTGATTCTGTAGTTTCCCCAAACACGTGTTGTGAGACGGGCAAAGATGGTCGTAGCTTTGACTATGCGGTTGTCAATTTCTGTGTCCAGAGAGTTTGTCACTGATGGTAAATTACAAGGGAATCATTATTCTGGAAACTACACAGTAAGAGAAATAGAGAGAGACCAAACGCACAGACACTCACGTATACACACATCGAGAAAGTCATTAGACATAGACACCAAAGGTATAAAGAAGACACTGGAAGACAGGATGGCACAAGACAGGAAGACTTGCTCTATACTTGATGAAGCCTGTGCTCCAAGGGAAGCTGAAATATAACGAGGAAGGTCAAGACTAGAAGAAAACAAACTCATTAAATTAACCAATGATCAATCAATCAATCAATCAATCAATCAATCAATCAATCAATCAATCAATCAATCAATCAATCAATCAACCAATACCCTGTAGCTCCGCAATGAGCATAGGCCTTTAACAAACACATGCCAAGTCCTCCTGTCACGTGCCGTCAGCTCGTTCTTTCCTCGTTTTCCTCATTATTTCAACTTCTGTATCTAGTTCTCTTCTCCATTTGTTTTTTTTTTTGGGGGGGGGGGGAGGGGGGGGGGGTGTCTAACTCTGTCTCTCTTTCCCTGGGAATTCCAGAACAACGACTGTCTTGTAATGCTATCAACAGGTTTCCTCAGTGTGTGTCCTATCCATCGCCAGCCTCATCTTCTCACCTCTTATTCCACTGGCACTTGTCTAGTTCAACATGGATACCACCAGACCGCAGAACTGAGAACCAATGAAAGAATTACGAAATAGCTGAGGATACCTCTTTGAGCATTTTGGCTGAGTACCAGGTATCGTAACGCTGTATTCTACCCAGCTGTAAATGGGTACCTGACTTTTCTCTTGAAATAGGAAAGGAAAAGAAAGAAGGGAACTAGTCACTCCACCTTTCACTCCACTATTGCAGCATCGGCTATGGACTAACTTTACATTTTACTAGAATAAATGGGCACGAGAAACAGATACGTGCAATAGAGATACGTATATACTGTACTAAGGAATAAACCCAGGCTGATAGGTCAAGGGAAGCAGCTATAACTTTACCACGTCCACTTTAGTCACACTGGAGTTACCCCGCTTCTCTGACAATCGTTGTCGACGTAGTTGCTTTGTATAAATCTTGCGTTGTTCCCAACGGTGGGTGGTATAGCTAGACCCAAGGGATTTCAGCGTCCCCTTTACCCGTGTCAAACTGTATTGTTCTCTTATGAGAATCCATTTCATGTGAATGACTTGGATCATAGTATAATTTCCGGCTTTATATCATAGAGAGCTTCCGATTGACGGAGTGGTTATAGCGCTGGTCTCTGGCGGCAAAGGTACCGGGTTCGACTCACGGTATCATCACGCTCCAGTCTATCCAGCTGTAAATGGGTACCGGACTTTGCTCTTGAGTTAGGGAAGGAACATGCAGCGAAGAATGAAACTGGTCACCCCCACCTCTGGATGCTGGATCTAGTAAAGTGAAGTCTCTAACACTTGAATCCCCTACGGCAATATCTGCTATGGGACCGAAGACGCAGCAAAAGTGAGGAATGCAGTCAGCGACCCAAAGCTTGACTGCTTGCGTCAGGGTCAGCGAACCAGAGCCGACCAAGACCCTACTCCACCTCCAAGTGGTGGTCCGGGAAATAGGCTGCATCACGGCAGTCTGGCTGAGAGAGTAGGTATCGAAGAAACCTAAAAAAAGCTGCGCTGAAGTCAGATGTGTCGGCCGAAAGGCTTCGCTGTAAACGGACACAACGCGACCAATGTCCTTTTCAGGACGAACGAGGAAGAAGAAGAAGTATCTGCTATGGGATTACCTTTTTATATCATTGAGTGACATCCCCTTGTAATGTAGATAGTCGCCTGCTATACATGATACATGACCAAGACAAACTTTACAATGGGATGTCGCTCCATAATATAAAAATATAAAGAGAACGTTTACCATATTTACGTTTAGGGCTAGTAACCTCGTCATGTACAACAAATTGTTATTTAAACTATCGCTGCAAGATCGTTTGAATGCTTTGGCGCACACTTCTTGCAAGGGGACAAGCTGCACTGTTGGGTCAATGGTCTTACAGGAGCCAAAAGGGAAATAACTGAATGAAAAAATAAAATAAAATGGCATTCCTGTTTTCTGTTTAGAAGAACGTAATGTAATTATCTAACTTGTCTGGAATAATTATTTTATCACTGCTTTTATCTAGTTTTTTGTGTGTTTTTATTGTTGTTGAAAATGTCACCGAATCTAGAAGAGTGTTAATGCCGTACCAGTGATCTTCATATGGTATGACAGGACAACCAGTGTCGAACCGATGACAGAAACCAGAGAAGTGCCAGCGGAACAAGATATGAGAAGAAGGCGCTATCTTTGGATAGAACACACAATAGACAACTCTGTGAAAACATTATACGGTAGAACTTTGTTCTGGAATCCACAGGATAAGACAGGTCAAGAATGGACAAAAAAAAAAAAAAAAAGGACAAAGGAAATGAAGACAGGCATTACAGGGATAAAAAACATATGGAAAGAACTGAAATCGGTGGCACAGGATAGGAAGTCTTGGGATGCGTTATTTGAGGACATATGCTCCTTCAGGAGCCGAAGGTTGATAAAACACACACACACACACACACACGCACACACACACACACTAACACACACACACTAACACACACACACTAACACACATTACTTACTTACTTACTTAGTCGTTCCCCTTCTACCGTGAGGTGTAGAGGTTTGGAAGAGAGAGCGCCAGACCATTCTATCAGCTGTCTTCTTCCTGTCCTGGTTCCATTCTAGTCCTCGGTCCTTCAAAGATTGTCTAATGTTGTCCTCCCAGCGGACTCTGGGTCGTCCTGGAGGTCTGGATCCCTGGCTCTTTGTTTCCCATGCTTGACGTGGTAGCCGATCTTCTCCCATTCTGCAGACATGGCCAAACCATCTTAGTTGGGACTGTTCTATTTGGGTCTGCAGCGGATGGGATTTTAGGCCTTGATGGATCGTCTGGTTGCGGACCATGTCTCTTCTTGTTACTTCAACCACTTTCCTCAGATACCTCATTTCTGAGGTTTGGATCTGGCTTTTGTGGGTTGTAGTCATTGCCCACGACTCGCATCCATATGTCAAGACTGGGACATAGTTGGAGCGGTATACAGCCATCTTCGTTTTCTTACCAACCTCTTTCTTGCTGAGGAATCCACGATTTATGGCCTGAAAAGGTCTCCCAGCCGCTGCTTTTCGAGTGGCCAACTCTTCTTTGATGCCTCCCTTTCGGTCTATAATAGCTCCGAGATATTTAAAGTGGTCGACCTGCTCCAGGACCTGTTCTCCCAACTTAATCTGATGTTTTCTTTCTTCTCGTGATATCACCATGGATTTTGTTTTAGAGCTGCTTATGACCATCCCTGTCTTCTCCAGCTCTTCCTTCCAGACTTGCAGGTTGGATTGGAGATGTGCCTCTGATTTAGCAATCAGGGCAACATCATCAGCAAATGCCAGCTCCGAAATATAGACCTGTCTCATCTTCCAGTACCCCACTGAATACTTTCTTGTTCTCTCCTTACATGCCTTGATGACATCATCCATAAGGAGTATGAAGAGGTAAGGTGATAGGATATCACCTTGTCTTACACCACTGGTGGTCCTGAACTCTTCTGACTTATGGTTTGCTGTCCTCACATAATTTCTGCAAGACTTGTAGAAGCTCTGTATAGCATGAATCAGAGGTGCTGGAATATTCTTCTATGCCAAACAGTCCCAAAGTTTGCTCCAGGGGACCCTGTCAAACGCCTTTTCCAGATCTATGAAACAAAGATGGATCTCACTCTTATACTCAAGGGCCTTTTCACTTAGCTGTCTGAGTGTGAAGATTAGGTCTTGAGTACTTCGGTTTGCTCGGAATCCGCACTGGACCTCATCCAATTGTGGCTCAGCTAGGCGTCGGGATCCCTGCCCCAGGACTCCAGAGTAGACCCCACCAGGGACACCGAGAAGGGATATGCCTCTATGGTTTCCACATTGTCGATTGTCACCCTTTTTGAAAATTGGTGTTATGATGGCAATCTCCCAATCCTTTGGTATGGTCTTGTTGCACCATGCTGCCTGTAGGACCTTTAGGAGTAATAGGTCGCCTGATGCTCCCATGTACTTAACCATTTCTGGTGTTATACCATCATGCCCTGCTGCTTTGCCCATCTTGATTTTCTCTAGTGCTGCCCTCAGTTCTTCTATCTTTATGTCATCTTCACCATCATTGGTTTTCTCTTCTGTGCTAGTGGTTATCATTTCTGATGCTTTACCATGCTCACCATCCAGGAGTTCTGAGAAATATTCTTTCCATCTTTCCATTACTTCCTTCGGGGCAGTAAGCAATTTGCCTTGCTTGTCCTTTATAAATTTGAGAGGGCATTGTTTTTCCTTCCTCATGTTCTTTAGGGTCTTATAGAACAATTTCTGGTTTTCTTGTGCCTCTTTTTCTAGCTTTTCTCCAAATTCTTCCCAGGACTTCTGTTTTGCTGCTAGCACTTTGTTCTTTGCTTCTGTTCTGAGTGTCACATATTCTCTATATTTTCCATTTGTCCTGTTGTGTTTTTAGCTCCTAAGTATTGTTTCCATGCCATTTTCTTCTCTCTTATTTTCTCTTTGACTTCCTCTGTCCACCAAGGTGTCCTCTTTCTCTGGTTCCCAAGTCGGACTTCACCGCATGCTTCTGCAGCAGCTGTCTTTATGATATCCTTGAATTTATTCCAGAGGGTTTCCAAGTCATCAGGTCGTTCTTCTGTGTTTCTCACTGCTGTAGCAATAAGCCCCTGATATCTGGTCTTAATTTCTGGCTCTCTCAGCTTGTAGGTCCTAATGCTCATTTCTCCTGCTCGTTTACTTGGTTTCTTGCGTGATGTTGGGCAGTTCCTAGGCTGAGCAACTCTTTCGGTTGTTCGTTTGATTGTTAGCAGGTAGTGATCACTTCCAATCTCTGGCCCCCTTCAGACTCTTGCATCTCGGACATATCTGAATGAGCTTCTCCGAACAATGGCATAGTCGATCACTGACTTCTCATTCTTGGTTGGTTCACATCTAGTGTATGCATGTATGCGCTTATGGGGGAACTTTGTGTTTGTAATGATCAGATTCTGCTCCCTGCAGAATCTAAGGAGTCGCTTTCCATTGTCATTGAGAGTATCTTCTCCATATCTTCCGATAACTCCACCCCATCTAGCATGGTCATTTCCAACTCTGGCATTAAAATCTCCGAGCATGATAACTTCATCTAGGCAGTCATCCACTGTTCTCTGAAGCAGCTCGAAGAATTCCTCCTTGACCTCTGCTCTCTCATCCTCATTTGGCCCATACACTATGACCAGCATTAAACCCAGCACAGTTTTGGTCATACAGGTCATCTTGTCCTGGAACGTGATGAGGTTCTGACAAGAATGTGAGTGTAGACAATGAGTGTGTATCTGAATGTCAGAACGCGAATGGTAGAATGATTCGATAGAGTTGTCAGGTTGGTAGTACATCACTCATACTCACACTGTTCGAATTCAAGAAGTACTGGAACTACGGTGGTCTTTTTATAACATTTAATGAGACGCACACTTGGACAGTACGTGTATGGTTACAGGAACAAATGTCGACATAGACAGCATAATGTTGGTCACAGGAATATCATCTTAAGTTAGCATTCATGCTTGGCAAATATCATCATGGAGCATTCGTAAATAAGCATTCAGAGTTCCATCATGTAAATCATCTGGCTTTACTGACTGGGCACGTCAGTCCATAACCAATATATAGGAAGGCTCCTAGACTTAACCTCGTCTAGCGAATATCCCTTCACGTAAAGTTCAATATATATATTTTTCATAAAGATATAGGAATCCCAGACATGGGTTCTCACATGTAGCAGTGATCTCTTGGTTCATCGAGCGATAGTACAGGCATCCCTTTTTCTCACTCGATAAATACAAAGTATACGGATTTCAACATGGCTGTTCTTCTTTCGTGAGCTTCACTCACTATTGGATACAGACCAAAATTGGTCATTCGTTAAATGTCCTCATTTCTTCATAGCTTCTATCATAGAGGTAATTGAATAATATCATATAATCTAGTGCTGATACATAGGAATGTCATCTTCCTTTGAATAAATATTCTTTTCAAAAGTACCACTGTGCATCTGCTTATCGACAACGATGGCGAAGCCCAAGTTCATAATAAATTGTGGTTTTACCTTTCTATGCGAAATATAACTTTGCCATTCCTTGGCAAAAGAGAATAAACACTGGGGTAAAGTACATACAACATGTCTAAATGACTATCACTTTTCCCCATCTACTTATAGATCACTTTTTCGGCGATAAGCCGGCTACAACAAAATTCGACATCCCGACAGGATGACAGCCATGAATCACACCCCCTGCTAGCGATACTTCCGCTGCATAGCCTTTGACCTTTTCTAGCGACAACCAACATAGTTCGACTTAGAAAGGTAAAGATATACATATATAAGACAGACTCGTCCTACTCATACAAACACTACGTATAAATTCAGGCCATAGATATACTGAAGCAAGAACAATCTATTCCTACCCAGGCAAAGAATAAATCGCAGTAGGCCTAGATTCGTCCGCGGAGTCCGATCGAAGATGACGGAACTCCTTTCAAGGGAAGTAACTCAAAAATGACTTCTCCTTAAGCACTTAAAAAAGGAAATACTTTGTTTACAAAATATTTGCGAACATAATAAGTATATAAATGTATTATATTGCAAGATAGTAAAGATTGCACTTTACAGTCTTACCACACCTCCCGGGGAAAAAAAAATAAATTTTTTTTTTTAAATACATCTAGGAGCAACGTACAATAGGCTCACAACGCAAGAATACTGCGCAGATGAAAATATCAGGAATAACTATAATTCCTAATATGACCGGTGAGAATATATCTCAAAATCTGAGAGAAATTGTTTCTCTACGAATAAATGTTTCCAGGAAGGTGTGATCTACGTATAATACAATTCTGGTAATTATACAATGCATACCAAAAATTCATACTATAATCTTAAATTTATGATTTATGAAGAAACAATCATCAAAGAACAGCGGTGAATAAACATCAATAAACCGCTAAGTAGCGATACCATCATTCTATTATTAAATTACAAATGTGTATCTTAGTAAAGAACAAAAAATAACTGTTGTAAAGTTATACATATTAAAAAGATCCAATATTTAACAGTTAAGTGGCATCATGTGGGCATCTGGACAGAATGTCCGCCATCACATTTTCTGAACCACGGATAGCTCGTACAGAGAAATGAAAAGGTTGAAGAGCGATTGCGTATCGAGTTGATCTCGAGCTCTTCAAGTTCTTACTTTGGATAGCCGTAAGAGCTTTTTGGTCAGTTTCCACTACGAAATGCGCGCCCAGAAGGAATCTTTGGAGTTTGAGAATTGACCAAACCATTGCCAATAATTCACGGTCTAAAACCGAGTAATTCCTTTCTGCAGCATTAAGTTTTCTGGATATATACATTACAGGATGCAGAGTTCCAGAGTACTCTTGCATTAGTGCCGCTCCAATCCCAGTGGATGAAGCGTCACTACGAAGAACAAATGTCTTATCTGTTGTAGGTAACACTAAAATAGGTGGTGATGAAAACATAGTTTTGATCTTCTCTAGTGAAGATTGGCATTCATGAGACCAGTGAACCATGTTAGGCGACCCTTTCTTTAATAGTGTAGAGAGAGGTGCCATGATAGAGGACAGATTCGGAATGAAACGTCCATAAAATTGTATGAGACCTAAAAGACTTCGCACTTGCTTTTTAGTCCTAGGGATAGAGATGTTAAGTATCTTAGTGATATTATGGTCTTCTGTCTTCAAGAAACCGTGACCTACTCGATGGCCTAAGAAAGCAATTTCGCTAAAGCCAATGCAAGCTTTAGATGGTTTTGCTGTCAGGTTATACTCACGCAGAGTTGATAATAATTCAACTAACCCGGAATAGTGATCTTCCCAAGTATCGCTGAAAAGACAGATGTCGTCTAGATAAGCAATGACATCTGACCGATACGATAGGATTCGACGCATCATGCGTACAAATGTAGCTGGTGCGTTCATAAGGCCGAAAGGCATAAAATTCCATTGGAAAAGGCCTCTGGGAGTAGAGAAAGCGGTAAGAGGTTTGGCGCGTTCGGATAATGGAACTTGCCAATATCCTTTAGACAAATCAAGTTTAGTGAAAAAATGCGATTTAGAAAGACGAGTAAGTAGCTCTTCTAGTAAAGGCATAGGTTCAGCATCGAACTTCGTAACTTGATTCAATTTGCGATAGTCAACGCAAAGACGTATGTTATTGTCTTTTTTTCGAACAATAACCATCGGCGAAGAATATGCAGAAGTGGATGGTTCGATTATTTGTAAATCTATCATTTCATCCAACTCCTTTTCAACCTGTGTTTGGAAATGTATAGGGATAGGATAAGGTCTAACCCTAATTGGAGTATGTTCAGTTAGAACAATGTCATGCTCAATGACATGAGTTTGTCCAGGGATGTCAGTGAGGACATCCTGAAATGTTTGTAACATAGACGAAACTTGTCGCCGTTCTCCTAGAGACAAATCAGGAGAAACAGTAACGTCTTTCCATGATTCACTAGAATGAAGTGGGATCATTGGAAGCGGAAGATTAACATCCGAAAAACTTGTTTCCTCATCCTGTATTACAGACAGTGATGAGTAATGACCATGTTTGACATGAGAATCGTCCGTTGCCTGGAAAATAGGCTGTAGATAGTCAGGACGTTCATGGAACTCCGTAAGCATATTGATGTGGAAGGTTTTATGCTTCCCGTTAATATCGACGATGTAGTCAACATCTGAAATTTTCGATATTATATCGTACGGACCTTTCCAACTAATAAGGAGTCTGTTTTCACGACGACAAGGTAGCAAAACAAATGCTTTGTCACCAGGACAAAGTTGTCGTAAAGTTCTCTTCTTATTAGCAAATTGTCTTGCCTTCTGCTTAGCAAATTCAGAAGAGGACGTTGCCAATTTGCATGCTTCTATAATCTTTTGTCTCAGCGCGATGACATACTCGTAAGAAGATTTTGTGTCATCGTCAATATTGTCAGCTGTTATAAGATCATGCAGCAAAGACATTGGGCCGCGCGGTCGCGCGCCAAAGACAAGTTCAAAGGGAGAAAACCCTGTATGTTCATTGGGGACCTCTCTGTACGCGAAGAGGGCCGCGGGTAAAACCCTATCCCAATCTTGAGGATGATCCTCAGTTATCTTCCCTAATAAGTTCTTAAGTGTTCTATTTAGTCGCTCGACCATCCCATTGGACATAGGATGATAGATGCTACTCAAAGATCTCTCTATCTGTAGAGTAGACATTACTTGAGACATGGTATCCGATATCAGTTGGGTGCCATGATCTGATAATATTTCTCCGGGGAATCCCAGACGAGAAAATATAAGCCAAAGAGCATCTGCAATGTCAGCGGTAGTAATGCTCTTTAGAGGGATAGCCTCTGGCCAACGTGTGCACATGTCTACACACGTTAAGATAAACTGATGTCCTCTAGCAGATTTGATCTTGAATGGACCAATGATGTCTATCGCCATTTTCTGGAATGGACGAATAGGAATATCTGCAGCCTGAATAGGCGCAGCATGACGAGGACCTTTGGATTTGACTTCTTGACATACTTTACAGGATCGACAATAGATCCGTATGTCCTTGTTCACAAAAGGCCAAAAGAAAGCCGCAAGAACTCTTGACTTTGTACGGGAAAAACCCATGTGACCAGCACACTGAGAGTCGTGTGCATGTTGTAAGATCTTAACTCTCAAATTCTTGGGTACAAGAATCTGAGAATGACTTGACTTAGTGGAGTCTTGCACCATACGTACAAGTACGCCATTCTTCATTGTAATCCAAGATTTACAATTTGAATCTTTATTCGGATCACCTTTCGTTACAAGAGTGAAGAATTTCTTAAGAGTCGGATCTTCTTCTTGTTGTTTTATAAACGAGTCACGAGAAATTACCAAGGGATCATCTTGGTTATGCACTTCATTATCTTCAACAGATGAAGTTTCAGGCATATTGAGAGCTTGAGCTCTAGTGACTACCGCATTAGCAGATTGCATATTTTGATTTTCCCAAACGGAAATTTGCTCCGGAGTGCATTCTTTGACTCCGTGAATGCGACCGATGATAAGATCAGCGATCGGATTCGGCAAAAGACATGCGTGTACATCTCCTGTGAAGAAAGGAGTAGCAATCCTAATGATAGCGGTAGAGTATTTCTCTATGGTGCCGCCAAATGTTACGCATTTGACTACTTTGCCTGTAGAATGAGAAGGATCTATGAGTGACTGCCTAACCCCAATAGTTGTGCATCCAGAATCAAAAAGTACTGAGACTGGATTGTCATTTACTAAACCTTTGTGTAAGACAAGAGAACCTCTCCCATCATGCGCGATTGACGCAGGAAGAGCGGGAAGAGGATGGCCACAGCTTAAAGTAGACACTGTGGTTGGCTCAAATAATGTTTTGCATTGGGGGCACTGAGATGCTCTCCCAAAATCAAAAGCGGCACATGCCATATTATTAGAGTCATCATTATCTTTATTTTGTTTATAGGCTTCGTGGGACTCTTGCTGTGCAGAGTTCGCCTGGTAATGAGCTTTATGTTTTTTTAAAATTGTGCTCTACCTCTGTTATTATTGCCTCTGTACTTATCATTGTTTCCACTATTATAACCCCTACTCGGGTTTGAATCATAGCTCCTTTGGTTACTATCATCATATTCATTATAATGAGTATCTCGGTAATTATGATCTTGTTGTCTCCATGAAGGAAAACTTGGATAGTTTCTAGAATGACTTCCTTTGCGAAAGTTCCTGTAATTATGACCACCCCTGAATCGAGGGCTGTCTGCTCTTCTCCAGGTATTCGAAGAAGAAGAACCCTGAAATGATTGGTTACCTTGGTTCTGATAACTGTAATAGTTACCTTTTTTATTAAACCTATTTTGAGGTCCTTGGAATTTGTGAGAGTGATTAGGGTTGTATGGTGTTGCAGAAGCAACTGGCATACCTTCTTTAACCTTACTGTTGCTAATAGCTACGTCCGGATGTGCAGTGACGTATTGGGTACAATACTGTTCCATTTCTTTTAGAGACTTAGGTTTACGCTCATGTAAGAATTCCAGGAAAGGTTTATTTATACTTGACATAATCTTGTCTCTGAGTATCAAGTCCATAAGGGCTTCATAAGTCTTTTCTGTTTTGGATAGCTCAATCCAACGATCAAATGTAAGACGTGTCCTTGCAATGAATTCTGAGAATTCTACACCTGCCTCAGGCACCATTGTCTTAAACAACTTCCGATAACCCTCTTCAGACAACTGATACTTCTTTAATAAGGCTGCCCTAATAACATCATAGTTATCTTTGTCAGCCTCTTCAACCAAACTTAAACTAGTCAGAGAATCACCTTTCAGATTTTCTGATAACTGGTTAGCATATTGTGATTTGTCCACATTATGGGCTCGACAAGAGCGTTCAAATCTATTTAGCCAGAATGTTATGTCATCACTGGAAGGGTTGAACGCTGGTACCTTGACCTTGTAAGTAAAGGGTTTACCATTACCACTAGATGCTTGATTAACATTACTTATGTTTGTTAACTTTAACTTTTCTAACTCAAATGCTAAAAGTTCTTTTTGGTGTTCATGTTCTCTTATTGCTTTTTTCTCTTGAGCTTCAGCTTCTCTTTGTAATCTTTTCTCTTCTGCAGCAGCTTCATCTTTTCTTTTCTCTTTTTCCATTTCCATCTGGAATCTTTTTTCATCAGTCTGTATCTGCAATTTCTTTTGTTCATCCTCTCTTTGTAATTTTTTTTCCTCAGCTTCTAATTTCTTTTCTTCAGCAGCTAATGCTTTGTCATATTGAGCAACTGCCCATTGTTCTAATTGCTGACCAGTCTTATCAAGAGCTTTGCCTTGTGTGATAAAATAATCTAATGTAGACATCTTGTCTAATAAGATCAGTAATTTGCAAAAGTAAATAAATTCACTTTCTTAGTCTTAATCAAAGACCTTGTATGATAACTTTGTAACCTGTGGCAAATAGCTGGTTAACTATCCCAATCACTGTGGGAAACAAGCCTTACAAAGGTCTTGTATAAATCCTTATATAATAACAGCTATAAGTTGCTGGTTCACTCTATAATATAAGTGCAGTGCACCAGAAATAGTGTTTTATATCATCAACTGTGTACCTTTAGTAATAGCAATTAACTATCAGTTGATTCTTGTACATCAATTTATATGATCAACTATATTTTAAATAGTGTATGTCGATCAGGCACAAAACAAAACAGTTATACAGAAGAACATGAAAACATTTGCGGAAATGAAATAAATCAAATGGGAAAAACAATAAAAGATAAACCGCAAGAGGATAACCAATACAAATAACGCCACAGTATATAAATATAAATTGAGAATAGAACTGAAAGATAGAATAGGGTCGACCAACAAATTACAAACAAATCAAAACAAACTAAAGAACAGAGGAATATTACAAAAACAACAATGAGTACAGTCTTCACAGCTAACACTAATAGCAACAGCTGTCGCAGCAAATTTTCAATCAAGAAAATTGCACCTATAGAAACGCACACATCAGACCCTCTATTACGTGGGATACTCTGTTGTGTGACACCGCCCAACCAAAACAACAACCCGCTGGATACAAACAAATATCACATATAAATATTTAAACATAAATACATAAATGCATAAATAGTATGGCAATATGATGTAAATAGAGTGTTGCAAAAAGAATGTGTTGGAAAGAAGGCTCAGTTACACTGCCTAATAGTACAGTACTGTGGTACTTTATTAAACAAATACTTCTGGTCTAATTATTTTAAATTCAACACAGAAATAGAAGCTCCATCGTTGATGTGAATGATAACAATCGATGTAGGACTTCTTAGTTCAATAACACTTCCTTTCGCAAACACTGTCAAATATTCTCCAGCCCTGATGTGTAATGTTCTATGTTTCAACCAAGCTTGCTGTGTAACACTGTCAGTTGTATGGCAAATGTCCAACGAACCAAATGTCAACAAACGCTGACCTAGTTACTGCATACTCTCGACAGGACAGGTCACGCTGACATCACTGTAGAGTTGTACTGTTGATGTATTTGTGTGTCGTAACAGACCCCAAGGAACGTCTGGTCTCAGTAGTTTACTTCTCAATATGGTCACTGTGCAGGTTGACCCAGGAAGCTGGCACACCAGTTGATAAATGTAGATGTTGGGACTGGGGTGGTAAAGTGTAACGATTGTCAACTCATTAAACCCAGCACAGTTTTGGTCATACAGGTCATCTTGTCCTGGAACGTGATGAGGCTCTGACAAGAATGTGAGTGTAGACAATGAGTGTGTATCTGAATGTCAGAACGCGAATGGTAGAATGATTCGATAGAGTTGTCAGGTTGGTAGTACATCACTCATACTCATACTGTTCGAATTCAAGAAGTACTGGAACTACGGTGGTCTTTTTATAACATTTAATGAGACGCACACTTGGACAGTACGTGTATGGTTACAGGAACAAATGTCGACATAGACAGCATAATGTTGGTCACAGGAATATCATCTTAAGTTAGCATTCATGCTTGGCAAATATCATAATGGAGCATTCGTAAATAAGCATTCAGAGTTCCATCATGTAAATCATCTGGCTTTACTGACTGGGCACGTCAGTCCATAACCAATATATAGGAAGGCTCCTAGACTTAACCTCGTCTAGCGAATATCCCTTCACGTAAAGTTCAATATATATATATTTTTCATAAAGATATAGGAATCCCAGACATGGGTTCTCACATGTAGCAGTGATCTCTTGGTTCATCGAGCGATAGTACAGGCATCCCTTTTTCTCACTCGATAAATACAAAGTATACGGATTTCAACATGGCTGTTCTTCTTTCGTGAGCTTCACTCACTATTGGATACAGACCAAAATTGGTCATTCGTTAAATGTCCTCATTTCTTCATAGCTTCTATCATAGAGGTAATTGAATAATATTATATAATCTAGTGCTGATACATAGGAATGTCATCTTCCTTTGAATAAATATTCTTTTCAAAAGTACCACTGTGCATCTGCTTATCGACAACGATGGCGAAGCCCAAGTTCATAATAAATTGTGGTTTTACCTTTCTATGCGAAATATAACTTTGCCATTCCTTGGCAAAAGAGAATAAACACTGGGGTAAAGTACATACAACATGTCTAAATGACTATCACTTTTCCCCATCTACTTATAGATCACTTTTTCGGCGATAAGCCGGCTACAACAAAATTCGACAGGATGACAGCCATGAATCACACCCCCTGCTAGCGATACTTCCGCTGCATAGCCTTTGACCTTTTCTAGCGACAACCAACATAGTTCGACTTAGAAAGGTAAAGATATACATATATAAGACAGACTCGTCCTACTCATACAAACACTACGTATAAATTCAGGCCATAGATATACTGAAGCAAGAACAATCTATTCCTACCCAGGCAAAGAATAAATCGCAGTAGGCCTAGATTCGTCCGCGGAGTCCGATCGAAGATGACGGAACTCCTTTCAAGGGAAGTAACTCAAAAATGACTTCTCCTTAAGCACTTAAAAAAGGAAATACTTTGTTTACAAAATATTTGCGAACATAATAAGTATATAAATGTATTATATTGCAAGATAGTAAAGATTGCACTTTACACAACCATAATGCGCTCCGAGACAAAGTTCCATCCCTTGATACTATCTTTTTGATTTTGGGCCACAATGCAACCCACGCCCCCTTTAGCTCTTTCAGATATGGGTACACCACTGTAGAGCAATGTGTTGCCATCGAGATCCATGACTCCTTGTCCTTTTTTCTTCGTTTCCGTTATAGCCAGGATTTCTAATTTTGCTTTCCTCATCTCTTCCACCAGCTCCTCTTCCTTCCCATTTATACTTATTGTGTTCCAAGTTCCATAAGTCGTAGTCCGTAGTCCGTTCCAGTTCGTCGCCTTTAGAATCAGTCCGGTTTTCTCTCTTGTATTGCTCGTAATCATAGTTTAAGACAAACAGGTGATTGGCCTGTTGTGCCTTTGCATGGTGGAGGGGCTGCCTCCTTACGGCCTCCATGCAGGCCGCCCTCCTCCTTTTTCATCCGGGCTTGGGACCGGCATAGGCGGAGTTAACACACATTACAAATATCAATAATACTCGTAATCATATATGTTTTTCCGATTTATTGTTAAACTGACAGCAGGAAAACTCATATATAAAATATTTGCCCTGGATTACCCCAGGTTCTCTCCATGGTCACTGCGGCTGTTTAACATCTATACAGCAAAATTAGCCATCATTCAATCAAAAGGACCGGGACGAACATTAACTGTTCCAAATGACACACTCATGTACAGGACTGGCTCGGACATTATTCGGAAGTTTTCCTGTGTCAGACGTCTGTAAAATGTTATTACCGAAAAACTTGGGGTAACGTGTACAGTTTATCAGAGGGTCAGCGAACCAGAGCTGACCAAGACCCTACTCCACCTCCACGTGGTGGTCCTGAAACAGGCTGCATCACAGCAGTTTGGCTGAGAGCGAAGGGATCGAAGAGGGAAGGCTAACTCGGTCCCAAAAATGCCATGCTGAAACCGGATGTGTCGGGTCGAAAGGCACAAATATCGCCGCTTTGCTGTAAACGGCGACATAACGTAACAAACACCCTTTTCAGAACGAACGCAGAAGAAGAAGAAGTACAGTTTATCATTTCATATTCAGCATTTGACATGTCTAACTTGCTGGTGGTTGTACATGTTCATACGAGACTGGCAACCTCAGCATGTGAAAGATTCGTGAACCACCACAGCAAGCGCTGGTGACTGCTTTGAGCAGGTTCTCTCACAGGGAACCAAAAGAAGAGGAAGCCCCAGGCTCCAAGTGGAGCAGGGAGTGATGATGATATTACGATGTACAAAAATGCTATGTTAACCTCTTAAGTTTATACGTATATTTAAACATGTTTAAATCATGCAATGGTTGTTTTCCGCTGTTCAGTCACATTTTTTCATCAGATAAACTGGGCTTAACGATGATTTTTTAAAATCTAAATTATCTGGATTTAACATTCTTACTCAAGTAGGGTAAAATTATTGAGAAAAAAATGGTAGGTGGAATTGACAGCTGGAAGGCGCCTGACCTGTGTTACGAAACTGATATTTAGCAAAGACATTGTTTTTTTCCTCAGAGTGTGTGGTACTAGCTTGGTACGATTCTGTGGATCAAGATCTTGTAGTCTACGCTAGATGCCTGCCTTCGACGGGTAATGAAGATCCTTGCCTTGACATTCTGAGCGGTTACCCCTGCAACAACGCCTGGAACATGCCCTTACCACAGAAATTGACGATTGACAAGGTAGTCAGCAAACCATTTTCAACATCTGGCCAGATAAGGGATTTTAATCAGGCCAGAGCAAACGAACTCACTCACACTGTATAAACACTAACCACCTTCAGCATTATTTTTCTCTGTGAGGAAAAAAAACTCTATATTTTGAATTTCCTAAATCAATTTATTTATTTACTCTTAATAATTAACGATTAAATTTGTTATATGTATATACAAACTGATAGTTGATTTAATTATTATAGAGTACGTGTATAAATCACGTATTTTAAATATATAATACTGTTGGGGTTCATTCTAATGGTAAAGAACTTCATTACGCGAATGGTTGCAAAGGAACAAAAATGTCAGAAATGTTCTTCAAAACGAACTCCAACAAGTAGTGTTTAACTGGTCACTTACTGGCAGCACACAAGTCTGTGATGACTGTACATATATTTTATTTAACGTGACACATACGGAGTGGAACAAGACGATCATAGTTACAGGTGCAAAAAGGTCATACGTCAGAAATGTTGATAATTACTTTTCAAGTTCATGAAGATTCTCTAACAATTAAGTCCTCTTATTCAAGTGACTAAGGATCACTTCCTCTACCATATCATATGTATTGCAGTCAAGTCCGTTGACCTTCTTTCAAGGACGTATCTTATGGCCAACGGATTCATTCTCAAGGAGCAATACTTCTTATCATACTTGTAACAATTCCAGACTTTTTCCATACGATACTTAGGTAGCATATATATAAAATCCAAACAAAGTCATCCACGACAATACGACCAGGTTAGAGTTCTGTGTTGACTAACCTCTTTATATCCATGCCACGACTTTGGCATTGACGAAAAAAAACGGCATATAAAAACATGTGAAACATACAAATCAATTAACTTCGTTTACTCGTAGGTATCCTCCCTCTACGGTAATTCAAAAGGGCTAACGACTCCGTCTGTCCATTCTAGGAATGACATACTACGATGAATTCCCGCTAGACCAAAACTAGGAGCGGCCTGATACTTTAATTTAACTCAATAAACATTCGATGTGACATGGGGCGACACTTACTTGATACTTCCACTATTGGCTTCATCATGAATACCAGTAGATATCATTACAAAATAATGGCTTCTTCAAACTTGCCAGAAAAATCCAAGAAATATATATATATCGGACATAAACATGGTCCGAACTGCCCCGTTCAAAACATGACGTCAGAATCCCCTAAACTAGGTTACCCGTGCGTCCAAAGCAACTCACACTGCATTAAGCACGTCAGTGCGTGAATCAATCGAACGCACAAATAATATAACTATATTAAGACTGATGCGTACATTTGGCAGGACCGAAGACTACCCCCTTAGGTAATAAATGTACGTAACAGCTCCCTTATTACCTCCCCTTAAAAAAATTAATTCTATTAATTTTTTTGAACTTAGTACCCGAGAGAGGTGAGTCAAAACTACAACAAGATATGAAATGCATAAAGTTATATCCTATTAAGAAAAGAATATTAAACGGAAATCAATATAACTAAATGATAGTATGCATTAAAGCATGGAACGATGTGGTACTATTCGAAGTAAAAACAAGTTGAAAATGAAAAATGAAAAAACCATAAAAAAAAAAGATGATAATAAAATTCAACTAAGTTTTCAAAAAAAAAATTTGAAACATATGATTTCAAAAATGAAAATGAACAGCAACACTGATGATAATCAATGACAAGAGAATCAATAAAACAGAAAAATTGAAAATACAATGTGCAAAAATGAAGCAATGCAAAATTAAACACTTTAAGAATCAACACCCTTAATGTTTTCTAACACTAGTACGGTTGACTAGTGATCTAACAGTGAGATATCATAACTAAGACCCGTGAATGCAGGTATTACGTGACAACTAAGAAAGTTAGTATGTGTGTGATCCATAATCAATTAAATAGATTAAATTGAATTATTCTAATTTATATATTTCTTAATTACTAACAAATAACCAGTTACTAATATATTCTAAGTAATTCCAATATCAATCATTGTCAATGTTCAGTTACAACTAGTTAGTAATCGACGAGACGATGTTCTCAATGTTCCATACACGATAAAATATATTCTCAAACACGATATGTAGTGTAATATGTTCCATAGGAATAACAAATGTATATTTGTCGCTCTTAACAATGTTTCCATACTAATAAAAAGTTACTGTAGTACCAATGTTCCCGTACTAATAAAATGTTACTCTAATACCACTGTTCCCGTTCTAATAAAACGTTACTATAGTATCAATGTTCCCGTACTAATAAAATGTTACTACACAAGAAGTAATGTTATAATCTATAAGTAAGTATATCCTGAAAGTTATACTTATACGAATACTTCAGTTATATAAACAGTCTTTATAGATGTACAATCAATGATAATGTACAAAGTTATTCATGTTATCGGTGAGGATGTTTCAACATCTGGAAGTGGTTTAGTTTCGACAAGTTCGCTTGGGCATCTCGACAAACAGTCTGCGAACACATTCTTCACTCCAGGAATAGCTCGTATTTCAAAATTGAATGGTTGAAGCGCTATAGCGTAACGCGCTGACTTCGATGATTTAACGTTCTTCGTGTTCAGTGCGGTAAGAGCTTTTTGGTCAGATTCCACCACAAAGTGTGAGCCGAGGAGGTAACGTTCCAGTTTTGTGATTGCCCATACTAATGCGAGGAGCTCTTTATCCAGAACGGAGTATTTGAGTTCGCTCTCCGTAAGTTTTCTGGACACGTACATCACCGGAAATAAGGTGCCGTTATATTCCTGCATCAAAACTGCAGCAATAGCGTAAGAAGATGCATCACTGCGAAGAATGAAAGTGAGATTTTTGTTAGGCAACCTCAAAAAAGGTTCATTTGAAAAAAATCGTTTTATATAGTCTAACGCCGTTTGGTGATCCTGCGACCACTTTATTACATTAGATGTGCCTTTCTTCAGTAGAGACGAAAAAGGTGCAGTTATAGTAGACAAATGAGGGATGAATTTTGAATAGAACTGTATTAGTCCTAAAAGAGATCTAACTTTTTTTTTGTCTTAGGTGCCGAGATGTTTAAAATTTTAGAGACGTTACTGTCTTCTGTATACATGAAACCATGACCTATGCGGTGACCCAGAAATGAGATGTCATGAAAACCGACAAAAGCCTTTGAAGGTTTCGCTGTTAAGTTATAATCCCGTAAGGTAGAAAGTAAAGCTTTTAATCCATGAATATGTTCATCCCAAGAGTCACTGAAAAGACAGATGTCATCTATATAAGTAATGACATCGGGACGATGAGACAATATGCGGCGCATCATGCGTACAAAGGTAGCTGGCGCATTCATTAATCCGAATGGCATAAAATATAATGGAATAATCCATGTGAAGTCGAGAAAGAAATGATCTCTAGAAAAGAAAAGAAACGATGATTAGTAAAGAAAAGAGATGATGACTGCATAGGCTGAGTCATCAATGAATGTGAAATCAGAGTTAATATCTGCGTGACGCAGAATCAGGAACCAATTGTAATCGGAGAGAATGGTGGTGGAAATACACACCATTGTCCCGCTCGATAGCCATGCGAGCATCTCTATTGGTCCTAAAAGTAACCACGGCGTCACCATACCTGTTATTGGTATGAGGTAACAGACGCACGAACCTAACGTCTGCCGTGTGGTTGAGAAAATCTCCTAGTGCTTGCCAAGTGGTTCGTTGTGGCAGATTTTGCACAAGGATGGTGCGAGAAGATGCACCTCTACCAATATAAGTGGTAGCGTTGTCACAAGAATGTGAATAAGGTTGATGGGTAACCTTAGCCCTCTTAGGTAAGTTATAGTCTTTATTATTTACATGTGTAGGATTATTGTTCTTAAATGAACCATACTTTTGTACCTGAGTCTGATAACTTATACTAGGCAAAGGTGGTGTACGGCATGTCGTATACACCTGCTTGCTGGACACATTGACAACTTTGTCGGTAACCTTATTGGTTTTAGTTTTCTCACCTGAGTTATAAGAATTATTTCTTTTAGGAACATCCTTTAACTTTTTTACAAACTTAATAGTTTTCTTTTGATCAGTTGCCTGCTGATCAATTCGCCAGGATTTGATTTCAGAATTGGCCTTATTATTCTGCCGAGGGAAGTTGTATTTTCCCCGGAATGTTTTACCAATCTTCATAGGTTGTGATGAAAACTTAATCTCATTCTTAGGGATGAAAGCGTGTCGTAAAATAGGTTTATCAGACCTATTATTAGACAACATATTATTGTCCAACACGACATCCAGTAAACTATCTAATCTCTTACGAAGTTTCGTAATCGTAAAATCAGAAGTTGCTTTTTCTTTAACAAGAGCTATGCGTATTTTCTCTTTTGTCCCACGCTGAAGTCTATCAATATCTGACTTCAAGTCATTTATCTGAGATGTAAGAATCTTCTCTTTAGAAACCATATCCTCAATTTCTAAAATTTTAACCTTGAGCTCTGCAGCAGCAGTGTTAGTTAGACATTCGATTTCTAACGAGTGTCTATTGATACTTTCTACATTTTCGGCCTTTACCTTTTCAAGGTTTTGTTCGAGAGCTATCAATTTACTCATGTATTCTTCTTCGAGGTGACTCCAAGAATAACCATTATTCAAGGATGATACAACATTTCTATTGGGAGCTTCCATTTCCCATTTTTCACTTTCAATTTTCAAATCTGCATAATCTGATTTCAAATTGTCATGTTCTAATTTCAAATTTTCAAACAATTTCTTAAATTTCTCATTATCTTCATGAGATTCACGCATAAGTTTCTCATTACCTTCCCTCAGTAGTTTCACTTCAAGCGTGGAAGAGTTCACCTTACCTATCTGGTTCTCCAACATCTGCTTCAATGAGGTCACCTCATCCTCTAACTCTTTCTTCTTACTAAGAGAAAAGTCATGAAATTTATTATTTTCTGCCATCAACACCGTCAATTTATTTTTCAATTCAGCATTTTCAAAATCTATTGCTAACAATTTTTTTTCATATCCTCCTTTTTGCTGTATCAGCTCATTAGTAAGTGCAATCTCCCTACCCTGATGGTTCGTTATGGCTTTCTTCAACTCATCCACCCTAACAACACCACTGTCGTGAGTAGTTATTTTTCCTTCATCATAAAAAATGGTTGATAATAATTTAGCAAGCATCACCGCTTTCTCTTGTGAAAAGCCATATTTACACGTAAAAAATGCAAAATCCTTAAGATCTTGGCTAATTTGAATGAAGAAATGTTCTATGGCATATTCTTCACAGCCTGAACCCCATTTGCCTATCCTATCTCCCTCCCGGAGAAAATGATTCAAAATATCCATATTAAATATACATCAATGACTTCCCGAGTCAATCGAATAGTAAGCGAATTCTTTAAGTGACTTCCTATACTATGTAGGTCAGTACACAAGAAAGTCCAAACATGTGTACGCAAAAACAAAATGGAGTCTACATGTGACGTCACAACTACTACGTCATAGTTTTGTGTGTAACACTAAAAAAAAAATTATTCCCAAATGATTTATAATATATTACTCTATTTAGGAGTCATATTAAGGGTTTTAGCTTGATTAATGAAATAATCTAGTGAATACATTATGCTTTATAAGTAGTCACAATACTCTTGATTTATAAAATGATAATTAATCAATGTAAATTAATTAACCTTGTTACTATAACAAGTGTTCTTCGTTCCTGTCCTAGAACGGTATATTTTGTTATCATATAATTATGAAATATGTTAATAATCAATACAGTAATTTATGTAATGAAATGTCATGAAAGCAACAACGTGAAAGACAATAGAAACATTACCGACAAGACACGATAATCAAAGACGAGTGAACACAATCGTAGAAATCAACAAAAATAGAAATGTGTAACTAAAATAGAATATCGTAAAAATTTACGATGACAACTACGATCAGATACTCAACAGACAATTGACAACACAGTGTAAAAACATAGGTTTTGTAAAAAAACTGAACGACAGGAAAGGTGAGACGGACGCATAATACAAACAAAATTCATCATAAAACTAAATACGAGTAAAAATAACTACCAAAAACAACAAGTAAACGTGACGAAACAGCTAAACAGATACTATCATAAGGAACAATTAGCGATCGGAACTTCGGCAAGGTTTCTAGCCTTGGACCGGAATTATCGCTCAATTGAAACTTACAAGTTGAGCCCCACAGAACGTCTGACGAAGAGCCCGAATTGGCTTCGAGATGGATCTCGTTCGTCAGATCAACCTCCCTACCTCCCACGACGAATGTACAACATATAACATGGAAAATGTAAAGATGGACATAACTATAGAAGGCACAGCTAAAAGTAATAAAATGTACAACGAAAGCACGTTATACTCATCTCGCGTTTGCCGGGAAAAAACAATGTGCCTCGTCTCCGTGGATGTACGTCTGAGGATAAAATACTTCGCTCTGCGTACATAACAACAGCTCGCACGTAATAATGACGAATAGGTGATCCCAAGGCAGTCAGTCACTGTAAAACTTGACGTGGAGGTTGATTGATGACCTTGAGCATTTGGTAACCGTAAGTTGATTCTGATTCATCATCACACTAGGTTCCAAGTTTGAGATGTTGTCGCCTTGAAAGTTCAAATCTTCTTTTCAACCGATACTTGGATTGAGTACGTTCCTGTGAAATTATTTATTTCCAGACCACACTGGCACACCATTTACTGTTGGGGTTCATTCTAATGGTAAAGAACTTCATTACGCGAATGGTTGCAAAGGAGCAAAAATGTCAGAAATGTTCTTCAAAACGAACTCCAACAAGTAGTGTTTAACTGGTCACTTACTGGCAGCACACAAGTCTGTGATGACTGTACATATATTTTATTTAACGTGACACATACGGAGTGGAACAAGACGATCATAGTTACAGGTGCAAAAAGGTCATACGTCAAAAATGTTGATAATTACTTTTCAAGTTCATGAAGATTCTCTAACAATTAAGTCCTCTTATTCAAGTGACTAAGGATCACTTCCTCTACCATATCATATGTATTGCAGTCAAGTCCGTTGACCTTCTTTCAAGGACGTATCTTATGGCCAACGGATTCATTCTCAAGGAGCAATACTTCTTATCATACTGATGTAGCATATATATATAAAATCCAAACAAAGTCATCCACGACAATACGACCAGGTTAGAGTTCTGTGTTGACTAACCTCTTTATATCCATGCCACGACTTTGGCATTGACGAAAAAAACGGCATATAAAAACATGTGAAACATACAAATCAATTAACTTCGTTTACTCGTAGGTATCCTCCCTCTACGGTAATTCAAAAGGGCTAACGACTCCGTCTGTCCATTCTAGGAATGACATACTACGATGAATTCCCGCTAGACCAAAACTAGGAGCGGCCTGATACTTTAATTTAACTCAATAAACATTCGATGTGACATGGGGCGACACTTACTTGATACTTCCACTATTGGCTTCATCATGAATACCAGTAGATATCATTACAAAATAATGGCTTCTTCAAACTTGCCAGAAAAATCCAAGAAATATATATATCGGACATAAACATGGTCCGAACTGCCCCGTTCAAAACATGACGTCAGAATCCCCTAAACTAGGTTACCCGTGCGTCCAAAGCAACTCACACTGCATTGTGCACGTCAGTGCGTGAATCAATCGAACGCACAAATAATATAACTATATTAAGACTGGTGCGTACATTTGGCAGGACCGAAGACTACCCCCTTAGGTAATAAATGTACGTAACAAATACAACAGAGCTACTAAAGTAATATTTTGCTATAATTAATTCAGTTTGGGGCTCAGAAAAATGAGAAAATATATCTTTATCCTCATAGAAGGGGCAGGCAGATAATACGTTCATGACAACTTAGATAATCTCAGTGTTGTGCTTGATTTATGAAAATCCTATGAGGACTCCCTAAAATAGAAGCATCATCTTTCTGTTTACAACTCTGCCAAAAGTAATCTTGAGCGAAGGTAAAACTTTGAAGATTCTCATTGTATACTCTAAATTTTGGCCATTGTTGGATCATCACTGCAGAGCAGGGGAGGCAATCAAGTGACACAGGAATGGGAATATTAGAGGATGCATCCGTCAATGTGTGCAACGAGCGCGCTACAGGAACGGTTAGCATTCATTTCCTTCTACATTTGCTGAGGGAGATTGCGCACCTATGGGTTTGGCCGGAGTGGAATGATATCGATTCTAATCAACCATAACAATTAATAAAATGCATACAAATATATAATGTTCAGATCAAGACAAATATAACTATTAGTAATGCTAGGTCCGAATTAAGTAAAATTTCAATTAAAACACCACACTAAAAGCATTTAAATGACAGACAGCGCAGACTACGCTGACTTGGCCATGTCCGCCGCATGGAAGATGAAAGCATGACTAAAGATACCTTATATGGGCATCCGGCAGATGGATAAAGAACAGTTGGGCGACCACAGCTGAGGTTCTCAGATATGTGCAAGAGAGACATGAAGGCACCGGGTCATAAATCCAGCAACCTGGGAGGATAAAGCTGCCGATCGCGCCAAGTGGCTATGCTCCTTATGACACTACCTCAGTGTTAACTCGTGATATGAGTTATGTGTTTGGGGTGGTACAGGCTGACAATGTTGTCAGGAAAAGGTCGGGTTTACAGTATCTGGCCGATTTATATTTATAACGCGAAATATATTATGGTGTGGGCCGTAAGGATAGGCCAATGTTAATAGAACACCAACAGCTGGGTCACGAAGCTGACATATACATAATGAAGTAGGCTGGACACGTAGTTAAATTACATCATGGTTTCATTGTAGAAAATACATCTTGAACGATATGTCCTTGATTGACCATACCGGTTTCAATAATGATAAGGTCAAACGACTTGACCGAATTACCTTCGTCGATTTAAAGAATATATATTGTAGGCATTTAATCTCGCTCCTGATGTCAGAAGGACACAATTATCATTGATCATGACAGATACAATGGAAGTCCTGCCTTGACAAACAGGGCTCTGGGTCTTGAGGCAAGAGACCTTGAAACGTGCTGTTAACTGGCGATAATTATATACGTAAACGAATTCCTGGAACAATCCCTCAGGAATAAAACTCTTAAGTACTTCAAGATATATATGTTCGTAAGTATGGGTCTTCTCATAATATTGGAGAAAAGAACCCAAAAATGCGTCTATCACAGACGATCGAAATATCACAATGCCTCCAGTGTATGATTTCTATAGCAACAAATATAGGCAACAAAAGTGCGTCATCTGCATTCAAAGATGATGCAGAAAAGTGCGCTTAACTATTTAAACTATATATTTATTTTTTATGCGCTGACATGTGCGTCTATCAAAATTAGACGGGCAAGTGAGAGTCTCACACACTTAACTCCCACGCGTAAAAAGGACTTAACAATATACCTCACCCCCCAGAGAAAAAAGCGCAGCTTTTTTAGTTTTAAAATATTCCGGAGAAGTAAATCAAAGTCCATCAAACAAAATTAATGTTAAGTCAATATAAGGATACAGAATGTAAGTGGGATAGAAGTGTGGAAAAGGAAAACAAATTCCAAACTCAAACAAAAGAAATGACACATAATGTACCAAAAATCTACCGAATACAAATTAAGAAGTGGCAAATGAAATGAGATAATGAAATAATAGTAGCAAAGAATGAAAAAAAGGTCATTAATGGTGACCGTAATCAAACAAGATGCTAAAGGAAAAATGTCAATCAATGAACAAAATAAAATTGAGTAATGGAAGTATGTATGCGTATAAATGTAAGAGGAAGAAACATTTAAATAAAATCAATGCGCAAAATAACATACTCGAATGAAACAACACAGTCGAAAGAGGGTGTAGGAAGAATCAGCTACACAGCTTAAGCACGTATGCTAATATGGCCACATGAATTATATCTATGTGCCAAAAAGATCAAGCGCTGACGATGCGCAGTCATAAAATAATTAGGGTGAGATGTAATAACGCATCAAAAATACTAAACCAATTAAGTGAAAATTACTGTCACAAGTGTCACACATTGTTTATGGAATATTAAAATGTTAGTAATAATTCCACAATAAAATTAATTAAAAGTGTCATGAAATCACTGTGGTGAAGTGGGATGTTATAAATATTTATAGGGGACTTAGTGTACTGACTGAGATCAGCTGTGAAGGTATATATATCTAATAAGAGTAGTGTATTATATATAACCTTACTTGCTACCACATGTCTATATATATCTCAGTCAGAATTATTCTGGAATAGTGTGATGACTACGTTATGTGTCTAGGGTATGTGTATGATGAAGTGTAAGTCACAACAACAGACAGATAAACAATTTAATTTAATCCACTACTCTTAACAACACTGTGACACTCACATACATATAACACTCTATGAGAATATCTTAAAGAAGTCACTCGTAACTTTTCAAATAACAATATGTATTCATTACTGGCATGAATGAATATGTGTCCTGATTCAACTACAAGGGAACCAGGAATCACAATCAATTTAAATTACAAGTTATGTACAGAATGTATTTAATATGAATATTGTAGTGACATATATTATTACAAATATTCTATGTGTGTCAGTTGTGTAGTAGTAAAATGAGGTAATACTGGTTTTGTTTTGTTCAAGCTCTGTTGGTATTTGTCATCATGACTTCAATAGTTTGTCTTTTGGGACTAGTATTGGAGATGTTCTCAGTTCCTGATATTAAGACAATTAAATTCCCCTCTGAATGTTATTTTTATAAAGTCATTTCAAGATGAGGGGACATAATGTTGAGCTCAGCTGGCCAAGTTAGCTTATCTGGCGTGATGGCGGCAGGAAAGGACTCCTCTGCTCGAATTCTCCTCTGGGCTCTGGAGACACCTCACTGATAGCTAAATGGACCAAGGAGTATGCTGTCCGACACTGGATTCAGCAAAGCTCTGACCAGGTGCTGCTCAGTACCATCAAGACCACTGTCCCTGAAATCAAGAAGGATGTACCTTCTACTTCATAACTAACTTATACTCTCTTTTACACTGATCACAATACAGCACAAACATTGAGTTCAGAGCGTTAGGCCAACTATCAGCTTCATTCTGAAGTACTTTATACCAGCATTAACCTCCTTAATGGTTACTACGCCTCTGCAATTCCAGCATTATTTCTTTCTAGTCAATCATCTAGGTGTCAGTGTACTATTTGGCCATTCCATGCCGTTTTACTTCCCTCCGACACCCTCTGTTCAGGCTGGAGCATTATAGGCTTTATCTCTTGTTTGCCACTGAACTACACATATATATACAGGCATAAATTAACAATTTACATTCAATTTTCATTAAAAGATACTGAATGGTTCAAGCTTACCACAATTTCATGGAAATAAACACAGATACGTTGATTAGCAATGAATTCTGGCACAATTACTGGCACAAATTTCCATCTGCTTATGTTCCAGGCTTTTATTTTAGCAAAATTGTGAGCTGGCTTCAACGCACTGATGCTTTATCAAGCTTATTTAAACAAGTGGTTTCGAACTAACGCTCCCAAGTGATTATATCCAGCGAGTCTAGCCAATGAGGCCCCGTTTCGACAAGTGTTTGAAAAAATGTTACCTTTCCCCGTTTCCCCTAACAACGAAAGATAGTATTTATAGTCCGACCAATCGTGGTTAGGCTTTCATTTGTTGCGCTCCAATCAATTGGGAGTTTACATGGTAGGCTATTTATGTAACGTAAGGTTTTTTCAAACACGTTATATAAAAAAAATTTTATGAGCAGAAATGATTCCATGCTGTCAGGCATCCTCACTATTTTATTTTGGGTATAATTTATTAATTCCTGGACTATTTGCGTAACGTTTTACATATTATTTGGCAGCAAGCCCTAAGGAACCCAAATATACCAATTTGAAAGAGCTACGTGGCTGCGTTCAAAATATGTATTTTCTACCTCCTGTTTCGAAGATGTGCTGTCTGGGTACTGTTATGTTTTCAACCGTAAACCCATCTAATGTTGTCTTTCCTAATAAGAGTTTTTTATGATTTATAAACCTAACTCTGGGAAAGGGTAGTGTATTTTATCACTGTCCGTCTGAAAAACAATTAGTGCATGTAGACTTACACGCGTGATGGCAGCATTTGTGTATCGCGCGACGCGTGTTGCATGCGTTCCCGATTTTATTCGCCCCTCTCTCTCTCTCTATATTTGAGTCCATCTGTTCGTTCGTTTTGGTAACGTAATATAATTAATGTTAGGATTAATTTAGGTCATTACGCAGGGCCTCTCAATGTTTTTCTTAGAAATGCAGCACACGTTTCATTGAAGAAAGCGGGCAATAATACAGTAAGCTTTTACTATCAACGTGAAAGCGTTACAATTTGCAGACGAAGCATAAAACAAGGGGGATTTCGAGTACAGTCATTGTGACAGCACTGTTCTTTACCATTCTTCTTCCTTTATTTATTATATGTATTTATTAGGCTTTATATTTACTTGATAATTTATATATGTGGATTAGAATATTCCACGACACCTCCCCTCTTAAAACAGACATTATATGTCAGTCCTTTATTCTATATACACATAGAGAAATTCATTATTATTTCTGGGGTTTACGGTGATTCTCATCACACGGATGGCGGCTTAAAAAATCCGCTCCCAAATTGGTTTTTCCAGATATATACTCAATGCTAAAATTATATGGAGCCAAAAGTAAAGACCATCGGAGTAACCTGGAGTTCTCATGCTTAGCCTGTGCTAGAAACGATAAAGGTTTGTGATCTGTTTGCAACTTAAATGCCTTCCCATATAGATAAATATTGAATTTCTTTATCGCCCATATTACTGCAAGACATTCTTTTTCGCTAGTTGAGTAGTTGATTTCAGCTTTATTCAACTTTCTGCTAGCATATGCCACTGGGCTTAATTCCCCATCCAAGGCATCTGATTTCTGTAGTAGAGTTGCACCTGACCCAATATTACCTGCATCCGTCCTTACAATGAATTCTTGACTTAAGTCAGGTAATTTCAAAATGGGTTTACTTGTGAGCTTTTCCTTCAATTCTTGGTAAGTCATTTCACATTGTGGTGTCCATGTAATGCGATCTGGATGTCCTTTACGTGTCAATTCCGTTAAAGGTGCACATATGGAATTAAAGTTTTTGATATACTTCTGGTAGAAACCACATAATGAGACAAAGGATCTCACGTCCTTCTTGGTTTGTGGTCTCGGGGCTTTCTGTAGTTTCTCTAAATTCTTTGGGTCAGGGGTCATGTTTCCCTGATAAACTGTGTGTCCCAAAAATTCCAATTCTTTACATCCAACGCAACATTTTGTTGGTCGGGCTGTTAAATTTGCCTCCCTAAGTCGATCAAACAGCATGTTCAGAGAGTCAATGTGTTCCTCAAATGTTTCTGTTGCTATAAGGATATCATCCATAAAATTTGTTATACAGGGATTATTCAGAGGATCCAATAATTTTCTCATCATTCTAGAGAAGACACTAGGCGCATTCTTCAATCCAAATGGCAATCTATTAAACTCATAGTGTCCTTCTGAGGTACTAAAAGCTAGGTATGGTCTAACCTCAGGCTTTACTGGAATCTGATAGTATCCTTTACTCAGATCCACTTTTGAGAAATATTTCGCTTTATTTAGTCTGGCAAACAGCTGATTTGTATCCGGCAATGGATCCACCTGTCCTTCTGTAATAGCATTCAGTCTCCTGTAATCTATACAGAGTCTATGTTCTCCAGAGGGCTTCCTTAAGAGTACAACACCGGAACTATACGAAGACTCACTGTGCGAAATAATTCCTTCCTTCAACAGATAGTCTATCTCTTCCTTCAAAGCTTTCTCCTTAGCAAACGGAATCGAATATGGTTTCATACAGACAGGTGTGGGGTCTATCAGTTTCATATCATATTCCAATAGGTTTGTATGCCCTGGTCGGTCTGTTAACACCTCTGCATGATTATTTAGAACCTGTTGCACTCTCTCTTTCTGAGTTTTCGTTAAACGTGTACTGATTTTCACCTGTGCTGCTGTCTCACAGGGGTGTAATGGATATTCAAATGATGAAAGTGGTTCCTTTTTCATCTCCATGGCGATGGACAAGGTCAACAAGTGTGTCTCTTCCTGATGTTCTCTTTCCAAATATTTCTTCAGGAGATTCACATGATAGAGTTTTTCTTTCCCCTTCTTATCTATCTTATAATTTGTTCTAGACACCTTCTCTAGAACTGTATATGGACCCTGCCATCCAATTTGTAACTTATTCTGACTCCCGGGCAAAAGAAGCAGTACCCTCTCTCCCACAGCCAAATTTCTGTCTTTCGCCTTCCTGTTATAATAGGCAGCATGTTTCTTCCTGGCTTGTTTCAAATTTTCATTGGCAAGTTTCCAACCAGTTTTTAACCGAGTGGTCAGCTCATTCACATATTGGTATGAAGATGTAATGTTTTCCTCTGCCTTTTCATCAGTCCACGTTCTTAACATAGCTACATATGGACCTTTAATTGTGTGGACCTATTTGTCCATGCACCGGTATGGTCTCTTCCACTCGAAGCTTTATAGTGATGATTTTTCCTCCCAGAATTATCATTCACAAAACGACCGCTACCAATTTTTCTTTTGGGGCTTTCTCCCCACTTAAAATTCTTGATGAGAGATTTCCTCTCTACATCTTCTTCCTCCAGTTGGTTTAAGTCCGATTGAGGGATTGTCGGCTTATCCTGGGGTAAGACATCTTTTTGCACTCTCCGCATAGTGGCCATTGTAAAACAGTTAAGTGAAGCTTGTCCGTGAAAAGGGGCTTCCCATTCCATTTGGTCCACTTTATCAAATCTATTTTTCTTTTTATTGTCAGGCCTAATTTTGCCCCGGGGCGTGTCCAGGTCCTGATCCATGTTCCCACTTGTGGGTGTTCCCTCATGTGCTATGCTACACCTTTCTACAAAATTTTCAATGTCCCATCTTGCTTTGGGCCAATAATAATTGTGAGCCACCTTTTGAATGATGGTACCTATCTTCTCATGGTCCCCATCTGGTTTCACATGTAGGCTCCTTATTAAGTCTGCCCTATATCTTTTTGGAAGAACCAGCTGTCCGTGACCATTGGATCTAGCTCCAGTCTTCCTATACATCAACTTGTTTTTCATGTAAAAGTCTCCCTTGCCTGGAGTTGTATGACAAGTTGACAATTTTCTGAAACAAGGCTTGAGTGTTTTATCCCCAGCCTGTGCCTTCCTCATCTCTTCTGGAGTGGTATCTAACATAATATCCTCCTCCTGTCTTGAGGTCGACCTGACCTGAAGGGTTGCCATATACACAGGTTTCCTTCTGCAACGGTCAGTGTCATGATTGTCCATCTGACAATTTTTACACCACCTTTTTCCTTGGTTGAAAGATTTTCTTTCATTATATTTCCTTTCATCGAATTGTGGGAATTTATTTTTATTGTCATACCGTGGCCTATCAAATTGGTGCTTACCTTTATTTTGATCCTTAGGATCAAATTTATTAAAGTTCTGTGGTGCCCTAAAGTTGTCCACCTGTTTCTTTTTATTACCTGTTACCTCTGCTTGAGCTGCTTGATACCTTTCAGCAACATTTAGCAACTCACCCAGCCTCTCTGCACCTTGTTCCATGAGAAACTTTCTCAGGTCTGGAGCCATGGACTCTCTTAGTTGCTCTATAAGGACCATTTCCTTAAGATCTTGGGTTTTCCCCAGAGAAGTCCATTTCTCCAAGTATGTCTCTATTCGTGCAGAGAACTGGTGATATGTTTCACCTGACAGTAGTTTAGCATTCCTAAATTTTTTCCTATAAAATTCTGCATTCTTTTCATACCTTAACAAAAGAGCCTGCTTTAGCATGTCATAATTTTCCTGATCACCTCTGCTCATTTTTGCAAAAACTTCGTAAGCTGCCCCACGAAGTCCCTGAGATAACTTTAAGCTCCACCTTTCTCTCTCTAACCCATACGTGGTAGCTAATAGTTCATACCTATTTAGGTAGCTCTCTATATCATCGTCTTTCTCAACAAAATGATCTAAATGAAAATTCATAGCTGAGGTTGAGGCTCCTTGAGTAACCGTAGCATCAGAGGCAAAGGGACTGGCACCATTTTCAGGAGCATGGCCTTGAAACTCAAACTCCCTTAGTCGTAACTCATGTTCCCTTTGTAATCTTTTATCTTCTGCTTCCCTTTCTGCAGCTAATTTCCTCTCTTCTGCAGCTAATCTTTTGTCTTCTCTTTCTGCCTCCAATTTCTTAGCCTCAGCCTCAATCTGCAACCTCTTAGTCTCAGCCTCAGCTTCAAACTGTAACTTCTTAATTTCCTTGTCAGCCTCTAACTTTCTTTCGGCTTCAAACCTTCTTTCTTCACGTTCAATAAATTTGTCACATTCCGTCGTGACATAGGCAACCATAACTTGCCCATCTAATCCTAACTCTTTTGCAGTCTGAACCGCAGCAGATCGAAATTTGGCCAGGTCCGCCATTGTCTATTATGTAAATTTATACAATGTCTAACCAACAATTCAATCTCTAATGGACAACACAGGCACCGTGAGCTCAACCTTATTTAATTCCACCCAAGGATACCTTTTAATTCTTATATTCCCTGAAGTGAATTACCCCCAATATTTTTAATAGGGAAAGATTCAAAATCCCAAGAGCGAGACCCCAATATATGTGGTGAAGTGGGATGTTATAAATATTTATAGGGGACTTAGTGTACTGACTGAGATCAGCTGTGAAGGTATATATATCTAATAAGAGTAGTGTATTATATATAACCTTACTTGCTACCACATATCTATATATCTCAGTCAGAATTATTCTGGAATAGTGTGATGACTACGTTATGTGTCTAGGGTATGTGTATGATGAAGTGTAAGTCACAACAACAGACAGATAAACAATTTAATTTAATCCACTACTCTTAACAACACTGTGACACTCACATACATATAACACTCTATGAGAATATCTTAAAGAAGTCACTCGTAACTTTTCAAATAACAATATGTATTCATTACTGGCATGAATGAATATGTGTCCTGATTCAACTACAAGGGAACCAGGAATCACAATCAATTTAAATTACAAGTTATGTACAGAATGTATTTAATATGAATATTGTAGTGACATATATTATTACAAATATTCTATGTGTGTCAGTTGTGTAGTAGTAAAATGAGGTAATACTGGTTTTGTTTTGTTCAAGCTCTGTTGGTATTTGTCATCATGACTTCAATAGTTTGTCTTTTGGGACTAGTATTGGAGATGTTCTCAGTTCCTGATATTAAGACAATTAAATTCCCCTCTGAATGTTATTTTTATAAAGTCATTTCAAGATGAGGGGACATAATGTTGAGCTCAGCTGGCCAAGTTAGCTTATCTGGCGTGATGGCGGCAGGAAAGGACTCCTCTGCTCGAATTCTCCTCTGGGCTCTGGAGACACCTCACTGATAGCTAAATGGACCAAGGAGTATGCTGTCCGACACTGGATTCAGCAAAGCTCTGACCAGGTGCTGCTCAGTACCATCAAGACCACTGTCCCTGAAATCAAGAAGGATGTACCTTCTACTTCATAACTAACTTATACTCTCTTTTACACTGATCACAATACAGCACAAACATTGAGTTCAGAGCGTTAGGCCAACTATCAGCTTCATTCTGAAGTACTTTATACCAGCATTAACCTCCTTAATGGTTACTACGCCTCTGCAATTCCAGCATTATTTCTTTCTAGTCAATCATCTAGGTGTCAGTGTACTATTTGGCCATTCCATGCCGTTTTACTTCCCTCCGACACCCTCTGTTCAGGCTGGAGCATTATAGGCTTTATCTCTTGTTTGCCACTGAACTACACATATATATACAGGCATAAATTAACAATTTACATTCAATTTTCATTAAAAGATACTGAATGGTTCAAGCTTACCACAATTTCATGGAAATAAACACAGATACGTTGATTAGCAATGAATTCTGGCACAATTACTGGCACAAATTTCCATCTGCTTATGTTCCAGGCTTTTATTTTAGCAAAATTGTGAGCTGGCTTCAACGCACTGATGCTTTATCAAGCTTATTTAAACAAGTGGTTTCGAACTAACGCTCCCAAGTGATTATATCCAGCGAGTCTAGCCAATGAGGCCCCGTTTCGACAAGTGTTTGAAAAAATGTTACCTTTCCCCGTTTCCCCTAACAACGAAAGATAGTATTTATAGTCCGACCAATCGTGGTTAGGCTTTCATTTGTTGCGCTCCAATCAATTGGGAGTTTACATGGTAGGCTATTTATGTAACGTAAGGTTTTTTCAAACACGTTATATAAAAAAAAATTTTATGAGCAGAAATGATTCCATGCTGTCAGGCATCCTCACTATTTTATTTTGGGTATAATTTATTAATTCCTGGACTATTTGCGTAACGTTTTACATATTATTTGTCAGCAAGCCCTAAGGAACCCAAATATACCAATTTGAAAGAGCTACGTGGCTGCGTTCAAAATATGTATTTTCTACCTCCTGTTTCGAAGATGTGCTGTCTGGGTACTGTTATGTTTTCAACCGTAAACCCATCTAATGTTGTCTTTCCTAATAAGAGTTTTTTTATGATTTATAAACCTAACTCTGGGAAAGGGTAGTGTATTTTATCACTGTCCGTCTGAAAAACAATTAGTGCATGTAGACTTACACGCGTGATGGCAGCATTTGTGTATCGCGCGACGCGTGTTGCATGCGTTCCCGATTTTATTCGCCCCTCTCTCTCTCTCTATATTTGAGTCCATCTGTTCGTTCGTTTTGGTAACGTAATATAATTAATGTTAGGATTAATTTAGGTCATTACGCAGGGCCTCTCAATGTTTTTCTTAGAAATGCAGCACACGTTTCATTGAAGAAAGCGGGTAATAATACAGTAAGCTTTTACTATCAACGTGAAAGCGTTACAATTTGCAGACGAAGCATAAAACAAGGGGGATTTCGAGTACAGTCATTGTGACAGCACTGTTCTTTACCATTCTTCTTCCTTTATTTATTATATGTATTTATTAGGCTTTATATTTACTTGATAATTTATATATGTGGATTAGAATATTCCACGACACCTCCCCTCTTAAAACAGACATTATATGTCAGTCCTTTATTCTATATACACATAGAGAAATTCATTATTATTTCTGGGGTTTACGGTGATTCTCATCACACGGATGGCGGCTTAAAAAATCCGCTCCCAAATTGGTTTTTCCAGATATATACTCAATGCTAAAATTATATGGAGCCAAAAGTAAAGACCATCGGAGTAACCTGGAGTTCTCATGCTTAGCCTGTGCTAGAAACGATAAAGGTTTGTGATCTGTTTGCAACTTAAATGCCTTCCCATATAGATAAATATTGAATTTCTTTATCGCCCATATTACTGCAAGACATTCTTTTTCGCTAGTTGAGTAGTTGATTTCAGCTTTATTCAACTTTCTGCTAGCATATGCCACTGGGCTTAATTCCCCATCCAAGGCATCTGATTTCTGTAGTAGAGTTGCACCTAACCCAATATTACTTGCATCCGTCCTTACAATGAATTCTTGACTTAAGTCAGGTAATTTCAAAATGGGTTTACTTGTGAGCTTTTCCTTCAATTCTTGGTAAGTCATTTCACATTGTGGTGTCCATGTAATGCGATCTGGATGTCCTTTACGTGTCAATTCCGTTAAAGGTGCACATATGGAATTAAAGTTTTTGATATACTTCTGGTAGAAACCACATAATGAGACAAAGGATCTCACGTCCTTCTTGGTTTGTGGTCTCGGGGCTTTCTGTAGTTTCTCTAAATTCTTTGGGTCAGGGGTCATGTTTCCCTGATAAACTGTGTGTCCCAAAAATTCCAATTCTTTACATCCAACGCAACATTTTGTTGGTCGGGCTGTTAAATTTGCCTCCCTAAGTCGATCAAACAGCATGTTCAGAGAGTCAATGTGTTCCTCAAATGTTTCTGTTGCTATAAGGATATCATCCATAAAATTTGTTATACAGGGATTATTCAGAGGATCCAATAATTTTCTCATCATTCTAGAGAAGACACTAGGCGCATTCTTCAATCCAAATGGCAATCTATTAAACTCATAGTGTCCTTCTGAGGTACTAAAAGCTAGGTATGGTCTAACCTCAGGCTTTACTGGAATCTGATAGTATCCTTTACTCAGATCCACTTTTGAGAAATATTTCGCTTTATTTAGTCTGGCAAACAGCTGATTTGTATCCGGCAATGGATCCACCTGTCCTTCTGTAATAGCATTCAGTCTCCTGTAATCTATACAGAGTCTATGTTCTCCAGAGGGCTTCCTTAAGAGTACAACACCGGAACTATACGAAGACTCACTGTGCGAAATAATTCCTTCCTTCAACAGATAGTCTATCTCTTCCTTCAAAGCTTTCTCCTTAGCAAACGGAATCGAATATGGTTTCATACAGACAGGTGTGGGGTCTATCAGTTTCATATCATATTCCAATAGGTTTGTATGCCCTGGTCGGTCTGTTAACACCTCTGCATGATTATTTAGAACCTGTTGCACTCTCTCTTTCTGAGTTTTCGTTAAATGTGTACTGATTTTCACCTGTGCTGCTGTCTCACAGGGGTGTAATGGATATTCAAATGATGAAAGTGGTTCCTTTTTCATCTCCATGGCGATGGACAAGGTCAACAAGTGTGTCTCTTCCTGATGTTCTCTTTCCAAATATTTCTTCAGGAGATTCACATGATAGATTTTTTCTTTCCCCTTCTTATCTATCTTATAATTTGTTCTAGACACCTTCTCTAGAACTGTATATGGACCCTGCCATCCAATTTGTAACTTATTCTGACTCCCGGGCAAAAGAAGCAGTACCTTCTCTCCCACAGCCAAATTTCTGTCTTTCGCCTTCCTGTTATAATAGGCAGCATGTTTCTTCCTGGCTTGTTTCAAATTTTCATTGGCAAGTTTCCAACCAGTTTTTAACCGAGTGGTCAGCTCATTCACATATTGGTATGAAGATGTAATGTTTTCCTCTGCCTTTTCATCAGTCCACGTTCTTAACAAAGCTACATATGGACCTTTAATTGTGTGGACCTATTTGTCCATGCACCGGTATGGTCTCTTCCACTCGAAGCTTTATAGTGATGATTTTTCCTCCCAGAATTATCATTCACAAAACGACCGCTACCAATTTTTCTTTTGGGGCTTTCTCCCCACTTAAAATTCTTGATGAGAGATTTCCTCTCTACATCTTCTTCCTCCAGTTTGTTTAAGTCCGATTGAGGGATTGTCGGCTTATCCTGGGGTAAGACATCTTTTTGCACTCTCCGCATAGTGGCCATTGTAAAACAGTTAAGTGAAGCTTGTCCGTGAAAAGGGGCTTCCCATTCCATTTGGTCCACTTTATCAAATCTATTTTTCTTTTTATTGTCAGGCCTAATTTTGCCCCGGGGCGTGTCCAGGTCCTGATCCATGTTCCCACTTGTGGGTGTTCCCTCATGTGCTATGCTACACCTTTCTACAAAATTTTCAATGTCCCATCTTGCTTTGGGCCAATAATAATTGTGAGCCACCTTTTGAATGATGGTACCTATCTTCTCATGGTCCCCATCTGGTTTCACATGTAGGCTCCTTATTAAGTCTGCCCTATATCTTTTGGAAGAACCAGCTGTCCGTGACCATTGGATCTAGCTCCAGTCTTCCTATACATCAACTTGTTTTTCATGTAAAAATCTCCCTTGCCTGGAGTTGTATGACAAGTTGACAATTTTCTGAAACAAGGCTTGAGTGTTTTATCCCCAGCCTGTGCCTTCCTCATCTCTTCTGGAGTGGTATCTAACATAATATCCTCCTCCTGTCTTGAGGTCGACCTGACCTGAAGGGTTGCCATATACACAGGTTTCCTTCTGCAACGGTCAGTGTCATGATTGTCCATCTGACAATTTTTACACCACCTTTTTCCTTGGTTGAAAGATTTTCTTTCATTATATTTCCTTTCATCGAATTGTGGGAATTTATTTTTATTGTCATACCGTGGCCTATCAAATTGGTGCTTACCTTTATTTTGATCCTTAGGATCAAATTTATTAAAGTTCTGTGGTGCCCTAAAGTTGTCCACCTGTTTCTTTTTATTACCTGTTACCTCTGCTTGAGCTGCTTGATACCTTTCAGCAACATTTAGCAACTCACCCAGCCTCTCTGCACCTTGTTCCATGAGAAACTTTCTCAGGTCTGGAGCCATGGACTCTCTTAGTTGCTCTATAAGGACCATTTCCTTAAGATCTTGGGTTTTCCCCAGAGAAGTCCATTTCTCCAAGTATGTCTCTATTCGTGCAGAGAACTGGTGATATGTTTCACCTGACAGTAGTTTAGCATTCCTAAATTTTTTCCTATAAAATTCTGCATTCTTTTCATACCTTAACAAAAGAGCCTGCTTTAGCATGTCATAATTTTCCTGATCACCTCTGCTCATTTTTGCAAAAAAACTTCATAAGCTGCCCCACGAAGTCCCTGAGATAACTTTAAGCTCCACCTTTCTCTCTCTAACCCATACGTGGTAGCTAATAGTTCATACCTATTTAGGTAGCTCTCTATATCATCGTCTTTCTCAACAAAATGATCTAAATGAAAATTCATAGCTGAGGTTGAGGCTCCTTGAGTAACCGTAGCATCAGAGGCAAAGGGACTGGCACCATTTTCAGGAGCATGGCCTTGAAACTCAAACTCCCTTAGTCGTAACTCATGTTCCCTTTGTAATCTTTTATCTTCTGCTTCCCTTTCTGCAGCTAATTTCCTCTCTTCTGCAGCTAATCTTTTGTCTTCTCTTTCTGCCTCCAATTTCTTAGCCTCAGCCTCAATCTGCAACCTCTTAGTCTCAGCCTCAGCTTCAAACTGTAACTTCTTAATTTCCTTGTCAGCCTCTAACTTTCTTTCGGCTTCAAACCTTCTTTCTTCACGTTCAATAAATTTGTCACATTCCGTCGTGACATAGGCAACCATAACTTGCCCATCTAATCCTAACTCTTTTGCAGTCTGAACCGCAGCAGATCGAAATTTGGCCAGGTCCGCCATTGTCTATTATGTAAATTTATACAATGTCTAACCAACAATTCAATCTCTAATGGACAACACAGGCACCGTGAGCTCAACCTTATTTAATTCCACCCAAGGATACCTTTTAATTCTTATATTCCCTGAAGTGAATTACCCCCAATATTTTTAATAGGGAAAGATTCAAAATCCCAAGAGCGAGACCCCAATATATGTGGTGAAGTGGGATGTTATAAATATTTATAGGGGACTTAGTGTACTGACTGAGATCAGCTGTGAAGGTATATATATCTAATAAGAGTAGTGTATTATATATAACCTTACTTGCTACCACATATCTATATATATCTCAGTCAGAATTATTCTGGAATAGTGTGATGACTACGTTATGTGTCTAGGGTATGTGTATGATGAAGTGTAAGTCACAACAACAGACAGATAAACAATTTAATTTAATCCACTACTCTTAACAACACTGTGACACTCACATACATATAACACACTATGAGAATATCTTAAAGAAGTCACTCGTAACTTTTCAAATAACAATATGTATTCATTACTGGCATGAATGAATATGTGTCCTGATTCAACTACAAGGGAACCAGGAATCACAATCAATTTAAATTACAAGTTATGTACAGAATGTATTTAATATGAATATTGTAGTGACATATATTATTACAAATATTCTATGTGTGTCAGTTGTGTAGTAGTAAAATGAGGTAATACTGGTTTTGTTTTGTTCAAGCTCTGTTGGTATTTGTCATCATGACTTCAATAGTTTGTCTTTTGGGACTAGTATTGGAGATGTTCTCAGTTCCTGATATTAAGACAATTAAATTCCCCTCTGAATGTTATTTTTATAAAGTCATTTCAAGATGAGGGGACATAATGTTGAGCTCAGCTGGCCAAGTTAGCTTATCTGGCGTGATGGCGGCAGGAAAGGACTCCTCTGCTCGAATTCTCCTCTGGGCTCTGGAGACACCTCACTGATAGCTAAATGGACCAAGGAGTATGCTGTCCGACACTGGATTCAGCAAAGCTCTGACCAGGTGCTGCTCAGTACCATCAAGACCACTGTCCCTGAAATCAAGAAGGATGTACCTTCTACTTCATAACTAACTTATACTCTCTTTTACACTGATCACAATACAGCACAAACATTGAGTTCAGAGCGTTAGGCCAACTATCAGCTTCATTCTGAAGTACTTTATACCAGCATTAACCTCCTTAATGGTTACTACGCCTCT
The DNA here is from genome assembly GCA_024509875.1 of Oreohelix idahoensis. Lineage (NCBI taxonomy): Eukaryota > Metazoa > Mollusca > Gastropoda > Stylommatophora > Oreohelicidae > Oreohelix > Oreohelix idahoensis. The sequence continues at coordinate 237,142 of JAMPIV010011177.1, forward strand.
GCAATTCCAGCATTATTTCTTTCTAGTCAATCATCTAGGTGTCAGTGTACTATTTGGCCATTCCATGCCGTTTTACTTCCCTCCGACACCCTCTGTTCAGGCTGGAGCATTATAGGCTTTATCTCTTGTTTGCCACTGAACTACACATATATATACAGGCATAAATTAACAATTTACATTCAATTTTCATTAAAAGATACTGAATGGTTCAAGCTTACCACAATTTCATGGAAATAAACACAGATACGTTGATTAGCAATGAATTCTGGCACAATTACTGGCACAAATTTCCATCTGCTTATGTTCCAGGCTTTTATTTTAGCAAAATTGTGAGCTGGCTTCAACGCACTGATGCTTTATCAAGCTTATTTAAACAAGTGGTTTCGAACTAACGCTCCCAAGTGATTATATCCAGCGAGTCTAGCCAATGAGGCCCCGTTTCGACAAGTGTTTGAAAAAATGTTACCTTTCCCCGTTTCCCCTAACAACGAAAGATAGTATTTATAGTCCGACCAATCGTGGTTAGGCTTTCATTTGTTGCGCTCCAATCAATTGGGAGTTTACATGGTAGGCTATTTATGTAACGTAAGGTTTTTTCAAACACGTTATATAAAAAAAAATTTTATGAGCAGAAATGATTCCATGCTGTCAGGCATCCTCACTATTTTATTTTGGGTATAATTTATTAATTCCTGGACTATTTGCGTAACGTTTTACATATTATTTGTCAGCAAGCCCTAAGGAACCCAAATATACCAATTTGAAAGAGCTACGTGGCTGCGTTCAAAATATGTATTTTCTACCTCCTGTTTCGAAGATGTGCTGTCTGGGTACTGTTATGTTTTCAACCGTAAACCCATCTAATGTTGTCTTTCCTAATAAGAGTTTTTTATGATTTATAAACCTAACTCTGGGAAAGGGTAGTGTATTTTATCACTGTCCGTCTGAAAAACAATTAGTGCATGTAGACTTACACGCGTGATGGCAGCATTTGTGTATCGCGCGACGCGTGTTGCATGCGTTCCCGATTTTATTCGCCCCTCTCTCTCTCTCTCTATATTTGAGTCCATCTGTTCGTTCGTTTTGGTAACGTAATATAATTAATGTTAGGATTAATTTAGGTCATTACGCAGGGCCTCTCAATGTTTTTCTTAGAAATGCAGCACACGTTTCATTGAAGAAAGCGGGCAATAATACAGTAAGCTTTTACTATCAACGTGAAAGCGTTACAATTTGCAGACGAAGCATAAAACAAGGGGGATTTCGAGTACAGTCATTGTGACAGCACTGTTCTTTACCATTCTTCTTCCTTTATTTATTATATGTATTTATTAGGCTTTATATTTACTTGATAATTTATATATGTGGATTAGAATATTCCACGACAATCACCCAGTTGGTAAATAATATTGTCATAGAATCACCCAAATAGTGACCGTAATATATGGGTATATTTTAAAGTCAAATATTTTGAAATTATTCACATATTAAATAAGTTCAGTTTATGTCACTTTAGTTTTCGATAGAAATCGAATTAAACTCACACAGTAGTCAATGTTGAACTAACCAAATTAATTATAGTTAATTAAATTGTGACTCACTAAAAAAAAATGTGATGTTGTTGAGTATGTTTAAAGTATAGTACACAAATGGTGTAACGTCATATACGTTCGCAATCAACCATTTTCCAGTGATGACTGGGTAACGCAGTGGTGTTGCAAATTGAACGATGTAGCGGCCCGGTAGAGTCACGAGGGCAACGAGTGAAAATATCGTCCACTGAGGTGTCGGAATCACGGATGACTTGAGTGGCGAAATCAAACGTACGGAATTTGATATAGTCTCGTGCAGGCTTGAAATTCGCGAAGTCCGCACTCTGAAATCCAACAAGCGTACTCTGTTTAGACGCAAAGATGGCGTCAAACAAAAATCATATGAGGTACATTGTAGACCAAACAATGGCGAAGATTTCAAGGTACACAGCAGAGCAGTGATGTACAACTTCATTCAATTGGCGATAGAAGAGCAGTACTAGCACAGCTCCGAGCCCCATCGCAAAAAAGTTCCTGCAAAGAATGAAATAAAAATTTCTGTTTGGTATTTGTATCGGATTAGTGAAGGAAAATATTAAATTTATCCTACCGTATGTGGTCTGGTACTTTTTCGACCATTATGGCATGCCAAGTGAACCTTTCTTCAATAAACGAGAAAAGGTAGCAGTGATAGTATACACAACAGCGATGAACTTATCAACCATATAAGACGACAAAATCGCCTGACGAAAATGACAGCGTGAAAAGTAAGTCGCGCTGAATATAATGCATTGCATGAAATACAGGCACAAGAAAAAGTATTTTAAAAAATAAGCGTGCGCAATGACATACAAGGAAGTCATAAAGATATAAATAATACTGACGTCAAAATAAAAATAGACAGGATATGAACTATGAATGAATATCCGAGATGTCGCGTGAGATAAAGGAAACTCGGTTGACAAAGGCATAGATCTAACAGGATGAACTAATGCCATAGCTTGTGTACTCGGTAATGAAAAAACAATGAAAAATATAATGAAGATGCAAAACCAGTCAGACATGAGTGAATCTGGATGCGCGACAAATTGCAAAAGTAGAGCAATAAGAGCGACAAAAAGAAGATGACCAGGAAAATACTGAGCTAACCGGCCCAAAAAGAAATGTAAATAGTCCCACCAGAAATACAAATGTACGAAGAAATAAATCCGAACATGTGGTAAAGAACTCACAAGTCCGTGAAGAAATGAATTTGAAACCTACGTGACTGAATGTTGATTCAGTTGTGGCGACAAAATTAGCTTGTGTGTTAGACACAACAGAGGAATCTTCCTCTTGAATAGTACCCAAAGAAGACTTAAATTTTGAGTGACGACGAACTGAATTACGTCGTGCTGGGCTCAAAGAAGCACCAAAATTGGTGTGACCGTGTGGCCAGAAGGATGCAATTTTAGACTGGGTAATTAATTTATGATCTAGTCTACGGTGTATATTTGTGCTCATGCTAGAATTCTCACACGGGAATGGGCGATTTAAACTAAACCATCCGTGAAGTAGACAAACGTGTGAGGCGCAGAGAATGTAACGAGAGACAGCCCTTGGTGTTAGACATCATGGCGCTGTCTGATAACACATCTTGTTGAGTACAAAACCGGGATAGGTGTGACTCCAGGCAAGAGATATCGTGGGAATGCAACCTAGTGGGCGGACCTTGAGTTGTGTCGATGAGGAAGATAATCTTTACTCAGATGTGATCTCATGTCATCCAAACTGAGCATAGGACTCCTGATTTGCTCCCTAGAGCTATGGGTGGAGCTTTCCCTGACACTTTGACGTGGCTATCATGTGGTACAGGGGTGGAGATGTAGATTTAAACTAAAAGAGTTGAAGGCTTCAGTCAGAGCTGAGAAGTAGCCAGATTGTCTTCTTGTGCAAAACGCGCTCTCGTAGGATAACCAAGTGAGGATTGGGCTGTTGCATTGTTGCGTCTGTGCTAACAGAGCTAACGACATTGAGGTATGAGAACATTTTATAATACTTAACATAAAGTAATATTAGACGTTTCAGGTTTAGAAGTTAATGCTTTTTAGCGTTTGTCTATCTATAGTTTGACAGAAGCTGATTGGTGATTTATGTGTTTTTAAGTGCAATTTCACGTATATCTGACCGCTATTTTCAACAGTGAGACTGTGTGTTAAATGTGTAAAGTACTAAGTGAATTTATAAGAGGAATTCTAGTGTCGCATTGCGCTGTATACAAGTGTGTACTTATTACCATTATTATTATTATTTGTGTAGTGTTAAGTAATAGTTATATTGCATTATTGTGAGCCGTAAGTGTGGTTAATTTTACATCAGTAATTTTTGTGAGAGGAAGATTAGCGTACCCTCTGACTCCGTGAGTAGCGTATGCCTATTATGTTTAGTACAGAGTTGTAAGAATAGAGTATATATATATATATATATATATATATATATATATATATATATATATATATATATATATATATATATATATATATATATATATATATATCTGCTTGTTCTTTAGAGCAGCTAGGCCTCTAAGATACTGATCAAATGTGGTCATTTAGACCAGTGAGTTGTGTATAATATTTCATCATAGATAGAAGTGCTTCATTTAAGTTTTCTCTTGGGTGATGATGTAGTTACTATTTAGTATGAGCATGGAGGCATTATTGTTGACTGAAATTTGTTTATTGTATGATTACACATATACACAGACCTGCATGAACACACAACACACACACACACATGGACATATAAGTGCATGTACTTGCATATTTTCACACATATGTATGTATTATTACGTAGATGATGTTTGTCCATAAGTACGATGCTAATTTATTTTGTTTAATTTTATTTCAGAGAGTCCAGCAGTCTGTGCTGGGTTATAAGGTGTTACGTAGTGAATGCCTAAATAGCTTGGTTATATGGTGTTGTATAGGAATTACCTAAAAAGCAAACTTGCGGACAACATTGTTTTCTGTACGATTCAAATGCTACCTGATAGGGTTTCATTAATAAAAGTGGGACCCCTGTCATCAAGAGAGTTTTTCTGTGACTGCGGAACGTGTGTGAAAGTAGGCCAGAGAGAGTGAGACAACATTACATATGAATTTTTATTCTTCTTCACACATCGTCTTTGCACTGTCACATTAGTATAATGAATAATAGTACCATTATTACTGCATGATCCCATCACATTAGCAGAACGTATCACGTTTGTAGAATGTAACTGGCATATGTAGGCATAGTCTTAACTGCATAGGCAGCATGAATGTGTTGCTGTTCCCAGATAGCAATCTGTTGTGGAGTACACTCCTTAAAACCATGGATCCGACCGACAATCAGGTCAGCTATTGGGGACGGAAGCATACAGACGTGTATATTACCAGTAAAAAAAGTGTGGCAATGTGAACGATGGCAGTCGGAAATTTTTCGACTGTACCCCCCCGAAAGTAATACACTTTACCATTTTACCTGTTGCACATAACGGGTGAACCAAGGATTGCCTAATTCCTACTGTAGAACAACCTGAATCGAAAGGAACTGACACGGGAATATTGTTCACAAGTCCCTTGTGCGAAGCAAGCGAGCCGGTTCCATCAAGGGTAGACATGGCAGGAAGAGTCGGCAGGGGATGACCGCAACTCAAAGTTGTAATCGCCTTGGACTGAAATAACGTTGTGCATTCAGGACTACGAGAAGCCTGCTCAAAATCGAGAGAACATGAAGATGCATTATGAACATCCTTACTGTCACTCTGATCTAAATTTGTTTGATTATCATGCTGAGCTGAATTAGCATGGCGATGTGACCTATCGTGTGATGATCTATCTCTACATCTAGATCGAATTTTGACTATTATCCCTGAAATGATTATTGCTATTTCCTCTATTGGGATCATTATTTTGATTTGAACCCCAATGTGAATTACTGCGGTAATTATTTTCCCTTTGACCAAAATGTCTGTTTGGAGGAATTTGTTGGTTTTGAGAAAAATTAGATCGTGATTGGCAATAACTGGTGAGATTATCTGCCGTTCTCCTCCAGGTGGCTTTTGGCAGTCCTTGCTTTCGCTTTCCTTCGGGAGTCCATAGCATTGCAGTTCTGGTGATGGTGTCAGGGTATCTTCTGTGGATGTGGCCAACCCAATTCCAGCGTCTACCCGCTATGCTGGTTTGCATGTCTTTTTGGTGGCTCCGAGTTATCAATTAGTTGGTGATGGTTTTCGGCCAGAAAATTCAAAGATTTTTTAAGGCAGGTTGTGTGGAAAAGGACAAGTTGGACATTCCGTTTTCTGTTTCTCTCCAGCATCTGCACCGTACAGAAATACAGAATTACGCAGCTCTCATATATTTTTAATTCAGTGTTTTTACAGTACTGGAAGGATTTCCAGATGTTGTTTAGGTTAGCGAAGGTTGTTCTGGCTTTACTCATTCGGCTGCTAGTGTGTTTGCTTGTTCCGCCATGTGGTGGTGCTATGCTTCCTAAGTATGCGAGAGTGCTTGTATTTTCGAGCCCTTGATCCCTTATTTTTATCTTAGTTTTCTTAAGATTCATGTTTATAGTCCCACCTGTTGGCTATGTTTACTTAGTCTGTTTGTTTTTTCTTGGATGTATTTAAGTGAGTGTGCGAATACTGTATTGCGATTGCATATTCTAGATCCTCTAGTGTAGAGAATGATGTCCATCTTATTATTCTAGGGGCATCCACTGTTGTCTGGCGCACCACCCAGTCTATGACAGTTAAAAACAGAGTGGTTGATTAGGGGCGTCCCTGCAGCACTCCCGTGTTCACCTTAATAGTTAGGTTGCTCTGCCCAACACTGCGTGTGAAGTTAGCATATAGGCTTTTGATGATGGAGACCATGCATTTAGGGATTCCATAAGCCTTCAGTATATTCCATAGGCTGTCCGTGTGTATGCTGTCAAATGCCTTTTCAAAGTTAACAAAATTTATATACAACTGCCTCTGCCATTCTGAACACTGCTTTATTATATGCCTGGGGGTGAATATGTGATCTACACATTGTCTGTTTCTTCTGAATCCTGCTTGCTCCTTCCTCTGTTTATAGTCTAATGCTCCTGAAATTTTAAAATTAATTATTCTGCCAAATATTTTGATGGAAACTAATAGGAGATTAATTCCTCTCCAGTTGTTGCAGTCAGTGAGGCAATTTAACAATTATACCTTTGTTCCACTCCACTGGTGTTGTCTCTGTTTGCCAGATTTGTGCAAATAGTGGTTCTAATAGCTCTGCCGCTAATACAGGATCGGTTTTTTATAGCTCTGCGTGTAGGATGCAATAGACTGGAGCTTTTCAGTTCTTTAACCCTTTGATAATTGTGATAATTTCTTCCCTACATGGAATATCTATGTTTATATCTAGATCATTTTCTGCCTCTGGAATGTTCGATTGCGACTCAGGAGGTGCTTTATTTACTGTTTCTCTGAAGTGTTCTGCCCATCTTGCTTCTTGCCACTGTTCTGTAGTGATGAGATTTCCGTTCTTGTCTCTAACTAGTGTAATGTTTGCGCTCCGTTTTCCAATGATCGTTTTTAATACTTTGCACACCGTGCTTTTTTCATTTCTCAGTGCTGCTTCTTCTGCCAGGCTTGCAAGGTTATCTATGAATGTCTTTTGTCAGCTCGGGTTTGACGTTTTATTTCCTTGTTCAGCTGACTGTACTGCTCACTATATATTTTCTTCAGCCTAAGGACTTTGCTTCTTTCTTTTGATTTCTAATCTCATCATAATGATTTTCAAAGTTTCTGGTGTTATTCAATCGTGTGTCTTCCTTTCCTGGAATCATGAGCAAATTGTACTGCTTTTGCTATATATTGTACTGTTGAAATTGTACTGAATGCCTGGTAAACATCTTGAACTGCTGTCTCTTCCTGGCTCTTTGCAGTTTGATAATGTTTCTTTGGATCTGATTCAAATGCTTTTCTCGTAAGTATGTCCTTCAATTTACTGATGTCAAATGTTTTTCTGTTTTGTTATTTTTGGCCCAGTAGTCCTGATCTTCATCTTTATTCTTGCCAGTACTAGATGGTGATCTCTTCCCACATATGCACCTCTTCTTACTTTCACATCTTGCAGAGAATGCCTCCATGTGCCGTTGATCATTGTGTGGTCTAACTGGTTTCTGTCACGGCCATTTGGTGATTCCCACGTTAATTTGTGGATTTCTTTATGTGGAAAAAGTGTTCCACCAATGACACGATTGTTAATGCCACAAAAACCGATTAATGTATCACCATTTCTTTTTGCTATTCAGCTGTCGTGTCTTCCCATTACTCTTTCGTTGTATGTATTTTGTGTTCCAACCTTAGCATTGAGATCTCCCATTACAGTTATAAGATCCTAACTTGGTGTACATTTCATTTCTTTTTGTAATTGTTGGTAAAACGCATCCTTGTCCTCTAAGCCACTGTCACTTGTTGGTGCATAGCATTGTATTATGATGTTGTTAGTGAATCTCCCTTTCAGTCTCGCTCTTATCAATCTATTGTTGATTGGCTTCCATTCCAATAATGATATTTCTATCCCCTTCTTCAGGATAATGACTATGCCTTCACTGTGTTTCCATTCTCTCTTCCTAAGTAAAGCACTGTTTCCCCTGTTGCTGTTTTCACTCTTTCTGCCCCATCCATGTACTCTCACTTATTCCTAGTATGTGAAGTCTGTAGTTTTTTTTAATCTCCGTTATAACCTATTTCAGTTTCCCTGTCTCGTTCATCGTTCTTACACTCCAAAATCCAATTCTGGTTTCATGTTTAGCGGCCAGGATGTCCGTTTTCATGTCAGTGGCTTCCTTTCGGCTTTCACCACTGGCTTTCATACGAGCCACAGACTCCGGATGTCCCTTCCTCAGCAAAGCTTGTTCATTTTTTGCTGTTTCCGTAACGATTATGTTTTTTTTTTCTTACACAGACAGAGGTGTCAGCCCTGTGCTTAAATCCCCATCCTGGAGGACCAGGGTATCTGCTTTAGTCTGATCCCTACCCGCGCAAACATGTCCAGTTTGGTAGAACCTGCCAGAAGTAAAACTTCCGATGGCATAGTTCTGGGGGTTGTCAAGATATGCAAGCCACCATACCACTACAAGGAATAGGTACCATTGATGGCAGATTGTTTATTTGTTTATTGTATATTTATGACACCAAAAAACAAATATTGGTGATGAGGTTGCCAGCCCCATGTTCACAAAAAGAAGAATAAAAAGCGAGACAAAAAAGACGAATAAGAAATAGACGATGTTGATGACGATGAAGAAGAAGAATAACCAGCAGACAAAGACGAAGAAGAAAAAGAAAAAAAAAAGATCACGGAAGAATAAGAGAAAGAAGGAGCAGCGACATTAGATGATGACGAAGAAGAACAGAGAAATGAAACGAGAAGAAGAAGAAATACACAAATATGATGTTGAAGTCAAGCTCAGAAGAAGTAGGAGAGAAATAAGACCAATAACGAGCAATATACGCACACACAAACGTATGCATCTGACAACTCTAAAGTTGACCCATGAAAAACCAGACGTTCTGTTTCGGTTGTCAGATCGATCGACACTGGACGCTGCGCTGAGGGTCATACTGCTTGTGGGCTATAGCAATGCTATTTTGCAACTATTCAGTAGATGGTTATTTGTTCTTGTATTTAGGTTATTCTTTGTAGCATGAATTGAAATACTGCTGCCTCATGCATGGAATCGTGCATAGGACTGGCAACCTGATCTTATTAAACAAATTGCTGCAAGAACATGACTCAGACTTCCTTCACAGAGGCCAATGGTAGTGGTGGCTGCATCCTTCCGTGTCTCGTTTCCTGTCACGATAAAAACTGGAAGAAGGCAATATATTATAACGTTTCGACCGAACCCACAAGCAAAGAGAAGGAAAATCTTCAGCTCAAGTCCGCCAGCTCCTAACAAGAAACCGGCGTCCTCAGAACTCGCAAATGAGAAGCCGCGAACTGCTCCACAGATACAAGCTCGCCTGCTTCTAACAAGAGGCCATTGTTATTAAACCCCGATAACAGCCACCCAGATGAGACTGACTGTTCTTCTCCAGATGCTACTGCACGGGAGGTGACAGAACATAACTCACGTAGAAGAGATGCCCTCGATTGAAGATATGTCAGAAGACATCATGAGGTCACTCACACGGTCAACAACACACAAAACTCCACAAGCCAACCAGTAGTACTTTTAAAGACTAGCCCTTCTCAGGGCAGCCATCCAACTAGCGAGACAGGACCGGAAATGCATTATTGGACACGCCACCATGATACAAACATACGACGTGAGGACCCAGACAGTCAGCCAGTGGTCTTTTTCAGGACCAGTCCTTTTCAGGACTATCAACGAGCGAACATCAAAGAGGTTAATACACAATATACCCCAATAATAACACTGAGGTTGAACAGGATATTACAACAATATAATTGTAGCAAACAAACAAAGTCGCTGCATATTCTGTAAAGCGCGAGACATATAAAAATGTAGAGAAGAAAGAGTATTTTTATATTGAAATAGTAGGAAATAATTTACAAAGAAGAAAAAAAAAAAAAAAAGAAATACCCCGAACAACTTGTTGAAATCAAGCTGAGTAGAATTAGGAGAGAAAGAAGGGCATTCGCAAGAAACTCCTTTCAGTTATTATTTCACATTGCAAGCAAATTATATTTACTATTGGTAAACTGGAACACATCGCTGTCAGGAGGTTTATCAGTTCTACGTTAGTACAGGAACAAATAGTCACGTCTAAGTGAATCCTCGTTCTCAAAAGCGGCTTAATGTCTTCGTTTAAAAAAAAAAAATTAATTTAAATTAATTTAATTATAATGTTTGTTTAATTAACAATACTTAATTTTGATTATGACTGCATACTGTAAACGCACGCTGTTAAATTACCTTTATAATGTTGCATGCCTTCATATTAATGCTTTAAGTAACATGTGGGAATGAAAGGATATAATATGCAAGATAAATGAGAGTGGAAGGGCAGAATGTTAGACAGGCTTGCGCGCCCAATTCTTAACCCTCCGAAAATAAAGTTTGTTCGTTCGTTCGTGAGGAAGCAGTGGTGAGAAAGAAAAAGCTCTGAAGTTCGCATCTAACGAACCAGACATTAGGTTGTCTCTCTCTCTCTCTCTCTCTCTCTCTCTCTCTCTCTCTCTCTCTCTCTCTCTCTCTCTCTCTTCCTCTCTCTCTTCTCTCTCTTCTCTTCTCTCTCTCTCTCTCTCTCTCCTCTCTCAAAAATCTCTCCCTTCTCCTCTCTCTCTCTCTCTCTCTTCTCTCCTTCTCTCTCTCCAAACTTTTTCTCTCCACTCTCCCTCAAGTGATCTCCCTCTCTCTCCCCTCTCCTTCCCTCTCCATTCACTCTAAAATATTACATTTCATTTTTTTCTTCCCTTTTCACCCCTCTTTCTATCTCACACCCCTTCTAACCCACCCCACACCCTTTCTAGTTTCTTCACCCCACTCCTCACACATCTCCCCACAACTCTCACCCTGAAATCTCTCTTCCACCCATCACATTCTATATATTATATCATATATATACACCCTTATCCCTCATTCACTCCCTCCATATTATATATACTATATACTTCTTTTTAATCCTTATATCTTTTTATATCTTATAAATATATTTTATTTACATTCTTTCTCCCCCCCCTCTTCCTTCATATTCCACATTATTCAAGATTTTATAAAACTGCCTCACAAATATATATCTTCCATCTTTCCATATTTACCTATATATATATATAAAAAAACGTTCCTCCATATGCACATAATAACCTATATTTTCCCCATATTCCTACAACAATAATCCTATATCAATAACCCTTCATTAAAACCCTCTTTCCATATTTTTTATTATGGTAACCCCCCCATACACCATTCATATATAATAAAAACCTTTTCCCACCCATTTCCCCTTCACCACACACACATATATTACCCAACATGTCCCCACCCAACCCCACACCCAGAAACACCCCCCCCAATTCTTACCTTGAACAATCCACACAATAATAAACACCACCCCCAACCCCACCACCCCACACCCGTCTCATACATAAATACCCCACACCCCACCCCAACCGTTTTCCCCAACACACAAAAAACACAAAAAAAAACCCTACCCCCAAAAACACATCCAACACCCCCAACCCCCCCTCCACATCCCCCCCAACACGCATACCCCCCACCCACACCACACCCCACCCCCCACACCCCCCCCCCCCAAACAACCCCCCACACACCCCCCCCCCCACCACAAACACAAAAACATATAAAAAAAAATCCCAAAAATACAAAAACACAAACCCTCACAACCAATAAAATACAATAAACACATAAAAAATCCCAATACAAAATAACTAAAAACATAACCTAATTAAATAAAACAAACAAAACCCCCCCACCAAACAACACAACAATAAATTACCACAAAAAAACACCCACACAACAAACCAACAAAAACACCCCCCACACAAACACCAAAAAACCCCAAACACACAAAAACCCCACAAACCAACACCAAATCAAAACACAAAAACAAAACACAAACCCCCAAAACAAACAAAAAACCAAAAACACAAAAAAAACCAAACCAAACAACCCCAAAAAAAAAAAACCCAAAACAAAAAAAAAAAAACAAAAAAAAAAAAACCCCAAAAACCACAAACACAAAACAAAAACCACACACCCCAAAACAACAGCACAGGACAGCACAGCGCAGGACAGGGCAGCGCAGGACAGGACAGGACGGCACAGGACAGGACAGCACATGACAGGACAGTCTTGGCGTCCATTTGATGAAAGCCAGTGCCCCACGGTCAAATGAAAGGAAATGAAGATAATGACTAGGATAAAGAAACACTATCCAGACTTAGGGAGCATAGAGTCAACATTGTAGCTGGTCCACTTGCAGGAAGCTTGCACCAAACATTCACATGTTCCTGCAGCGGTGGTTTCTATGTCAATTTGTTTTACATTATGTGGTAGCCAGCCTCATATATATCGCCCTGTACGATATACCTGCGGTGCAATAGTACTATTCTTTATTTTTCTGTTCGAAGAGATCCAGAAAGTACCAGCTACTATCCAGTGATAATATCTTTACAAATACAAAATAGCGGCTGAAACCTTTTTAAGCATTTTGACTTTGTACTGGAATAAATTAGGTCGAGAAATATTCCAGAAAATTGATGTACTTCCAGGATACGCCCACTTGAGCTGGTATAAAGGGAAGCTATTATAACTTTACCACGTATAGTTTTGTCTCACCGGAGTTACCCAACTTCTCCGACAAAACAATCGTCACTGGTGTTTCTCCGAGCCACCTGTAGTATTGACTCCATGCACCATGACCTGAGCTGGCCTTATGGATTTTTAATGGCGGGCGAGGTCTCATGATGCCGTCCACTTTCATATAAGCTAATAATTATTTACAGTGAAATGTGTTTCCATTTCCTTGTTCTTTTAACATTTTAACGTTTTTATTATGTTTAAAAAAAATAATAATTTCAGCGCCTCCCTCAAGTCCCTCCGTGCGGCCGCATCACTGGCACTGCCCAAGAGCCGGCTTGTCTGTAGCAAAAGAAAAAGTAAGTGAACGAATGAAGTAGACAACAACAAAAATTGCATACCACTGTCCTATTTATAAGAGCGTAGTGTAATTTAGCTTACATGTTTGAAATATGTCTCTATTTCTTGCTATCTTTCTTTTAAAAGAGCCATCTAATCTTGAAGTTTATTAGTTCCGTACTGGTGATCATTATGTGGTACGACAAGATCACCATTGTAGAAATGATAACAAGAACCAGACAAGTGCCAGAACTTGTCAGAACGTGTACACAAATTCCCAAGGAAAGAGAAGTAAAGGATGTCAGAAAAACATACGGAGAAGGGCATCAGAGACAGACACAAATGATCAATAAGAGACGAAAAGACCTTCAACGGATGGCACAGAACAGACAAACTAAGTATGCATTTAGTGAATGTCTATTCTTTATAGGGAGTTGAAAGGTCATGATGATGATGTGTTCCTTATAAATACACATACATGCACACATACATACACACTTAATACACACATACGTACACACAGAAATGGCAATAATACTCGTTAATATTTTTGTTTTCCCCATTTATTGTTTTAATCACATTATGAATTAAATTCCCCAAGAGCTGACGCTCAATGACAGTGAAACAAAGTCAAGTAAAGTCAAGTCATGAATAAAAGCCGTAACGTCTAAAGGAAAATATTGTGCACACCGCCTTAAATGTTATTACCAAAAAACGAAAACAAAACACAAACAGAAAATAAATGTTGCATACATTCTATTGCATAGAATAATAGTGGATGACCAGTTACCATTAATGTGTAAATCGCCATGTCGGTCAGAGACGTCCCTACAGTATTTAGCACCCGGGCGGATCCTATCTTTGGCACCCTGTCCCCTTTAAACCGTAAGTATTATTATAATAGTGTCAGATGGCACCCACTTCCTGGCTGTCACTTAGGGCGGACCGCCCCCTCGCACACACCTTAGTACCCCACTGTTGTCGGTTATATATTTTTCCTGCTCTCATTTTATGATTGTGAGTAATAACTTAATATTTACTTGTTAGGAACGGTAGTCATTCATTTTTAGATAAAATATAATTAAATAAGCTTAAACATGTAATGTAAAACTTACAAGACAGCCTGTCTTTATTAGTGATGTGTATAAAACAAAAGACTCGCTGACCTAGTTTGTTTGAACAAAAAATATTGATTTAACCGACAATAAAACACCATTCACCATCCGGCACCAGCCCCTTTAATTACAAAACACAAACAATATTCGCAGTTCAATATTTCCATTGACTGATGATATAGACCAGAAATTCAACATCATTTCAACAATATATAATGAAAGCAGCAAATCCTGCCTGGGATTCCAGGAAAGGAAGAAGCAAGACTGGATAACACCAGAAACATTAAACACCATAACACTGAGAAAGGAAATGAAAAGAAAGAAAACAGAAGCGAAGTCCCCCAGGTTAAAGCAACTATATAGCGAACAGAACAGTCAGCTGAACAAGGAAGTTAAACGCGCAAACACACTTGTACATTAATTTCGTTGATTTTGAAAAGGCTTTTGACAGCATGCATAGGGACAGTTTATGGAAAATACTGAGGGCTTATGGAATTCCGTCGGCGTCTGTGGCCTAATGGATATGAACGCAGTTTCATAATACAGATATACCAGGTTCGAAACCTGCTGCAGGCGGTTTGGTAGCAGATCGCTTTGTGTTGATTTTTAACAATGGTATAAGCGCCGTACCGTTCAGAAAGCAATGACAAACTACTGAATGAAAAAAATTGCCTAGAAAAATCCCAAACAGCCAATAAATGCTGGGGTTGATTGCCACGTCCTGTAAAGGATAAGCAACTAACTTTTATGGAATTCCAAGCTGCATAGTGTCAATCATAAAAAGCCTCTATGCCAACTTTACGTATAGTGTTGGGCAGAGCAACCTAACCTTTGAGGTGAAGACAGGAGTACGACAGGGTTGCCCCTAATCAACCACTCTATTTTTAACAGTCAGAGACTGGGTGATGCGCCAGACAACAGAGGGCAGTCCAAGAGGAATAAGATGGACTACATTTTCTACTTTGGAAGATCTGGAATATGCAGATGACATTGCACTACTAGCACATTCACATCAACACATCCAGGAAAAAACGGATAGACTTAATAAGTTTAGCCAGCAGGTGGGCTTGAACATCAATTTAAAGAAGTCAGAGGTCATGACGCTCAACGTGAGCAACCCTGAGCCCATATCAGTAAGGAATCAGCAACTGGTACAGACAGACACCTTCACATACTTAGGATGCATAGTAACACCAGACGGCGGGGCAGGCAAAGACATCAACATCAGAATGAATAAGGCAAGAACAGCCTTTTTTAGCCTAAACAACATCTGGAAGTTCTCTCAATACAGAACAAGCACAAAATTAAGATTATATGAGAGCTGTGTACTTTCTGCGCTTCTCTATGGTGCGGAATGCTGGAGAGTTACAGAGAAGGAAATGTCGAATTTGTCCTCTTGTCACACACCATGCCTAAGAAAAATTCACCGAATCTTTTGGCCGAATACCATCACCAACCAAGATCTGCTTACTCGGAGCAAGCAAGAGGACATGCACACCATCATAGCTGGCAGACGCTGGAGCTGGGTTGGCCATGTCCTCAGAAGAGGCCCCGATGCCATCACAAGAACAGCTATGCTTTGGACCCCTGAAGGAAAACGAAAGAGAGGCCGTTCAAAAACAACCTGGCGGAGGACTGTGGAGGCTGAGATGCAAAGAATGAACCAGAGTTGGGGCACTGTACGAAGGATGGCCACCGACCGAGCAAAGTGGAATCAATTTGATGTTGCCCTACAAGACGCCACTAGGCGTGATGGCCACTGACTGCTTAGACGGTCGGCGGCTAAGGATCAAAGAAGAAGACGACTATTTCCATTGCTTATAAACCCTTATTTTAATGGAGTTATTTTCGCAATGTTCTATATTGTTTTAGTTATTATATAAAATAGGCTACGTCAATGCCGACGACCTGACCTTTCTGTCTCATAACCGAAACCAAATATATGACGAAATGACGACACGCTTGATGACAGGTCAAAGAAATTTGTTACAAATATCAACGTGGACCAAGACCTTGTCAAGGTCAAGATGGTCTGACATGAATTTATTGAAGCCCTATACTTCTTGGGGAGCCGTAGGATAACGATTATGACGATATTTGATTCTTGGCGATAAGGAAACACATGATGATGATTTCTAATTTTTGGCGATAAGGAAACACATGATGATGATATTTAATTCTTGGCGATAAGGAAACACATGGTATCTAATTCTTGGCGATAAGGAAACACATGATGATGATATTTAATTCTTGGCGATAAGGAAACACATGATGATGATATCTAAATCTTGGCGATAAGGAAACACATGATGATGATATTTAATTCTTGGCGATAAGGAAACACATGATGATGATATCTAAATCTTGGCGATAAGGAAACACATGATGATGATATTTAATTCTTGGCGTTAAGGAAACACATGATGATGATATCTAAATCTTGGCGATAAGGAAACACATGATGATGATATCCAAATCGTTTCGATAAGGAAACACATGATGATGATATCTAAATCTTTGCAACAAGGAAACACATGATGATGATATATAATTATTGGTGATAAGGACACACATGATAATGATATCTAAATCTTTGCAATAAGGAAACACATAATGATGATATCTAAATCTTGGCAATAAGGAAACACACGATGATGATATATAATTATTGGCGATAAGGACACACATGATGATGATATTTAAATCTTGACGATAAGGACACACATGATGATGATATATAAATCTTGGCAATAAGGAAACACATGATGATGATATCTAAATCTTGGCAATAAGGAAACACATGATGATGATAAATAATTATTGGCGACAAGGAAACACATGATGAAGATATATAATTCTGGGCGGTAAGGAAACACTTGATGTAATTTACTGAGTTCTTCTGTCTTTTAAAATTTCCCAAATAGTTTATTTGTTATTGAAGCGTTTTTTTTTACATCAGTACGTCACAAAGGACGATGTAACCCAGGCCTGGGCACATTTATCATACCAAGATCTACTTCTATTTTTTTTTTTCAATGAGGTTGCGGTTACCAAATACAATTTTTCATTGTAGCTTCTTTTACAGTTTATCGACTGCAAATGATATAAAAAAAAGGAAAAGTCACATGCTTGTGAAATGATGAAAGCATTTAAGGCAGACACAAATGTTTATTAATTCAAGGCAAAACAAAATATGTATGTGGAGGACCAAACGTGCTAGTCGTTCATTAGCTAGAATAAATTGAAATAAATATATAATATTTAAGTACAAGTACAACAAAAGATGTCATAACAAACTAAATAAGATGATGATTTTGCATTGCATCGCCTCAACTAACATTCACCCCTGTGTTACCGGGGTCTGAAATGGGAATGTCGTAAAAAGCGACTAAGGAGGGTTGGACAAAAGGCTGGTTACCCAATCCCGTTAAAAGATATGAAAGGAGTCTGGGTTGCCGACTAATCTTTTTTTCGTATAGGAAAATCTCCAGGCTTGGCACCTGGAACGTTTGCACTCTAAACGAACAAGGGAAAACTGCACAAGTAGTAACAGAAATGTGGAATTATAGGATTTATATCCTGGGACTTTGCAAGATACGGTGCAAGGGCATAGAGAGGAAGAAACTGTTCACAGGAGAAATGGTGAAGGAATCACAGAAAACACTTAAGAATCAGAAGCAATGGGACCCGAATTATAACAGCAACATTCACAACAGCCTTAAAGAAAATAAATACAAGCAATCATCCTGTGTTATGCTCCAACCAATGATGAAGAAGAATATGTGAAAGAAAAATTTTACATCAGACTACAAAATAAAAAGTCAAGGTAGTTACATGGCAGATACCGTCGTAGGGGAGTGAAGTGTTAAAGACTTCACAATACTAGGTCCTGCATCGAGAGATGAGGTAACCAGTTTCCTCCCTCGCTGTCTTTTCTTTCCCTAACTCAAAGAGAAGAGTTATGTACCCATTTACAGTTAGATAGACTGGAGCGTGACGGTACCGTGATTCGAACCAGCCACCTTAGCTGCAAGAGACCAGCGCTGACTACAAAATATCTTGGATAAACAGAGGAGCAAGGACGTCACAATTTCGATGGAGGATCTAAATGCCCAAATAGGAACAGACAGCACCGATGTGAAGAAATCATGGGAAAACATGGATTAGGCACGATGAATGAAAATGGGTAACTGTTCACAAACCTTTGTGCTTCAAATGATCTGGCTAAAGGATGAAGAATAAATACACAAAGCGCCACCGATATCATCAGACTACAGAACAGAAAATCATATTCATGACATATGAATAAATAAGAAGTTTAGATCACCATTACATGACGTAAGGGTGTATAGAAGAGCAAATCACCATCTTATGTTAGCCAAAAACAAAATTAAAACGCAAGAAATATACAACAGTACATAGCTATAGACAACAGAATAATGTGGGATATCTAAGAAATCAAGACATAAGAGAACAATTTTCAATCACAGTATCCAACAAATATGAAGTACTTCAACAGATGGGATGATGTAGCAGATACATAAGACCACTGGCACAAAAAAAAAAACAATATATGAAACGAGACATGTGGAGAGGTACTGGGATAAAGAGAACATCAGCACAAAGTATTGCTTACTAACGACGGGGAAATTTCCAGAATGTATCTGCCCGTTTCGCCAGCAACCCACCCACACACACACATATGTGTGCATATATAATTCAATAACAACACCGACATTATGAACAAAATTCACTCATCTCTTGCTATTGTAACAATTATTTGTTTTCGAATGGAAACAAGTAAGCAGTAAATAATAAAATCTGAATACAAAATATAGTTTGTAAAGAAGATATAGTTTTTCGCTGATGCGACTTCTAAAAAATCCCGACCTTCGTCGCTGACGAACCTGACTTTTAGCGGCCCGCTAGCACCACGGAGTCATGGTGACTTAAAGTAAGTTCCTGGCGGGCTTTTGGGGAACTAGCTAAAGTTGTACCTTTTGACTAAGTTAAAAGTAGAAATGTGATGATAGCAATAAAAAATATTTCAAAAAAATAATAATAAAGCACTGACTAATAAAATTCAGAATATTCTAAGAACGAACAACAATATTCTTCCACGCTACCTGAAACATCCCACTATTATACACACGCATTCGGGAGCCGCGCTGGTGTAATGGCTACGGCGTTGTACTGGCGACCAGGTTTTCATGGTTCAAACCCGGGCGTCAGCGTTTGAAGGAATGTTTACGACCGGAAATTTGACTGAATAACCTGAACGGCTCCTGTGATAAACCCTCTGTGGATGGGAAGGAGCGAAGCTCCTGACCGGGTTGGAAGGAAAGTCCTCAGGTTCCCCAGCCTCGCAATGACATGTCATTGGGCCGAAGGGCTAAAAGCCCAAGTGCCGCTGGTTAAGGAAAAAAAAACACACACAC
Source organism: Oreohelix idahoensis (assembly GCA_024509875.1). Lineage (NCBI taxonomy): Eukaryota > Metazoa > Mollusca > Gastropoda > Stylommatophora > Oreohelicidae > Oreohelix > Oreohelix idahoensis. Next base: position 256,855 of record JAMPIV010011177.1, read on the forward strand.
GCATTCAGGCATGTCATTCAATGCGACTAGTATGGTGTTGTGCACGAGGCTGGCAATCTCACCATGTAATACAGATTGTAACCGAACCACCTGCTGCTAGAGCATATTAATGTTTGTGCAGTCTTCCTGCGGCCACAGTGGCGGCTCCATGTTCCATAAGGGGCGAGAGGAGAAATATAATTATATCCCCAGGTGAACCGACGTTCTCTGATAAACCATCCTACACCCTTCCATCCCTTGCCAATAATTAAATTTTAAAAAGGCATGTGTACTGTAGAAAAATGGTTAAGAGTAAGTCTGAGTGAGATGCGTGATGGTAGATAGAGATAGAGTCACGAATGTGAATAGAGAGTGGAATATGACCGCCAGGAGAAAAGAAAGATATGCATATGTATGTGGCGAGAGGTTTTATTTGGCTGTAGGATCAGTATAGTACTGAAAATTACAGAAATAGAATTTCTGCAGAAAATGGTGAAGTCCCAGTGTATGAGAGAACTACTGGTATCACAAATTAGTTACGGCTGTGAATGTTCTGATCTCGAAACAATAGTAGAGAGGAGACCGACATAAATTGCCACCTCCGCTGTGTAACTAACTGTGATATTAAACAAAACAAGGAAACAGATTGTGCTTAACAATGATAAAATTGACAAGTCTTCAAATACAATTTCCTAAGTATTTATTTAGTATATACACTATCTACTCTTGTGCTGAAGGGTGAATGTTGAAAAAAATGGGATGTAATGGAATTGTAAGTTTACATGTGATTTACAAATATTTATTTTATATATATATATAAATATTTTACAACAAGTTTTCCAATTATAGGAACAAAAAAATTATATCAGCTGTGCTGTTATTTAATTATAGTACATGGATCAGCTGTGCTGTTAATTAAGGATATAACACTTCTCAGCTATGCTGTTAATTTTGTCTCTTGCTATGCTAATTCCCTTTCTCATCACTGACAGTTTCTATGCTCACAATGCTGACAGAAATGGTACGAATGTGTACTCATCTCTTAAAACGTTCTGTTCTCCTTAGTTTGGTTCACACAACTCCTGCTGAGGCTCGTTACTTTAGCCCACCCAAGACTGGGGGGGGGGGGGGGGGGGGGGAACTAAAGATGTAGCTTCTGTACAATCTCTATGCTCCTGAGAAGTTCCAGGCAGCGGGATTGACTCGAACATACGACCTCAGGTTTTTAGGACACAAATAAACCTGTAACAAAGCAAAAATAGGGGGTAATTTCTGTCCTCAAGCCCACCTATTTCTAGTGTGAGTGAAATGAGCGTGTCTCAGATGTATGCATGTAGGATGAATGACAACATGGCGCAGTATGAATTAGCAATAGCGAGACAAGACAGGTGTCTACTTGCAAAGCATTCTTTCTGATAAACTAATACATGGATACATTCAATAATATAAATTCGATGCATACATTCAATACATGAATACATCCCATAATATAAATTCAAGACATCCAATAATAGGTACATTTTCCTTCCCCCTATAATATACCAGGCCCTCTCTGACGAGTGCTATACAAGCTGGTAACATATATCCTAGCAATAACGTTATGTTCTTATGATAGGAGTATTAGGACGAGGACTGTTTGGTGATATATCAGGTTGGAGTTATAGGAGACAATAGATTGGAGTTAGATGAGACAATAGATTGAGTCCTAACAAGGACTGTTTTGGTTATACTGCAGTTGGTCTTATCTGAGACAATAGATTGAAGTTATAGACTGACAATAGATTGAGTCCTAACAAGCTGTTATGGTTATATTTGCAGTTGGTTTTATCTGAGACAATAGACTGAAGTTATAGAAGACAATAGGCTGAGGTATGAGTCCTATTTGTCTTTGTCTATATCAATCATATACATTCATAGTGAACCCAAAATATATTAAATATATACAGGTGTAGGTAGTATAATGACACACAACAAATACCAACATTATATACCTGCTGAAGGCCTATTTTCCTAAAGGTTATCGTAAATGTATATTTACCCTCCAAGATTTAAAAAGGCCAGTTTGACTCGACTAGTGAAGTAGGCTGCAGGTCGATGCCCTCAGGTAAGCACTAAATCAAGGTGACAGCTTCTTCCTCTTCAGTCGGTATCTCTGGCGTCAAGTTCGGGGTTGCGTGGTTAGCATAAAATCCGCCCGATTATATAGGCAGGTACATACTTAAGGAAAGCTTTCGGTTGGTTCCTGGCGGAGCAAGCTGATTGGTTTCCTCCGGTTTAGTCTCAAGCGCTGTACAGCCTAATTTTATTCAGTTTAAATCCGCCATCTTGCGTGAACATGATGGCCGTTAATTTATTCTGTCTCAGAGACTGGTGAACGGTGCTTGTTGATTGGTTGAAGCAAATCTGTATCTCGACATAGTGATTAACAAAGTAGTGGGTTACACTTCGTTTCACGACATAGCCCGCTCCTTTCCTAGCTGTGACTTGTCATAGCTGACGTGTAAACCCCTGCTGTGGTTAATCCTTTTGCGTCTGTCCTTCCAGAGTACTAGGGTGTCGACTTAAAAAATCAGCTCCTACATTGTCTCTTCACGGAATGTAATTCACGGTAAAGGAATAAGGCGCAAGAAGCAGACTCCACCTTAACAATCTCGAATTTAGATTTTTAGATGCAGCCAAGAATGTTAAAGGTTGTTGATCGCTTTGGACAATGAAGTGTGTCCCATACAGATAAGGTGAAAATTTGTTGATGGACCAAATTAGAGCTAAACATTCTTTCTCTATGGTCGAGTAATTCAACTCAGCTGCATTCAGCTTCCTACTGGCGTAGGCGACTGGTAAAAGTTCCTCCGGCTGGGCTTTTGATTTATGCAAGAGAGTTGCACCAATCCCTATACTGCTAGCGTCCGTCCTTAATACAAATTCCTGTGTGATATCGGGTAGTGTAAGGATTGTATTGCTGGTGAGTTTTGCTTTTAGCTCTGTGTAAGCTTTTTCTCAATCAGCATTCCATTGGATTTTATCAGGCTGTCCTTTCTTCGTTAAGTTAGTTAATGGTGCACACAGAGAGTTAAAGTGGGGTATGTACTTCTGATAGAACCCACATAATGACACGAATGATCTCACGTCTTTCTTCGTTTGAGGTCTGGGTGCCTTCTTTAACTTCTCTATATTCTTTGGGTCAGGAGACATATGACCTGTAGAAATAGTGTGACCTAAGAATTCCAACTCCTTACAACCGATATAGCACTTGGTTGGACGTGCAGTCAATCCAGTGGCTCTCAATCTGTCAAACAACATGGAGAGCGCTACTATATGCTCTTCAAATGTGTTTGTAGCAACAAGAATGTCATCCATAAAGTTAGTGATATGGGGATTTTGTAGAGGTTCCAACAATTTCCTCATCATTCTTGAAAAGATACTTGGAGAATTTTTCAGCCCAAAGGGTAGTACGTTAAACTCGTAGTGTCCGTCTGATGTACTAAATGCCAGCATTTTCCTAACTTCTGGTTTCACTGGTATTTGGTAGTATCCCTTGCTTAGATCTACCTTTGATAAATACCTAGCCTTACTCAGTGTAGAGAACAGCTGGTTGGTGTCAGGTAATGGGTCCACCTGAGATTCTGTGATCGCATTAAGCTTCCGGTAGTAAATACATAACCTGTGTTCACCACTAGGCTTCCTTAATAGCACCACACTTGAGCTATAGGGAGATTCAGACTTTGAAATAATTTTCTCTTTTAAGAGATAGTCAATCTCATCCTTCAGTGCTTGTGCTTGCTATTGTTCAGTCCATGTCCGCAGCAATGATTCCAGTGGACTGTGTATGGGGACGGCAATACAACAACGTTGCCGGACCCACGCTTATTTCTATTGTAAGGGGCAGTATACCGATGTGGGGCCTGTTTCCATCAACTGTGGGGTACAGCCCTGGTTCCTACCTCCTTTGGTTCGGGTTTGTTTCTGCAGCTTTTTTAATACTGGTTGCTGACTAACCAAATTTTCCAAAGGATCCAGGCCATGGTGTTCCGACAAATATCTAGTCGGGGTGGGATGTCTCTCGTCCCCTCTCTGTACAATACGGAGAGTTGCCATGGTTACTGGTGTAACAGTAGACTTGTTGTGATTTTGTTTTTTCGTTATCACTGCATCTACCTGTTGATTTCTCTTGTGTATTTTCTTTGTGGGCCTATGTCCGCAACAATGCTTCCCTAGGTCCTGTAACTGGTCTACGCTTCTGAATGAGGTTACCTGGTTGCATTATGAACAGGATTTCATATACCGACTTATGTCTTCAATTATTCCTGGCCAGTAATATCGCAATGCTATATTTTGACCAGTGGCCCCTTTTCCTCTGTGGCCACTGCCTGATGTAGCATGCTCTTGCTCCATACATAATTTCCTCCCTATAGAATTTTGGCACTACCAGCTGTCCATGCCTTTTAGGTCCTTTTCCAGCTTGTCTGTAGAGTAGGCCATTTTCCATATAGTAGTCTCCTTTCTCTGGAGGGTTATGGGCCTTTGGCAATTTGCCAAAACAAGGCTTCAATGTGCTATCTGCTGTTTGAGCCTTTTTCATCTTTGTACGATGAATGTTTATTGGATCTCCCTCCTCCTTTTTGGTGCTCGACCTGGTATGGTTTGCTGCCATGACAACAGGTTTTATTGGGTCACCCAAAAAGACATATTTACATCCTATTACCAGCGGGTATATAGGATCATCACTTACTGCTGCTCTTATCACTCCTTCCACATAGCGAGTTCTCACGTTGATCCTTGATATGGGAAGTGTCATGGTGCCAGTTCCCGGCATTGCCTCTTGTATGTCCACTGTTTCTGTGGTAAGTTGGTCAGGGTGCACTAGGGTTGCACTCACGATTGAGTCGAATTCCAAACCTGAATCATATAAGCACTGAATTTTAGTGCCATTACATGTCACTTCCTCACAGACAGGGGGATGTTGGAGGTCATTCTGACTACCTGCCAGTTCCTTCCTTCCCTTGTTCCCTGTTGTGAGGCACGCAGCGTAATAAGGAGGGTTGTTCCTTCTGAAGTCTGCAGTATTGTGGTTACTCATTAGACAAGTTTTACACCACTTTCCTTCCTTCCGGTAAGGTGTCTTATCCGATCTTAGAGGGTTTTTGTCCTTTTGGTCAAATCTTTGTTTGTTCCTTGTGGTATGGTCCTTTTGTTCATATTTGGTATAGTTTTGTGATGATTTGAAGTTTTCACCCTGCTTCTTCTTATTTCCTAATAATTTTGCCTGAGCTGCTTGATATCTCTCAGCAACAGTTACAATATCTTCCAATCTCTCTGCTCCTTGTTCCATGATAAACTTCCTCATTTCTTGAGGCATGGACTCTTTCACTTGCTCCATCATTATCATTTCTTTCAGATCCTGACACTTCCCTAAACTACTCCATTTTTCCAAATAGGTTTCCAATCTAGCAGAGAATTGGTGATAGTTTTCTCCTGGAAGAAGTTTAGCGGATCGGAATTTCTTTCTATATGATTCTGAGTTCTTTTCATATCTCACAAGCAGTGCCTGTTTCAGGATTTCATAATCTTCCTGGTCATCTCTTGAGAGCTTCAAATATACATCGTAGGCCACACCTCTCAATCCCTGAGATAGTTTAAGACTCCATTTTTCTTTCACTAAGCCATAGGTAGTGGCTAGTCTTTCGTATCTATCCAGGTACGACTCGATGGCATCTTCTTTCTCAACAAATGGGTCCAGATGAAAATTCATGGCCCCACTTGAGGTGCTCTGGCTGGAGCTACTCTCAGAGTGAGGTGAGCTACCACCATTATTGCCAGTATTTGCCTGAATTTCAAGCTCTTTTAATCTCAACTGATGGTCTCTCTCTGCTTGTAATTTCCTTTCCTCAGCTTCTAACCTTTTAGTTTCTCTTTCAGCTTCCAGTCTTTTGTCTTCTCTCTGAGCTTCCAGTCTTCTGTCTTCTCTCTCAGCTTCCAGTCTTTTGGCTTCTCTCTCAGCTTCCAGTCTTTTGGCTTCTCTCTCAGTTTCCGCTGGCAACCGCCTTTCTTCAGCCTCTAATTTCTTTGCTTCTCTATCAGCCTCTAATTTCCTTGCTTCAGTCTCTAATTGCAACTTTCTTTCTTCCCTATCCATATGTTTGTCCACTTCTGTTGTGACATACTGAGTGAGAACATCACCTGTAATATTTAATTTCTTACCCATCTGCATGATTGCAGTCCTGAACTTCACTAGATCAGCCATGGCGTTACTTAGATAGGGTATGTATATTTACTATAACCAAATTATTGTAATAAAACTTAATTACTTTAAATGAACAAAAAATTTCCGTGCAACTTTGTGAGCATCAACTATTTACTGAGTACTAAATGGTACTCCTCCTAAGAAAATATAAAAAATCCTATTATAGAATTTTTTTTTTTTCAAAAATATATTTCTTATGTTATCTATGGGTGGCACAAGATAGAGTGTAGATAGATGAATAGACTAAGTATGGCTCAAGATATACAGAAATATCCCAGGAACGAGCCCCCAGTGTGGCGAGGGTTTTATTTGGCTGTAGGATCAGTATAGTACTGAAAATTACAGAAATAGAATTTCTGCAGAAAATGGTGAAGTCCCAGTGTCTGAGAGAACTACTGGTATCACAAATTAGTTACTGCTGTGAATGTTCTGATCTCGAAACAATAGTAGAGAGGAGACCGACATAAATTGCCACCTCCGCTGTGTAACTAACTGTGATATTAAACAAAACAAGGAAACAGATTGTGCTTAACAATGATAAAATTGACAAGTCTTCAAATACAATTTCCTAAGTATTTATTTAGTATATACACTATCTACTCTTGTGCTGAAGGGTGAATGTTGAAAAAAATGGGATGTAATGGAATGGTAAGTTTACATGTGATTTACAAATATTTATTTTATATATATATATATATATATATATATATATATATATATATATATATATATATATATATATATATATATATATATATATATATATATATATATATATATATATATATATATATATATATATATATATTTTACAAGTTTTCCAATTATAGGAACAAAAAAATTATATCAGCTGTGCTGTTATTTAATTATAGTACATGGATCAGCTGTGCTGTTAATTAAGGATATAACACTTCTCAGCTATGCTGTTAATTTTGTCTCTTGCTATGCTAATTCCCTTTCTCATCACTGACAGTTTCTATGCTCACAATGCTGACAGAAATGGTACGAATGTGTACTCATCTCTTAAAACGTTCTGTTCTCCTTAGTTTGGTTCACACAACTCCTGCTGAGGCTCGTTACTTTAGCCCACCCAAGACTGAGGGGGACTAAAGATGTAGCTTCTGTACAATCTCTATGCTCCTGAGAAGTTCCAGGCAGCGGGAGTGACTCGAACATACGACCTCAGGTTTTTAGGACACAAATAAGCCTGTAACAAAGCAAAAATAGGGGGTAATTTCTGTCCTCAAGCCCACCTATTTCTAGTGTGAGTGAAATGAGCGTGTCTCAGATGTATGCATGTAGGATGAATGACAACATGGCTCAGTATGAATTAGCAATAGCGAGACAAGACAGGTGTCTACTTGCAAAGCATTCTTTCTGATAAACTAATACATGGATACATTCAATAATATAAATTCGATGCATACATTCAATACATGAATACATCCCATAATATAAATTCAAGACATCCAATAATAGGTACATTTTCCTTCCCCCTATAATATACCAGGCCCTCTCTGACGAGTGCTATACAAGCTGGTAACATATATCCTAACAATAACGTTATGTTCTTATGATAGGAGTATTAGGACGAGGACTGTTTGGTGATATATCAGGTTGGAGTTATAGGAGACAATAGATTGGAGTTAGATGAGACAATAGATTGAGTCCTAACAAGGACTGTTTTGGTTATATTGCAGTTGGTCTTATCTGAGACAATAGATTGAAGTTATAGACTGACAATAGATTGAGTCCTAACAAGCTGTTATGGTTATATTTGCAGTTGGTTTTATCTGAGACAATAGACTGAAGTTATAGAAGACAATAGGCTGAGGTATGAGTCCTATTTGTCTTTGTCTATATCAATCATATACATTCATAGTGAACCCAAAATATATTAAATATATACAGGTGTAGGTAGTATAATGACACACAACAAATACCAACATTATATACCTGCTGAAGGCCTATTTTCCTAAAGGTTATCGTAAATGTATATTTACCCTCCAAGATTTAAAAAGGCCAGTTTGACTCGACTAGTGAAGTAGGCTGCAGGTCGATGCCCTCAGGTAAGCACTAAATCAAGGTGACAGCTTCTTCCTCTTCAGTCGGTATCTCTGGCGTCAAGTTCGGGGTTGCGTGGTTAGCATAAAATCCGCCCGATTATATAGGCAGGTAGATACTTAAGGAAAGCTTTCGGTTGGTTCCTGGCGGAGCAAGTTAATTGGTTTCCTCCGGTTTAGTCTCAAGCGCTGTACAGCCTAATTTTATTCAGTTTAAATCCGCCATCTTGCGTGAACATGATGGCCGTTAATTTATTCTGTCTCAGAGACTGGTGAACGGTGCTTGTTGATTGGTTGAAGCAAATCTGTATCTCGACATAGTGATTAACAAAGTAGTGGGTTACACTTCGTTTCACGACAATGTATCTAATTTAATCTTTCCCGCCACACTCGCACCACATGTTAAAATGTCATACAGGCACTCTTCCTCCCCGAAATATATTAAATATTGCAGTAAGGACAGGACAGGTTAACATTCAAGTGACAGGTGAAATAAGAAGTAAATGTTGACCACTTAGAACATATCGTGTGTATATATATATATATATATATATATATATATATATATATATATATATATATATATATATATATATATATATATATATATATACATGATATGTTCTAAGTATATATATGAATAAATACAATCCACAAATTATAAAAAAACGCGCTAGGTATGATTTGATCTAATAAGAAGAATTAACAAAGGTGAGTAATAAGAATCTAAATCAAGAACAACTATAATTCTCCTATTAGAAATCAATCCCCAGTCCTATGTAGCAAGACGGCTGTCGCTGTTTCGTTAAGTCCACAGGGGTATACACCTGGTAAGTTGGAAAATCACTAAATAAATATTTCTGAGTCCATCAGACTAATACCAGTCTAGTTGGAGTTAAGTGACTTAACGAATAAGAAGTTATCTTCCGTCACTGCTGTAGATTTAATTATTCTAGAAGGCATCTATATGCAGAGATTTGGTGGTTTTATGCTCTCACTGTCTTGGTATCTGCAGCCATGTCGTTATACTGTCAGTTGCATTTAGCTTAAGTAATTCTGCAAAAAAAAAAAAAAACGTGGCTACAGCTTGAGTTGAGGATGTCAGAAATGTAATTCCAGTGCGTAAATCTAGAAGACCAGCGTGAAATGACTGCAAAGAAAAACGCGGGGTGGGTCAAGTGTGACGCACAACCCGCGTGCTGTGGAGATGCAACGTGTGATCACTAATAGCAACTGCAAGGGATAATGGCCATGAACTCTGAAATCATGGGCAGGAATATTCCAGCCAAAAAAAAAAAGCTGTAAAAACAATGTAAAAAAAAAAAAAAAAGCTGGTGAACCAGGAAAGGGATCCAATGAATGTGGGATCCAACAAAACTGGCGTCCAACAACCAAACTGGTATCCAAAAAAAAAAAAAAAAAAATACGATTACAGGAGCTTTCCCGTTATTCTGGATCTCTAGAATATTTCCTGCAAAATACAATTATACCCTATTAGTAACATCTATAGGCTTATTTTATTTACACACTACCTTACAGACAGTATCACAAAAAAAAAATTCTATTTTCACCCCCCCCCCCCAATATGGTTGATCTAAATCTTGTGGGCCCTGGCCATTAACTCCACCCTTTATCAATTGAATCTCCTCGCGTTAAGTTCGCAGGACTGCAGCGTGGCTCGCAAACTAGGCCATAATAGAGGGAATCCCACGAATGGGGTCACGAAATGTAAATATATTCATGTATCTAAATGCTTTTGGGGGTTCCTGCCCGTGCGCTCCGACACTTAATTTCTCGGGGATGTACCTAGGACGTTATTATACATACACAGATGGGTTAGCTCTGTGTACGAGAGCTCTTTTAGTAGTATTCATTCAAAAGAATTCTGTGCTTTCCTAAATTTAGGGTTACCCCCCCAAAAAAAACACAGAAATATTACAAATGCATTTCATGTTTATAACACAAACTTGACTGATACAATAATCATTAAAATCAATTTATACACATCATTTAGAAAAGGTACTAGTAATTAACAAATTAGCAGCTACTTAAATTAATATATGCACACCTACAAACACTGTCCATGAAAAACACAAATAGGTTGATTCTGGTTGGTGGCAAACTTAATAATATTAAATTACTCCGTCACAAAAATTTACTTTAAGAAAATTAAATAGTCTTTAAGAAAATGAAATAGGGCTATTTATAAGTTTAGAAAAGACGCAGCAATAGAGAATGCCGTCAGCGACTCGTAGCTTGACTGCTTGCGTTAGGGTCAGCGAACCAGAGCTGACCAAGACCCTACTCCACCTCCAAGTGGTGGTCCTGGAAACAGGCTGCATCACTGCAGTCTAGCTGAGAGAGTAGGGATCGAAGAGGGAAGGCAAACCCGGTCCTAAAAATGCAATGCTCAAGTCGAATGTGCCGGCCGAAAGGCGCAGATATCGCAGCTCCACTGTAAACAGACACAACGCAACCAACGTCCTGTTTAGGACGAACGAGGAAGAAGAAAATACTCTGGGCGGCTATTTACTAACTAAATGTGCTTACCAATAAGTCAAGAATATTCCTTATAACAATGCATCTGGTATTAGGCTACTGCACTAATTCCACTCTACAGATTAGAGGTTTCTCTGAAGACAACAAGGATCGAGTGATTTGTGAGTCTATTATACATATAAATATATAGATAAATAAATAAATAAATATATATATATATATATATATATATATATATATATATATATATATATATATATATATATATATATATATATATATATATATATATATATATGTATATATATATATATATATATACTGAAGCACATTAAAAACGCACCACTATTATATATACTGATGCCGAGAAGCTGGAAAAAAAAGTGTGGGAATGGATTTTCCCCGTGTTTGCCATGAGGTAGAGAGCGAATGGCTGCTGGAATGGAAAGTGCATGATTCAACCTCCGGGTTTGTGTACAGACTACATGAAAACGATGAAAGTTACACGTGCAACACGATTCCCAACAGCTATGACCCTGAAAATGTGTACGCGTTGTGGCAGTATACTCGGTATAAAAAGGCCGTTGAGACAAAACACCCAATACATGTGCTTGAAATGGCACGATTATCTGAAAACGACCGCCAACGAGCCGTTGGTATGTTGGAGACCGGAATGAGCTCGCGGGCCATTGCCAGAAGGATGAATTGCCACCACAGCACTATTGTACGTCTCAATGAACGTTACGGAACACTGGCAGTGCCCAGGATAGACTTTGGAGTGGCCAACCACGAGTTACTACCCCTGCGCAAGATCGTCATATTGTGCTGAGTTACCCAAGGAATCGTACTCTCCCGGCAAGTCAAACAGCAAGAGCAATAATGGGTAGACATGGGCAAGTCTCTCGAATGACAGTCATACGACGACTCAGAGATACAGGCCTTACTGCAAGACGACCTTATGTTGGGCCAAACTTGACTCACAGACATCGTCAGCAGCGCCTGCAATGGGCAGAGCAACATGTGAGATGGACTATACTGCAGTGGAATGCTGTACTATTCACAGACGAGAGCAGATTCAGCATATCCTTTGCTGATGGACGTATGCGGATTTGGCGACGGTGTGGAGAGCGCTTTGCAGATTGCTGTGTCAACCGATTTGGAGGTGGCAGTAGCGTTTTTAATGTGCTTCAGTATATATATATATATATATATATATATATATATATATATATATATATATATATATATATATATAGCCAGTCTCATGCACATCGCGTCATGTATTGTGAATACCTGCACAGAGATTGGCAAACGTCCCCCGTGACAAAAGAGTAAGGGACCGGGAATGTTCTTCCCTGCGATGCAAGATGAAAGCGATCGCGTATGAAGGGGGACCAGTGAATAAACTTAGACACTTCCGCTGGCATCCGGTTTCAAAGAGTTTTTCAAAACGCCCGGCGTTTGGTCATTTGAAAGGCAATGCGACTTAGTTATGTCAATTTTCCCCTAAATCAAAGACACGAAATTTCTTGCCGTACCCAGGAAGAATCGAGAGTAAACGATATTTCTAGATAGCCGAAATGGAACACGTGCAAGAAGGTGGGATTCAGCCTGTCTAAATTAAGACTGACATGGCTACACCAGGAATTGCGATCGTAGGTGCTTATTATGAAGAAAATTGGAGGAGATAAAATCAAGGATAAGAGAGAGGCGGTGCTCCTAGCTAGAAGGGACAGCGATTCTCATTCCGTCCAAGACACGTACCTACAAAACACTATGTACAACCAATACTCTCCTTAATGAGGATAAACTACCACATCGTAACCGATCCACCTCAATATTCATTCCTGCACACTGAAGCATGTCTTATTTGACGACTGATGAGACTGGCATCAATCGTATCGTATAGGACCACTGACGGGACTAGAAATCTCGTCATATGGAACTTATTGCTTCAGAAACCACCGACGCAATAGCAAGCATATCAATGCTTCGTGCAGGCTTTCAGTTTACGCCAGCCGCAGTGATGTCTCCAAGCTCCGTAAGGAGCAAACACAGAAGCACTTATGTCTCAAAGTGCCAGACACACACAGGAGAGGCATCATACTTACCATATTTTTTAAACATCTAAAACTAAATACATCTCTCAAAAGACGTTTAACCACGGTAACTAATGACATAACCAGATGTAACTAATCTTAAAGCAACCCAAGCAAAACTTACAATAAATTACACCAAAATAAAATTACCTACGCATTAATTAAGATAATTATATTAATCTTGAAGTAACAAAGCTAGCAACTATTATAATTAGTACACAGTGGCCAAAATATGTGAGCGTGGCGTCATCCACGTGTTGCGCTGCCAAATAATAAATAGCTTAACGCCATTAGGCCTATTTACCCACTATGTGTTTCATGCGGGCTTCCGGCAGCCATCTTGCCCTAAAGCTGATTCTATCGCCATTTCAGTATCTGATAGAATCTATGTCCAGTACTATGTATGAAATACGTTCTGCTATGATTCTACAGCAGTGACATGTACTTACTAACGCAATGACTAAAATGCATCCACATTTCTTGGCAGCAGCTGTCCTTGATTATCTGTTTGTCAAGTGGTCCTTGTAGGTGATCTTGCACCTCTTTGTAGAATGCAGCTGAGATTATCCTGTAAGGTTGCTTAATTGAAGTGTCATCTGTCAATGGAATGATGTTATCCGATCAGTGTACCCTACATCTATGTGATCTGTAGCAAAAAGATCAGCATTGCGCTTCAATATCGCTCTTACTTCCTGCTCCTCTGCCTTATATCCGCAAAGATCAATTCGGTAAATCTCTTGATCTGGATTCGTGGATGGTCGTTTGCTGAAATTTTTACCTCTTGAGCACCTACACTTCTGAAATATGTACTGTAGTCCATCCTGACATCTGTCAGTTCTCCTACTTGTGTTCCAGGAGCTCAAAGCAAGTCCTTAAACAGCCCAATTTATGGTCTGGATATCACAGGAGACTACCTTAATGCTCAATACCATAAATAGTAGTCGTTAAATCCGTATTCCGAACTTTGACAGGACTGAGTAGATGTCAACTTCAATATGGACGCTTTTGAAGGAGAAAATACAAATCTAAACTTCAGGCATTATTGTAGTCATCATATACACATTTCATATATATATATATATATATATATATATATATATATATATATATATATATATATATATATATATATATATATATATATATATATATGCTGAACTCCAGACGTGATAAGAATTGAAGGGAGGGAGTGTAAACAATGAACCGAAAACACCCACTATTGTCGGAAGTAGGGAAAAAGAATGCAAAGAGCACAGAATGAATTACAGGACCGCACAGGTAAATGTGACGTTCGAGGTTATTTTAGGCTATGCTAAGTTTTGTGGAGGGTAGAGTGTCTATGATCTGGGTCACTGAGCTGCACTCAGTCCAAGTGGCGGCAATGGGTTGTCGCTTGAGTCTGGCGTAATTGTTGCTGGTTCTCAGTGATTTCCTGGCAGTTAGGATCACGTTCGTTACACGGGTAAATCTCACATTTGTTGCCGCTTCAAATGTCCTCTACACCAATCTCATATAGGTGGTGTCCAAAATTGCGTACTAGTAACTAGTGTCAGAAACGTTGAGAAATATACAAATGAATCTCCTTTAAGTCTTTTGTCTCCTGATGTAAACATCAAGAACGTTTTGCTTTTCTCCACCACTTCATCTTCCTCTGAAATTTCCCGATGTTCGTGAGAATGAAATCTCAAGTCATCAAGGCAGACGAAAGTGCGTTAAGAGAGCGAAAGAGTGCAAATGAATAATAGTACAATATAAATCAGCCTGAAAAAGATGTGTTGACATAATATTATATGTTCCATGATATCTTCATTATCAGCCTCTTACTGCTCTCTGTGGAGCATGGGGACTACCTCTGCTATTGGTTCCTTGCAAGGAAACCATCACTATGCAGTCACCAGCTCGTGCGTTGGTGGTTTATGTGGCAATTTATATTACAGGATGAGGTTGCGAATCTAATCTACTACTTTACATGAATAAGTAGTTCATACATGTTAATTGCACATATAAAAATAAAAAAATGTACATTTTAAGACGTACCCCTTCACGAAGACTGGTCGATAGTATTTCACTGCAGTCCTAAAGGTGCAGTCTTCTCATGTGAGCTAATGATAATTGTTATTCTACAGTTCCTAGCTGTTAACACATGGGCCAGATTCCATGGACTGTGATATTATTTAAACTGAAATTTTAAATTTTAAGTTTTAAAAGTTACTTCTTAATATATTTCACGTCCAAGCAAAATCTTTCGTCTTTCCTCTGGCATCTAGTCTCCGTGAGTATAGAATCAGTGGGGAATCATGAGACACACGAGTATTGTAGTAAAAAATACGCCCACACGAAATTTAATTTCGCTTAGTTTATTCTGTTCAAAAAATAATAATTTCGGTGTCAGTTTATTTTCATTTTAAACCAATATCCGTATAGGTTATCTTATTTTAGTAATTTTCATTTAAACATCTTTTATTATTTAGGAAGGGTCATTCTTCAGAAAAGAAGGGTAGTTGTGCTAATTATTTACATCACAGGAAATAATTACGTGAATTGACCTATCCTTAAAAAATCCCCCAATATTGTCATAATCAGGACAGACATATGATTTTTTAATTCGACAATATTTGTGTGTCTTATTACCAGGCTGGACGGAAGCAAATCAACCAGATAATTTGATAAAATACGCTGATTGCCCGGCTTGAGTAAAGAGGCCAGGTGAAAAAATTCCAGGAATGATTTATTCATTGACTCTATTGCTCTACGCCTCATAGGGCGTTGACTTACTACGATTAAAAAGATAAACATGCCAGTCTTGGCCTAAGATCTGAAAACTTTGGAGTTTATCTGAGAGAAGTGTACTTTAACTAAAAAATAATTTTGGCAAAATACTACCGTGTGGGAATATAGCATAGGATGGACAGAAGAAATTAATCGAATGAATGACGTAATGTCGCACACGGGTAATAGTTTTAACACACGTGATATATAATACGTTAAAACGTATGGCGTCACAAATGGAAATGTATACATTTATGGCGTCATAATTACTACGCACTGGCCACAACAGATTGAGATACCATCTATTCAACAAGCTAAAGATAGGATCTACCGATCAGTGTAACTGTCGCACTGATAAAATGACTGCTGAACATCTGCTTCAAAGTTTCCCCTTATATGCGGTACAGAGAAAGCGCATATGGCCGACGCCAGCTCCTTTCGTGGAAAAGCTTTACGGGGATTCAAATAGCCTCAAACTGACTACTGCTTTCTTTGAGAACATTCAAGTGGACGCATGAGAGTGTACGAAGAAGAAGAAGAAGATAAATGGAAAGACAGTTCTAATACTTGTACTTTAAATAATGCACAATTTCTTCAATAAATTTTCCTAACTGCCGGCTGTTTCTAACGAACGAATGAGCTTTATTTCCAAAGGGTTGAGAATTGGGCACTCAGGCCCGTCTCACATTGTCCTTCCTGTCTCTCGTCTTTTATACTGATTTCATTTATTCTCACATGCATTTTACCTATCAATGAAAAGGAATTCAACGTTGTAAAGGTAAAATAATAGCATACTCACATTCACAGTATCTAATTATAAACATGAAATAAAATATGTTGAAAAGTACAAACTATTATTACCATGAAATGAAATATTTTTAAAAGTACAAACATCATCATTAAACCTACATTCGAAATTATATCATTAGTACGGAAAAATAGATACATTAGGGTGCCTAATTAAATCGTTTAATCAGTGTCTGTTTGGTGACCTGATTCTTCGTCGTCGACATCAGAAAACTCATTTAGAAAACTATTGGGATTGTCAAAGACATTGTCAACTAAATGCTCGAGAGGTTCTTCTCCCTTCAGCATCCCAAACGATTTCAACTGGTCGGCACTGATTGATTTTCTTAGCTCTGGGTCCGGCTTAGTTCTAACTTCTCCCAAACTACTCATGTCTGAAAGGAATGACTCTTCGTTTTGAGCTTTGAACTCACACGACTGAAAAAGGTCAGAGTCATCTTGAGCCGCGATCTGGGAGAATCGACTCTCGTGCGCTTTCATTTGTTGATTGCTAGCGAAGCGTTTGCGGTAGTCGTTGCTATTTCTGCCCGCATTGAACTCGTCATACAGCTTCTGAAGTTGTGCACCATGCTCACGAACATATGCAAATTTGGCACTGATTTTGTCTTTTTGTTCTTCAACAATCTGATGTACCACAGAGGTCAAAGCTTCTTCCCGTTTCTCAAGATGCAAGCGGTACTCAATAAATGTTTCTTTAATTTCGTTTTCCAAGCGATGTTCAAGAATATCAAGTCTGTTCAATGCATTTGTTAAGCAATCAGATCTGAAATTTATGCCTTCCAGTGTTTCTCTACTTTTTTTTTCAATGTCATTGAACTGAGCTGAGTTTTCATTTAAAGCTTCTGACATGTCAACGATCTGGTGGCCATCTGATTTATTGTGATCAAGAACGGTGCAATCTCTACAAACTGGAGTAGAACAATTCTTGCAGAAGAAGCTCAAAGGCTGCCCACCGTGTTTAGGGCATACGTTCCGAGATTTAGTCACCGCTTGACAGAAGAAGTCCATCAGCTGGATAACACGATGATCAGTTGGTAATTCCTTGATTTTAACACTGCTCAAGAATGTTTCTGTTCGACATGTTGGACATTTCACGGCTGAAGTCGCCCTTCGCGATCTAAACGTTCGCAGAGCGAGGACAAATATATGAGTCAAGCAAGGCAAGCAAAATGTGTGGTTACATGGTAACAATTTTGGTGACCGTTTAGCCTGGTCAAACTTGTTGAGGCATATTTGACACCGAAGGAATTGATCTTCAAAACTGCTTTCGCCTACAAAAACGTTCGTCTCTGAGTCTGAAGCAGAAGCTGAAGCAGCAGCTAAAACTGCGGTATTCATTGCAGGTTCTCCTTCCATGTTGCTACTCAGGGCAATCCCAACTATGTTGACTTCATCGTCTGAAGAGGACATTCTGGAAGCATAACAAGGATTAATTGTAGAAATAACAATCAAAACAGTAACAGGAACATCAAATGTACAAGTACAGGCATAACCCGCTAATCCACGCCTCGCTTAACCGACCCTTTTCAATTATTACCATACCCCATACAACCGACCGCGTGCCTTGCTTAACCGACCTATACTACTCGTCAAAAGTCAAGGGCCACTTAGAAAAACCTTGGTTGAAACCATAAAACAAATCTGAGATAAACGTAATTGGTATCAGTCAAAACGGCATTTATTGAATACCAAATTGACATGTCACGTAAAGAAATGGAAACACACATTCAAACGCAATGGAGCTGTGAAGTGTGTCACCCACCTTTTCAAAAGTCACACAATAGATATTGGACAAATAGACATTTCAAAATCGGGTATGACCACCGTTTGCAGCAAGGCATTCAAGACAGCGTAGACGCATCTAGTCCACAAGGGTCCGAAGAGTATTCCGAGGAACAGCTTGCCATTCCTGAAGCAGAAATGCAGTCAGCTGTGCAACATCCATTGGCAGGGGGTTATTTGTTGACAATCTTCGGCCAAGGGCATCCCAGAGGTGCTCAATCGGAGAAAGGCCAGGTGAATGAGCTGGCCATGCCATTCTGATGATCCCATGTTGCTGAATAAACTCATTCACCAGTTGAGCTCGATGGGGTCGAGCGTTATCATCTTGGAGGATGGCATTATTACCACCTATGGCCTCCAGAGCAGGCTGAACAATTGGTCTCAAGATTTCGTTCTGGTATCTTGGGCCGGTCAAGTTGCCTTGGATGATGTAGAGTGGGGTCCTGCCGTGTCTGTAGAAGTCTCCCCAGGCCATGACAGAACCCCTACCATAACGATCCCCCTCTCGAATTGTGTCATCAGTAAATCGCTCTCCTGGTCGTCTCCAAACTCGAATCCTGCCATCATTGAATGATACAGTGAAGCGAGGTTCATCAGTGAAGAGAACTTGACTCCATTGTTGCCTTGTCCATCGGATGTGCTCGCGACACCAAGCGACACGGGCTCTACGATGAGCAGGATTAAGAGGGATTCTGACTGCAGGACGTCGAGCAGCCAGTCCAAATTCATGTAAACGTCTGCGAATGGTGCTTTGACTGACATTAACGTTTACAGTTTGTCTCAGCTGACATCTTAGAGTGGAACAAGTCATTGTTCGATGGCGCAGGGCTGACAACAAGAGGTACCGGTCATCATGTCTATCTGTGCATCTAGGGCGACCTGGCCGGTGGCGATCCTCCACACTTTCTGTGGCCTGAAATCTCTCCAAAATTCTTTGGATAGTAGAGTGTGACACTGCAAGTCGTCTAGAAACCTCACGGACAGATAAACCACTTTCAACCCACGCTATATCCCTCATTCTTTGTAAGGTGTCAAGACTTCTTCTCGGTGGCATGGTTTTTGCAAGTGATGAAACTACCCTAAGTCTGCTGATTGTAAAACAAATTAAGAGTGAACTCTGTTCACGAAAAGTCGCCATTGCACGTGGAATGTCAATCAGCACGATGACTTCATCTGTTTGGTTGTACGGAAGATTGAAAAAACAGATTAAAAATGTGAATTTATGGTCAGCAAACCAAATTGCACGTGATCACCATGGTTGTCGGTGAGTTGTTTTATGCTTAACGTGCATTGAGGACTGTCAGAGGAAGATATTGCACCCATTTTTACTAAAAACGTCCTTCATTTAATCATTCTATGCGCTTATATAAAAGTGTATTGAAAATAATAGGGTTGCCCTTGATTTTTGGCGAGTAGTATATTCCAAAAGCTATATTTAATTGTCATGTTTCGACGACCGATCGTTCAATTCTTCTCTCAATCGACGCCATCTTAATTCGTTCAGTCTATTTTAGAAATTGTTCGCGATGCGTCTCCTATATTTGTGCTTATAATATTCATAACGGCACCTAAGTGTAGTATGGAGCCGCGGTAGCATAGTGGTTAGTGCACTGGCTTCCTAGCGCAGTGGTCTCTGGTTCGATCCCCAGATGAGGCGGAAAATTTTTAGGCCACAAACGGCTCCTGGGTCGACCCAGCCCCAAATGGGTACCAGAGCTACTCTGGGAAGGTTAAGGCGGCCGGCGTGATGCCGACCACATCACCCCTAGTGTGCCGACGGTCAAGATAATATGGGCCTAACACCATATTCCCAATATGCCTCAATGGGCGTGTAACGGGTTCCTTTACCTTTACCTTACCTAAGTGTAGTGGTAAAACTAAAAGAAACCGAAAGCTTCTCAATGTGCAAGAAAGGCTAGAACTAATCAAACTTAGTGAGCAAGACATGTCCATGACTGACATAGGCCGCAAACTACGCGTATCTCACTCAACAGTTAGTACAATTGTTAAGGCTAAAGCCAAAGTGTGAGAGGAAATTAAAAACGCTGCGCCAGTGCATACTAAAGTCATTAGAAAGCAGGACAGCCTAATTACTGAGATGGAAATTTTTTTTAATGTGTAGATTGAAGACCAAATCAGCCACAATATTCCTCTAAGCACAGGCATTATCCAGGCCAAAGCCCCAAGTATTTATTACAATGAAGGCTGAATGAGGAGAGACATCCGCGGAAGAAACATTTGAGGCTAGCAGAGGCTGGTTTGATAGATTTAAGACAAGGTCTAATTTGCATAATGTAAAATTGCAGGGAGAAGCAACTAGCGCAGATACAGCAGCTGCAGAAATTTATCCTGCAGAGCTTGAACAAATTATAAAAGATGGTGGCTATACAAAGCAACAGATTTTCATTGTAGATGAAACGGCCCTATATTGGAAGAAATTTCCAGCTGGAACTTTTATTGCAAAAGAAGAGAAATCTATGCCTGGATTCAAAGCTGCAAAAGATAGGCTAACGCTTTTGCTAGGGGCTAATGCAGCTGGTGACTGCAAGCTAAAGCCTATATTTATATACCATTCGGAGAATCCTAGGGCCTTCAAAAACTGTTTAAAGTCTAGCCTTCCAGTTTGTAACGAGAGTAATGCAAAAGCCTGGATGACTTGATTTATTTACAACTTGGTTCTCCGATCATTTTAAGCCTACAATTGAGGCTTATTGTACGGCACAGAACATTTTCATTAAGATTTTACTGCTTGCTGATAATGCTCCAGGCCACCCAATAGCTCTGATTGATTCCTACAAATAAATTGAAATTGTCTTCCAGCCTGCAAACACAACTTCAATGCTGCAAACAATGGATCAAGGTGATGTGACGCTAAATCTAAAACTTTGGCCGGAGGGTGGAGCTTAGGCAACCCCCTACATTCTTGTTTTAATTTTGGCCCGCCCATATTATGTCTTTTCGGTTTCCTGTAATTGGGAAGTGGGGTAACTAGCCTGTCATTTTAAATCAGGACAGGTTCACTCCGCCTTCTTTAAGGTTGGCAGGAGAAATAATTGACGCATCCAAGACTCTCTGTCGCGGTAGGCGGCATCTTTCTTAGCGTTATTTGACCACGGGTTAAAACCCGGCACTTAGCTTCTGGGAGAAGAGCGGCAAAACTTTCCCTGGTGACAAAACAAAGGAAAGCCATCGCGTTTCGTGTGTCCACGGGTAGACACGGTTACGTAAATTCTTCTTGTAGCGCGTCGCCAGGGAAAATTCTCATTCTCTGGTTAGTATTACGATTGTTTTTCTGCGTTTTCTGTGCAGGTGTTGAACATCTGCGGCCCGTGTTGCACTATATATTAGGTTCTCTTCTATCTCTAAATGCTTTCAGTCCTTGGAACTCCTGTCGTGAGTGGTAGAGATTTCTGTGCAGCTTGCCAGCTAAATTAGTGTAAGAAATCTTTCACAAATCTCACAAGAATCGGTAAACTCCAACGAAGTTAAGGAAACTCTGAGCCATCGGTCGTAATTGCCTTCCTGGAAAGGCCAGATTAAGCGGCTACCCATTTACATTGGGGGTCCCCACCAACTACAGTTGTTTTTTCCCCGACACCCTGCTACGGGCTATTCGGGTGATTTCCCTTGCTGGGAATAATTTTTTTAACGCCACCTCGCAAAGTAAGTGGAATGCCCATGCTCTACTGGCGTCAACTGCAAGGAGCTACGTCGTCCGAATTATCAAGCGCTTTCACAAGAGTGACGGGCCTTAGCAAAAGTGGATTATTACCTCCAACACATATTAAGACTGAGCGCCTTCATCGCCACCTTTGAGATCCTGGATGTACAGCGCACTTGTACATTTTGAAGCACTTTGCATTTATCCTGAATATTCGTTTAAATGGGGGAGTTATAAATGTGGTTGGTTCCAACGTGTCGGAGATTGAAGATAATTTGCCTATTTGAAATTTTCTGTCCATCCCGTATATTGCTTTATTTTCTGTGTATCCTAATTTTCTGAAAAAATGTTTCTAACGCACTTGCCTTTCCCACCTTAACTCAGGTGAAGATTCTGTCAACCAGCGTCCCCGTCTGTTAGGATTTTCCAGACTCGGCTTTCTAGATATTTATGGCCTGTCTTCTTTCCCATTGTTAATACGTTTGAGCTCGGAACCACAGCACGATCTTTCTTTTAGAAACTAGTTTTAGACTTGACTTGGTGATAGCAGACTGAAAGAGAAAGACGCACTTCTTAGTCTTGTAAAGTAAAACTGTGCATAGGGAGACTTGAGTTAAACAAACAAAGTGCCCTCTAGTTTAACTTACAGACTATAAATTCCGGTGCGGATTTATGCAGTGCAAGTCTTGTCTCTTATTGCTGAAAAGAGGTTACCTAGCCCTTCCAGTGGCCAAATAGTCCTCGTCCACCAATCACAATAATTCCCTTCAATTATTTCAAGTATTTCAAAGATTTTCAACACCAAACATCACCATACCATACTCCACCCATTATAACCCTCCATCCCACCTTTGGAAGCAAATTCGTTATCTGTGGATATCTCATCAATTGTGGATACGTTACACCAATCTTGGATTTATAAAATCGTGTCCAGATTCTGTGCCCTTTGTGGATACCTTATTCGAACATTGAAGTTAGTTTCAAAGCATTGGATTACGTTATATTTTTCCAAGAGAACAATAGGATATAAGTTTTTTTCCAACATTCACACCAAAGGAACAAAGGAACAAACATTCATTTTCACATAAACAGTATTTCACATATTTTCCAGCAAAAGCCTATTGTTGCGTACATATTATGCCCTTAACAGGCATTAACAGATAAATGTAGTCCCAGGTCCTACATCTGTTAAAGATATGTACACACCAACTCAGTTGTGAGTACTATAGTTTATTGCGCACGAGAACGCACATTTTTGATATTTGTAAATTAGCGCGTTTTGTTGTCAGAGAAGCAGATGACGTATCTCGCTAATGGAACAAGGCAGCGTTCCTTTCTAGACTGAGAGTCTGATGCTTTTTGAGTCCTTGAGTCGGACTTATTATACTCGCTTGATGACTGGCTCACTGCAATTCAAGTCATAGCCCTTTAGGTCATTCAAGCCAGGTAATAGATTTATTAATCGATAATTCTTGTGTGAATTAGTTCGTCTTCCTACTAGTGACCTCCAGCTGGTACTCATACGATAATGGTATCAGAAAGGATCGTAGTCGCAACGTCAATACATAGGAAGCTTTGAAGGTATTAAAAGGATGAACATTGTTTATAGATTGAATGGAATCTGCGCTATTGCCTATCTAAAGTAGCCGGATTGAAAGTGTCGGCTGATCACAGAGGTGACTCAAATATAATATTATTATTAGTCTATACGCCAAGGTTGTCGTCAATAGACAGTTGTTAAATTGTTCTAATCTGATTAATCATGAGGCCAGTAAAGTCAGGAACTTACTCATACGAGAGACCTCAGATGTGAGAAAACATAACGGGGATCTCGCTGTCATTGTCAAGGTCAAGAGACAAGTGAAAGTCACCTTATAGAATCTAACTGCCTCATCATCTATATGTACTTTATTAAATCAATATTGCTCAGTCATAAAATTGATTATAGAATTCTATTGAGGATCTATCAGAAATGTATATTTCAAGAATGAACATTACGCCAGATTTTTCCGTCCTGTCTCATGTTGATCGTCATTCATCAGAAGTAACTGTTTCGTCTTGTCAACTGTACTACGTTAATAAATTGCATGAACTTTTCCGACAACGAGTTGAGTACTATCGTATTGGCCAATTTGACTGCCTCTCGTTGGAGTTCTGATTTGAACATTACACCTATGTTAAACTTTGAACATTCGCGTGAAGATGTGCTAGTATCCGTTCCATAACCACCACTACAAGGAAAAGGATATTACACCCATCACGCCTGCCGGGAACTTTACTAACACAATTCATTCATAATCTTTTTTTTTTTGGGGTCACTTTTTGTGTATTACTTTTTTCTTTAAAATCATCAGATTGATGTGAGTTTGTTTTCTCGTGATAATCTTTATTTTATTTTTTTTTTTGCTGTAAAATCTTTATTGATTTATTTACATCTCTAAATGGAAATAAATTGAGTAAGACTCGATTGGATTGTTCGTTCAGTTCAGACTGTGAGTGACACAGTGTGTGCTAAAGAATAATATTGTCGCCAGAGAAAACAAGGAGAGCTGTGTGTGTAGTTTTCTTAGTGAAGCACTCACTTACTCAGCCTGTGCCTTTGGTCTATCTCTCTTGTACATCACTATCACACGTCCGTGTGCACTATTGTCCCTCACCCTATACAGCTGCCAAGTTTTACCTACTGTTTATTAAATTGTCATGCGACACAAGGATTTGCAGCAGCTCAGGGAAAAAATAGAGTGAAAATCTTTCCTGCCTGCGACCCGCCAACAAGCGGTAATTCCAAGCGGTAGATACAACGAGTGTGCCAACGAAGGACTTTTTTTTTTGGGGGGGGGGGGGGGGGGGGGGGGGGGGGGGGGGGGAAATGCACTCAGAAAAAGTGCTTGGGAGGGCGAGAGCTTGTAATAAGTGTGGGACAGCGACTCTACGGAGAATGTTTTAGCTCTGTTGCTGACAAGAAGTTAGCTGGAATAGTTGTGGCCGTGTATGTTTATACGGCACTAGTAGTTATATTGATTTTATGTAGTCAGAGTTAATCCTTCATATGTTGTGGTGGTTCAAGTGCTAACTGGCGTTCCGCCAGAGATCGTAATACTTGACCTTTTGTTATTATTTTCAACCCAGGAATGTTCTTCCCTTTGAGTTTGGTGATAAGCAAAACAGTTTCAGCACAACAACGTATATCCACAAGAAATTATTGTAAAGTTCTACAAACAGCAATGTAGAAAAATTCAATTAGAGTTTATTGATGTAATTAGACAAACACTGTAAATTTCACAATGATGATTGGTTATCCGATATGAAAAAAATATGTAATCCAACTGAATAATATAGGTACATCCAGATAGAATAATATATGTATATCCACAAGAAATAATTTACTGATTTGTTTACTCCAAAACTTGTCTTGGTATCCTCAAAGACGAAGTTCTCCTAACGCTTTCTGTAAAAATCCTCTAGTCTAAAGTTATGGTTTCATTAGAATCATAAATCCTGAAATCGCTACCTATCGTCCACAACTCTTCTATTTATACTATTTCTTCTTTTTCCCGCCTTTTTTTCACACGACCAGTCCTTTTTTCACTTACTTACTTACGTAGTCGTTCCCCTTCTACCGTGAGGTGTAGAGGTTTGGAAGAGAGAGCGCCAGACTATCCTATCGGCTGTCTTCCTCCTGGCCTGGTTCCATTCTAGTCCTCGATCCTTCAAAGATTGTCTAATGTTGTCCTCCCAGCGGACTCTGGGTCGTCCTCGGGGTCTGGATCCTTGGCTCTTTGTTTCACATGCTTGTCGTGGTATCCGATCTTCTCCTTTTTTCACACGACACAATAATTAGCATTTGCACTCCTCTCCTCAGCTTTTAGACCTTTTTGCACACGACATTCTGTTATTTCGACTTTATTTTCACATGTGTGATCTTTTCCAACTTAACAATAGGATAAAAAAAAAAAAACCAGATCACACAAACATTCATTTCCCACTTTCGCGCTTATAAAACCCATTCATTATTATCTGGGACTGACCTACGTTTGCCCTGTCAGAGCAGTTACTGGCAACTGAACTTTGAATGAATACTGCGTTTTGTGTAAAAACGTCTTATTTGCTTTTAAGGTCTGTCATTCTTACATGTAGCATTTTCTAGCACATATAAGTGCTTATCGTGAAGTAGGAGGGACAAAGCTAGCGTGAAAGGTCAAGTGGACACATACCTCCCTGGCCACACAAATGTATCCCAGAGGGAGACATTTGCGTACTATCAACTAAGTACCTCGTGCTAGTGATTGTTATAAACGACTAACCAATTGGTAGGGTCTCTTAGAGAGAGAAAAAAAAATGTTCGTAAAACGAGGGATCATAGTATATTTATAATGCGTAAAACGGGGGATACATAAAATATGTTAATACACTTCGCCATTGAACAGTCACCCGTGTGTTACCGGGGCCCGAAAGGGGAGCAAAGAATAGTAACACTGTCCCCTGCCAAGCATGTCGTAGAAAGCGACTAAGGAGGGTTGGGCATGGGGCCGGTTACCCCATCCTGTAAAGAATTTAAACCACAAAAAACTTCAACAAATATGGACAAGTCAAATAAAGAAAATAAAACACAGCCATCCAAGACAGGGGAAGGTCCTCTCGTGGGGAGGCGTATGATGCAACACAGAGAAAGCCGAAAGGAGTCTGTGTTGCTGACTAACCTTCTTTCTTCTAGGAGAACTTCCAGATTTGGCACCTGGAATGTTCGAACATTAAACGAACAAGGGAAAGTGGCGCAAGTAGCAGCAGAAATGAGGGAATACAAAATCTAGGTTCTGGGAATGTGTGAAACAAAGTGGAAGGGGGTAGACAGGAAGAAACTCATCACAGGTGAATTGGTGCTGTCCTCAGGACATGAAGACGACAGTTCACACCACAGCGAAGGGGTAGCTCTTATGTTATCTAAAGAAGCACAGAAAGCACTCATTGAATGGGAAGCTGTTGGACCCAGAATAATAACAGCTACTTTCAAAACAGTTAAAAAGAAAATTCATGTAAATGTCATCCAATGTTATGCACCAACTAATGACGAAGAAGAGTCTGTGAAAGAAGCATTTTATACTAAACTACGGGAAATTATGGATAAAGTAAAAAGAAGAGACATCACAATTTTAATGGGTGACATGAATGCAACAAGCATGGGAAACAAAGAGCCAAGGATCCAGACCCCGAGGACGACCCAGAGTCCGCTGGGAGGACAACATTAGACAATCTTTGAAGGACCGAGGACTAGAATGGAACCAGGCCAGGAGGAAGACAGCCGATAGAATAGTCTGGCGCTCTCTCTTCCAAACCTCTACACCTCACGGTAGAAGGGGAACGACTAAGTAAGTAAGACATGAATGCAAAGATAGGTACAGTGAACACCAGATTTGAAGAAGTCATGGGAAAACATGGGCTAGGAGTAATGAATGAAAATAAAGAACTATTCGCAAACTTCTGTGCTTCAAATCAACTGGCTATAGGAGGAAGCATGTTTCCACATAAGAGAATACACAAGGCAACATGGATATCACCAGACCATAGAACAGAAAATCAGATTGATCATATATGCATAAACAAGAAGTTTAGATCATCATTGCAGGATGTAAAAGTATATAGAGGAGCAGATGTGGCATCAGATCACCATCTTCTGATAGCCAAAGTAAAAATGAAACTCAAGAGATATGCAACAATGCAAAATTATAGACAACAGTATAATGTAGGACAGCTAAGAAATCAAGAAACAAGAGACAAATTTGCGGTCACAGTATCCAACAAATTCCAAGTGCTCCAACAGCTGGAAAATGTAGAAAATACAGAAGACTATTGGCAGCAGGTCAAAACTGTATGGAAGGAGACATGTGAAGAAATACTGGGGAAAAGGGAAAGACAACAAAAAGCATGGATAACAACAGAAACCATCAATAAGATAAAAGACAGAAAAACAAGAAAGCAGAGTTAAACACAAGCAAAACCAGAAGTTCCAAAGCCAAGGCTCAAGAAGTGTACACAGAAGCAAACAAAGAAGTAAAAAGAAGTATCAAAAGAGACAAGAGGAAGTATATTGAGGAGTTGGCAAGAGAGGCAGAAGATGCTGCAGCCAAAGGAAATATGAGAGAACTGTATAGCAGCACAAAGAAGCTAACAGGGAAATACAAGCAAACAAGTTGCCTCATAAAAGACAAGAATGGGAAACTGCTCAGCAATATACAAGAGCAAATGAAG